>VWYP01022451.1:16003-43242 GCA_013400435.1 Pycnonotus jocosus
TTTTTTTTTTTTTTTTTTTCCCTGCAGATGGATTTATCTTGCATTCTGTGGGATTCAGAAAGCAGCACTGATTTTTCTCTTCCAATGGAAAGGTTTCCTATGGGGAAGGCAAGACAGCTGTGCCAGTTGAGCAGGTGAGTGACAACAGATCTACGGGATAATCTTCTCAAGGGGCTCTCCACTTTTCCAAGAGGGCATGACTCAAGTCCCTGACATCCTGCTTTCAGATAAATGCTGCTGAGAGGTGATTCAGGTGGAGTTTTGCCCTAAAATACTCAAAGATGGTAAATGGAAGTCTGAAATGGCTGTAGCTCTGGAAGGGCTTTTGGCTGTCCCTGTGAGCATCAGGTCTGTGGAGAGGACATGTCTATGCCAGCCTGAGCTGAAGGAGCTTCATGCTGAGCTGAATCAGATGTTGTTCAGCCTCTCTCAGCACAGCAGCCTACCGTGGCAAACAACAGCTTACACCCAGCTGCTGCTGGCAAGGTCAGGAATGTGACATCCTGGGGGATACACAGCCACCAGACACTGCTGCATGGACTCTTCATGGATCTGTGTTCCCCCTCAGCCATGTCTTACCTACTACAGCCTTGCCTAATTTCAGATATTGCTCTTCAAGGAAGGTTTTGAGGTTCCTTCCATTGTAAAATGAGAGAAGAGTGCACTTGCAGGGCACAGGTCATCTCCTCCTAGTGCATGTCAGTGGGCTGACAGAGTGGGAATTGCTCTTAACTCCAGTGATGAGAGATACCAGCACATCAGATACCTGTTACCCAGGCAGAGAGGAGTAAAGCAAAATGATATTCCTTTATCCATGCTGGCTTTTGCAGCTGACAGTATGTGTGGGGACTACAACTCCTCTCTCAACAGTATGGTAAAAATTTATCTCCTCCATGCATGATGAGCAATCCTTTGGGACCTTTTCACCTGTGGATTGTGGTTGGGGGCCTTTGAAATGGACAACCCCTCCATTTCTTCAAGTTCAATCTACTTCTGGAGACAGGAGCTCGGAGGGAGAGGAGCTGGTACCTCCCTGCCTGTTAGGGAAGAGCCAGCCAAAGGGACTCTTGAGCAAAGAGCTGGTGAGGGGAGGGAGCAGAGCCAGGAACAGGCCCTTGCCTGCAGTGCCCCTGGCAGCATCCCTTGGCACTCCTCCTCGCCATGCCTTGCCATCCTGCCAGCCTGTCCTGTGCCTGGGAGCAGTCTCGCTGGAACAGAGAGAAGCTGTGTTCTTTGGTGTTGAGACTTGCTCTCCTTTTAATTATTTTAGCATCGCTAAAATAAAAATAAAGTATTTGAGAAGAAACCTTTCAGGTTTATTTCAGCCCTGACACAAGTTGGCTGAGTTTCAGTTAACTGATTTGTACCAAATACTGCTCTGCCATCCCCACAGCTTACATTTATCTGTGAGAATGAAAATAACTGTCAGCAGCAGGTTTAAGCCAGCTTATACAGGAGCTGCTGAAAGGAGCTCTGTGTGTGTTGCCTTTCACAGGCAACAGGCCCAAGGCTTTGGACTGGATTGCTGGACAGTGTGTTTGCTGTGGCCAAGGCCTCTTCCCCTCTGTCTGTCTCAGGGACTCAGCTTGTCAGAGTGTCACAGGTGCTGTTCTGTTCAGGGCTCAAACACCAGATGATATCACACTCATTCCTGCAAGAACAAGGTGGTACCATTTTCAGCTGTGTGACTCAGCACCCTGGTGGAGGTGTCTTGGCTGGCTGACTTGAAGGAGACAACTAAATCTTAGATGATGAAAAAGGACTTTTTCCACCTTGCTAAAAATAATTTAAATTCTTAATGAAATCTCACTTAATTATAGCCTGAGAATCCAACTAGGATCTTTCACTGGAGCTTACTGAGCACAGCAATGGGGCCTCTAGCAAGACACACAGGATATAACACAATATGGTTTAGATTATGCATGTCCACAGCTGAAATCTCAATTGTGAGGGCTTACTGACAAAGCCAGAAAGATATCAGCACAGGAGAAGAGCAGCCCTGCATGGTGAAATGCAACCTGACATGCTGTGCCATGAAATCCCACAAGTGACCAGAGATGTCAGCTTAACCACATGTCTTCCAATAAATTTTTTATAGCACCCAGTCAAACCTTATCCCTGGCTGACTCCAAGGGACAGAGAAGACTGTCTGATATGGCTGCTACCTCTTCTGGGTCATCACCTGACAAGTGCAGGAATGTGACATAACTACAAAATGGAGAGGACACCATTTTCAGTGCTGGAAACAGTTTCACTGTCAAACTGCCTTCAAGGACAGGCAAAAGACATTTTATGAAGGTTGATAACAGCAACAACAGATGCTAGTACTACCACTAGTGCTTGGATCATCAGACCCAGCTGATGTACCTGTTTTGAAACTAGAATGAGAAGCAGAGGTTGGATTTTCATCCATTGCAGGTACTTAGCAATGGTAAAGAGATGTGTGAGACATTTAAATAATAGTACTACTGTGTCTAATTTCCAAGGAGTTCCCACTCTTGGCTGCCTCCTAAACTGATCTTTTGTCCAATAACATTAGAAAGCAAAAGTGCACTTGATGGGGAGCCTGGAAAAGATGGCACTCACTGGAGAATGGATTTCTGCTCCAAGTCACACACACTTCCTCACTAATCATTTACATTAAAGAAAGAGTTTCTAGGTTACTGATCCATTATCCTTTGCTTCAGAAATGCTTCCCTCTTCCTAGATGCATTTTACTTGATTTCTTTTTTCCAAAATAGCTGCCCAGGCCTCGGCAGTGGGGTAGAAAGGCGTGCTCCAGGTTAGGAATAAGAGTAGTGGCAGGGCTAGGGGTCACGTGTTGGGAAGCAGTTGGAAAAAAGCAGCAGGGGAAAAAAAAATCAAAACGGTAAATTATAAACAAAACAAACCAAACAAACAAAAACAAAAGCAACAGTAAAAGAAACAGAAAAACCAAAACTGAAACAAAAAATAAAGAGGAAAAATTTCCAAAATCTGATTATTTCTTTCTGAACAGGCAGAACTGACTATTCGTTCACATGAACAGGGTAGCTGGGCATGACTTTCTCTTCTACCTTTACCTAGGGAAAGCTCCTTGCCTGGACCAGCAGGAATCGGTTGTTTCTGAGGATGCTGCAAGCCCCAGCAGCAGCTGGCAGGGTGAGATAAGATTTCTTCCTGTGGTTTCTTCCTATCTAGTGTAACTTTCCCATAAAGCAGAGAGCTACTTTTGCTTGCAAACTTGCATCTATTTAGTCTTTTGTTATGAAAATCCTTCTTGCCATCTCTGCACTTCTAATCCCTTTAAAGAGCTCTCGGTTGCTGCGATACCCTCCCTGTGGCATGGGGCCCTCCTGCTCACCCTCCTGGCACGCAGCTGCCTGCACCGAGCTCTGCTGCTGCCCTCGGGGCTGTGCACGTCCTGCCCTGCAGCTCCAAGGTATCGCAGGATGATCCATCAGCCAAGCTGGGCGAGACGCTGGCTCCGGAACAGAGACGGTGCATGCAATCCCGAGCTCTATCTTTTCCATTTAAAGACACTTAAATGCCAGAAGGAGATTTTCAGGCGTCTGAATTGACAGAATCAGGGGCTTGTAAGAACTTTTGTCCCCTTGTATTTAGAACCTGAGAAGAGGCGTGATGCGAAGAGGCGCAAGATGCCTGCTGCTGAGCTATAAAGGCTCCTTTGTGCTGAATCATCCGGGATAAAAAGAGCTCGGGCTCTCTCCTGCTAAGTGGCCAGTGACTGCTGGCGGACCCCACTGAGACAGCTTTTGTTAGCCAAGATCAGCTGCAGCGTGAGGTGTCTCGGTCCTTTCACTACAAAACAAGCTGCAGAAGGCACTGAGGGATGAATTCCGATTTTCTTCTTTTGCTCTACCTCGGAGTTTTCCACCTAAAGCTGCAGTTTGGCTCTAACCCAGGGCCAGAGTACAAATCAGTATGAGGAGCAGCATGGACTTAGTGTGAGTACATGCGGATGTAGCATTTGCAGGGTGTTTGTGGAAGAGATGGGAGGATCCTGCATCTCTGAAGTCAGTACTCAGATGTGACTTTTTATTACCTTGATGACAGGAGAAATTAGCTGTGAGTTACATGTTCATCCCAGAAAAGTAACCTCCCAATAAAGCAACCATCTTCCTCTCAACATGCTCGGGCAGCCCTTACTGTCGTAGCGTTCCCACTTTGCTATAGCTTGTGCCTCAGAAAGCTTTGTGCAAGCGACACTGGCTGCTTGTATCAACTGCACTCATAGCTCTCCTGTCCAGAGTGAGTTTTCCAGAGGCAGGCATGGCATTCATCAGAGTGTGTTGAGTCCATGGGGTAGATTAGGTCAGAAACATCTCTGGGTTTATTTGAAAAGTTGTGGGGGACATTTTTCTGAGTCTTGGCAAATATAGATGTACTTTGTATAAAGAATGGTCTCCACACCTGATTAGGAGGAGGTTTAATGGCCCATAAATGGGAGCAGTGCCCAGAAGATGAGATAGTTTTCCAGCCCCAAGGCTGGATGTACCCAAATGATTGATTAGCAGCCAGTGTAGCAAACTGAACACAAATCCCTGTAGGAGGATGACTTTGTCTCCTTATTGGTAGATGAAGTTATTTTAAAGCAGCACCCCCATGAGATTGTATCCAAGCTGCCTAACCAGCAGGTAGGGTATGTGTGTCCAACTTTGCAATTACTTTGAGCATGACAGATGATGCCCTCATGTCTGCATCACATTTCCTGTGTTGTTCTTGCACTGGTGACATGTGCTGGCTCTGGATGTGCCTTTTGTACCTTTTCTGGTAGCAATTGCACTGTCCATCCTGCTCCACCCCTGGGAGTAACCAGGATTCACTCCCTGCCCTTCATTCCCTGTCTCCCAAACAGCAGCACACTGTGTGTGCTGGCATCTTGGTGAGCTTCTCAGCGAGTTCCCACCAGCATCTGTCACTCTTGCAGCATTCACTCACAGTCTCCTGCCTTTGGACCCTTCTGGTGCCTCACACCCACCCATTGCCATTCCTTTCTCATTCCTAGGGAAGGAGAAATCTATTTCTATTACTATTAGAATATTCTTCTTTTACTAGAAGACAGTTAAATCTGTAAGACCTTTTTTTTCTGAATGAATTTCTGTAAGAGATTTTTTTTTTTGCCAGGGGATGGAATTAGCATTATGGACATTAAAAGGCAGGAAATGGTGTATTTTTTTTCCTTTTTAATCAACTGCTTCAAGGGAGAAAATGAGAAATGTTTTTGAGAACAGCTTTCCATTATATGAGAAAGCAGAAGCTCCATTCCTCATTCTCACACCATCTGTGTTTATTAACCCTAACTATTTTAGAAACAAAAGATCTCTTACATCTTTCATGTAAGCCAGGGTAACACAATCCACATAACCATCAAAGCAAGTCCAGGATGTGGGAAATCAAGGCACAGAAAATTCTTGGAACCTCGTGCATGCAGGCCCAAATACAGCAGAGAATACAGGGTTTGACCTGGGACCCTGGAAAAGGCTTCCAAATTTAGAGACTATAAGTAAGAATGCGAGTTTGTAGTTTAAGCAGAGACATATTAAGTTAAATAGTGGAAAGTTTTAAAGTAAAGTTTAAGATATAGAAATAGTTATAAAGGTAATAAGTTTTAAGGTGTAGGAACTAGTTTGTGTGTCACTTTATGACTGGACAGAAAAAGTCTGATTGCGGCAGGATGTGTGATACAATTTTAATTAGCAATTGGTGTGAAAGTTAAAACCATGTGTGGCAGTAGATTATTGGCTAATAAACCTTTAAAAATCCTGTAACCTGTGGTCTTGTGACCACTGACCACAAACTCCTGGTGTATGTGGTGAAGATGTTCTCACTCCTTGAGACTGAGGCAATAAATTGTGTTTTAAGATGTCTTCCAGTGGTCCCGTCTCTCTTAAAATTCCAACAGCAGGAGCCACATAGAAAAGTGAAGTAAAAAACTTTTTTTAATGCTTAGTTCTAAGCTCCATAGGCCTAAGAAAACTGCCTGAAACTCTTTACAGTTCATGTGTGTATGGAGACAACCTGGACCAGCCCTTTGGTGCATCCAAAATGCTGTTTCCAGCTGTGGCTGTGACAGAATAGGCAAGAAAGACTGTAGGAATAGGACAGACATGTACAGTTGCTTCCTTTCTGTATTCTCTCAGCCTATAATATTTTTCAGCATAGTTTATAAATGTTTAGCAAGGCTTAAAGAATTTTTCTCCCAGTAGCTTGTCCTTGAGCCAATTCTAGCATCTTCAACAGCCATTGGCAAAGCCTGTATAGGTGACCTACTCATTGCACGAAGGGCTGCTCCTCTTAATTCAAACATCATCCTCTCATAATTTCTTTTGATGTTGCTGAGTTCTTCTACTTGGTTCTGCCGACAGCCATATTCATCCGGCACCTGAGTCCAATTAATGGTCTTTCAATAACCAATCAGAAATTAGTAACAATAACTGGATAATCAAAAAGTTATCTCACAACATCCTGCAGAATCATGACCATAGGGTTATGCCCTACCTTTCATAACCTGGTTTGGGTCTTTCTGATACCTTGGTGCCAGCTCTGCTTTGAAAGTGCACTGTGGGTATGTCTCTGGAAAGGGGTATCAAAATGGAAATCAGTACAAGAAGCAAAAATTATTTCCTTGGAAATAAATACTTCAGATCAGCCAGTTATAAGTTGGGATTTTTTCTCTAAATACTGATTTTCTGATGTTAAGCTTGAGTTTCTTTAGAGACACTAGAAACAGTTTTAGCTCTGATTTCTGTTATATGCCATATCTGAAGTCTTAATTTGTTTCTGCAGCAGACAGTGTCCTGCATGGCACATGCATTTTTCCCACTCCAGTGAATGCTTTATGATGCTGATGTCCAGCCGCTAAGTGTTTTACTGGAGTGTATTTACCAATCATTATTTAAAGGGAAGATCTTTTTCTTTCTGGGGTTTTCAGATGCTACATCTCATTCCATGTTTGTTGGCTATAAACTTCTTAGAGTCCAAGAAAAGATGTTTCTAGCATTAGCAATTGTTAATTCAGATCAACAGATATTCTGAATGTGCATGAACCACTTTTCAGCCACAGAATCTCACATTTTGAGTCCAAACTGTTTATGTTTGGAGGTAAATGATGGGTGCCAGGCAGAGCCCAACCCAAGCTGGAGTGTGGCAAGGACAGGTTGCAGGCTCAGCTCTGCCTGGGACAAAGGGCTTGAGAAAAACAGATGTTTATGTTGCACCCATGTTTGGGGTGAGTGACTCCTCATGAGGACTCACAGAGGCAGCCTGTGATATCCCTTCAGTGTCTGGCTCCTCTGGCTTTTGACTGATGCTCTGGCAGGACCAGCTGTGCTCCATTTCTGCTGGAAGGGTGATTGCTGTCACTCCAGGTCTGGAGGGAATATCATGGAGAAGGAGAAATGCAGGGCTTGGGGGAACACTGGTGATAAGGCAGAAGCAAAGACACTCTGACAGCTGGGTACCATGGACTTCCAACAGGCTGGAAGTTACATTTTATTTAGACATTTAACAGAAAGCAGGTAATTAGCACTAAGGTCATAACCCAGCAGTAATACAACACGGATCATACTTGATGTAACACTTATTGTCAGAAAAACTCATTGTACTTAAGCGCACAAGATATCATGCATGGAGTAAGCATGAAAGATTGTTCCCCAGGTGGTGGTCCCAGGAAACTCTCCAAATTCTGTCAGTATGTGATTTTTATTATTCAGTTCCCATTCTCCCTTTCCCTGTACACAATTTAATCTGGATGTAAACTGTCAGGAAAAGCCAGGATGGAACAGATGCTCAGGGCTGTGCAGAGGCCATGCCAAACTACTCCAGGGGTGGCAGGACTTGGGGCTATCCATAGGGCTGCCTGTCACCAGAGTGAAGGGTGCACAGGCCACACAGCTCCACTGGGCAGGACTCTTTAGTGTCCCTTTGTGGGACACATAGTTGTGTCCAGGACAGGTACTTGTCCTCCACATTTTTTCTTGCTCGTTTTCCCCATGCTTGACCAAAACCCTGTCTGTCCTGAGCAGGAGCAAGCCTCCATGCAGGTGGCCACTCAGTTTCTCTATAGGCTGAACTCTGCTGTGAAAGGCAGATGGACTTGGCCCTTCTAGGGAAACAGGGTGGAAAATCAGAAGATCTATGGAATTTTGTTTTCTCTTTTAAATTGTACATTAAAAAAACCCCCAACAACAACAAACCCCAAAACCTCAGTGCAGTGGTATCCTTGGGGTTACTAAGAGGTTAATATCAAGGCTGTATTATCTTTTTCATCTTCCTTTCCAATCCTTCCTTTCAATCTGTAGTTGATTTATTTTTTTAAAATTTGCCTGGCAAAACACAGGCATGGACCAGAGTTGCTTCTGGGACTGCAGCAGGAATCACGTAGGGACAATGGGGCTTGGTATATTATCTTCAGTTTCAAAACATTTTCTCAATTCTAGAGCTGGAAATATGTATTCTTTAAAAGCACAGATCCTGTAGTGCAGAATCCATCTTCTGCAGCAAACCTCCTTACCAGGAAACTGTGAAGTGTCACACCTCAGGTTACTTAGTGGACAATCCATCCCCGAACTTTTAGACCACCTTCTATTGCCTCCATTATTAAGGCTCAGCCCAAGCTCATCACATTCAAACTAATTCCCATTTAACTGCTGTGGATGGTGTCCTGTACATTAACTTCCCAAATGCTTTCTGTGTAAATCCTAGCTTATACCAGGCTTGCTTTTCCTGGACCTTCCCTTTGCTGGCACAAATGTCTGTACAACAGTGAGAGAACAGAGCAGCCACCAGAATAGGATTAAAACAAAGCTTGAAAGAAAGGAAAAAAAATAAAAAAGGTTTATTTTAATACAGATCAGTTCCTCAGTCCTGTGCTTCATATTGTCAGGAGTGAGTGAAAAAAAAAATACAAATGGACAGTGAATAGCAAATGAAGCATAAAAGGACAACCTAAACTATAAATGCATGGACAAGTCTCAGTCACTTGGCTTTGGACAATACAAAAATCTTCTTTAAGCCTTCAAGTATATTTGTAGCTTTAAATCACTGTTTCTCCTCCCTCTGAAACAATCTCCAAAAATGGAGAATGACAACAGTGGCAGAAGAAAATGGGATCAGTACTCTGAGTATGGAGTGAGCAGCTCTCATCTGAGTGCCCAGCCTCATTCCTGGCTCCCTGAGCCCCCCAGGAGACCCTGGAGGGCCAATACCTAATTTTATTTTCCTGATTTCTTGCAGCTTGTGGAGACTAATGTGGGACTCTGCTCTGCTCAAAAGAGCAAGAGTTTAGAGGCTGTGCCAGGTAATCCTGGGACACGTGTCCTGGCTCCAACACACTGCCTGGACTGGACCAGGTTCACTCCACTCAATTCCTGCCTGCAAGAGGACTCCCCAAGGGGATGAATTTTGAACTGCAGCTCATAGAGACAGAAGAAAGCTCCAGCAATGCCATCCCGCCCTTCACTCCCAATAGTCCCCTGATGCATCATCCACTGCCTTGATTTCTTGTTGTGGAGGCATCAAGGAGGGTGGCTCTAGGCCCTCTGCAGGTACATGTTAATCTTTGGTATCTGATTTTGACTATTTGATCGGAAACAAAAGGAAGTACTAAGCTGTCATGTGCAAAGTGTCCTGGCCAAGAGGCCCAGGTTACCAATGCTCCTGATACTGAATACAGGTGCTGCTGTGGGGAGCTGCTCCTTGTGGGTGCTGGCATCCAGGGAGCTGGATTTTGTTCTTTCTGAGAGCTATCAGAAGAGATTCCTGCTGGCACTAGGCTATGAAACACAGCTGTGTGGTATTGCTGAGCAGGGCATGGGAGCAAAGCCCCTTTCCAAGTGTGGGGTGCTCATGCCCAAAACAGGGGTGCAGGAGCAGCCTACAACCAAACAGACCTTCGCTCTTGCACAGAGACCACATGAGACCCCAGGCTGCTCTCAGGTTTCTGAGCAGGGCTATGCAGTCCTTTCCTCAGACCAACTGGAAAAATGACTGCAATGCGAATCTTCTGGAGCTGCAGAGTCCTACAGCGCCAAAAGCAACATAAATTTGTCAAAGGTCCCAATCATTCTCAAAGTGTAAAGAAACAGGATAGAGATAAATGCAGGGGAAAGACAGAAATGTACTGCATGGCTGCTATTTTGGGATATGAGTTTACCTTTCAATTAAAAATAAGGTCTTGAAGCTTAGGGAGAATCTGCACTTAGTTCTGGATCCTATTTCTTTGCTGCTCCTTTTATTTACAGAGTAAGTTGCAGAAAGCTGTTGTTATTTTAGACATGAATATTTTTTATTTGAGTGTTACTGCCTACCAGAGACTTTGATTTTTTTTTTAAATGTTGGCTAATTTTGTGTTTTGAGTAGGAAGCTTCAACTTCACACCAGTTCTACACAGGTCCTTCTGCTATCCACCAGTCTGGGCAACATAAACCTGTAACCAAGACATTCCTCCCTTAAGCTCTATGGCTTTATCATGATTTTATTATTGCTCACCTTACTGTGGACTTTGAAAAGATATGGGGAGTATCTGAAGTAGTTTAAAACTATTTAATCTTTTAAATATCTGGAAGGCAGGCAAGTATCCCTGTATACCCACCCAGCCCCCAATTTTGCTTTTGCTTTCTAACTGCTGAATGAATTAGGGAGAGTAGGGCCAGGCGAGCTGCCTGCACTGATCTCTGCAGGGAGCCAGCTTCCTCCCACCCCTCAAAATGCACTAACTACCTCTGCTCCCACACCAGATGCCTTCCCAAACCCTCAGTCCCTGCCCAAAACATCTGTGCTGTTTGTCTTGCACCACCCTATTGCTCATAGGAGAGGGGACCCCCATGGGCACCACCCCAGCTTGCCCACACTTACAGTGGAAGGGAGCACCCAGGCAGCACCAAGGCAGGAAAAGTCTCTGAAAAGCAGCAGAATTAGCAATGTCTTGCATGCCAAAGCAAGTCCTAAGGCAGGCAAAGCAACAGCCAGGAGAGACCCATTCCCAACATCCCACCTTGTCCAACCCTCCACCTCAGCACAAGGCGGGAGGCAGTGGGCAGCTCCAGTGCCAGCACCCTCATCCTGCTCCATGGCTCATCCATCAGGAGCAAGGAGGAGGATTAGTGCTCGGCGTCAACGTGGGCAACTGCCTGCCTGCCAGGCTTGCTCTTTAAAACAGGTTGTCAAGCACAGATAGCTGTTGAATCAATATGTGCCTGGTAGCTGTTGATGCCACTTCTGCCAGCACAGGGTGGGCTGAGCCACTGCACATCAGGAGGGATTGAGGCTCTGAGAGAGAGGATGCAGCGCTGACTCTTCAGTACCCATATCAGATGACTGTGAGAAAGCAGTCAAACAGGAAGACTTCAGTGATGGTGTCTCTGTGTTGCCGCTGCCAGGCCCCCCTCCCAGTGCCAAACATGAATGTTTGCCAAGCACAGAGGAGACTGGATACACTATGGTTGGTCAGTTCTTTAAATGAGATGTGAAAGCAGGGGCCTCCACTACCAGCCTTGACAAATCTTTCCCACATCCTGAACAGACTATGAAAATCAGCTGACATCCAGATCGCTGTCTCCTCTTCCTCTGGGCAGCTTCTCATGCCCATCCCCAGGATGCAAACTGCTGTGGATAATAGCTGTGACCATTCATCCAGACCATGGCTGCCTACCTGTGCTTGTGTGGAGGGCCCCGTGCTCGATGGTCCCACTGCAGAGGGGATGTCAGGCTATTTGGAGCTCGTGTACTTGGTGACAGCCTTGGTGCCCTCGGACACGGCGTGCTTGGCCAGCTCGCCGGGCAGCAGCAGCCGCACGGCCGTCTGGATCTCCCGCGACGTGATGGTGGAGCGCTTGTTGTAATGGGCCAGGCGGGAGGCTTCTCCAGCAATGCGCTCAAAGATGTCATTGACGAAGGAGTTCATGATGCCCATGGCCTTGGACGAGATGCCCGTGTCAGGATGGACCTGCTTCAGCACCTTGTAGACATAGATGGAGTAGCTCTCTTTCCTGCTTTTGTGACGCTTCTTATCACCTTTCTTCTGCGTCTTTGTCACGGCTTTCTTGGAGCCCTTTTTGGGGGCTGAGGTTGACTTTGCTGGCTCTGGCATCTTGAGATCTCTTTTGCTGCGTCTTGGAGCTGCTTGGAGAGAACATAAACAAAAATCTGATTCTTTTTTGACCTTCTACAGAATAATTGTACTGCAAGGTGAGAGAGTCTGAGTTGGAGGCAAGCAACAGCTCAGAATCTGAGAAGAATATCCCATGACCCTGTACGAGCATTTCTGAACTGCCAGCAAGGATTTCTCTGGTTTGTGTATGGCTTTTTGTTGTTTTCTGCTTAAATGCCTGCAACACTGGCCTTGCCAACATCTCTGAACACAAGCCTAATTGGTGTCTACTCAGTAAATATGAGATAGAGCCTGAACATCTTTCTGAGAAGAACACTGCAGTTCCAAAGAAAACACTAACTGCAGCATGGAATCTTGCTGAATCAAATCTTGCTGGAATAGGCCCAAGACTGTTGCAAGGTATCACTGCAGGCACTTCTACACGAGACTGGTCAAAATTATTTTACATGGTTTACAAACTCCAATAAACCCTTTTTTATTTGCATATAGAAAGAAGTTTATTTTGAGGGTGCTTGCATTTCTGTGGCTACTGTCTGACACCATGTTTTCCAGTGAATTATAAGAAATAATATAGTTTTAAGCTTGCTAGCTGAGCTACAGGGATGTATCAGTATTCATATTTGCTATCAAAAAATACCAGAAAGTAGAAAAGCTTAGAGGAAGTGGCAGGAATCACCTGGCTGAGAAACAGAAACATGGACAGGAGTCAAAAAGCAAAGTGCTTTTGGGTGACATTTTGATGGAAAAAATGGTTTCCTGCTATTTGATGCTTTTTGCTTTTGAGAGCAATCCTTTGCTGCACAGTTTACATCAAAGATGCCTGATTCTTCCTCTGAGTTTTACTTCATTAGGCCACAAAGTGCAGAGCCATGACCTGCAGCTGACTGCTTGTTGGGGGTTAGGTTTGTTTCTTTTTTACTTACAGATTTTTCTTTTCCCATAAGTTGCCAGGAGACTAACTACTGGGTACTTATTGGTACTTAGTCAAAAGGTACTCAAGCAAAAAACAAAAGTGGCCAGAGGAGAGGAGTGCAGCACCTGGCTGCCCTTCTTTTGTTTCAGGGAGTTTCTCTTGGAGGGGGAAGATATCCCGAGTTTTGGGGGCAGGTAAAGGATGAGGCTGGGGCAGCTGCGCTCTCTCACTCTCAGCATTGGAAGGAGCTCAGTCAAGCTCCTCCTTTCTGTTTACTGTGGGGAGGATTCACTGTCATCACTGGAGCCCTATGGATCGACCACCATCTGCTCCTGCGTCCAGGAATTTGAGCTCCCTTTTTCCTGCCCTGCGGGAGCCGCTGTCCCACCCCGACGCTTCTCCGGCCCTGCCCTGGGTCTTTGCTATGCTGTAGCCCCACACCTCCTGCCCTGCTGGGGACATCCCCCCCAGTTCCAGCTACCGCCGCAGAGTTTCTGATCCATCTCATCCACTAGCTCAGGATTTCTCCTCATTCTTGCCCTTCCAGCTTGGTGCTCCTCGAGTCCTGCTGGGGCATGGGGATCAGACTGCCCTGGGGTTTTTCAAAGCCTATTCTCCATCCCTTCCCATCTTGGCTGAGTAGGCTGTCACGAGGTTCCTGGTTCTGTTTTGTTGTTAATGCTATAGTTGTTTTGTTTGCCTTGTTATACATACTAGTAAAGCACTGTTACTCCTATCCCCATAGCTTTGCCTGAGAGCCCCTTAATTTCAAAATTATAATAATTCAGAGGGAGGAGGTTTAGACTCTCCATTCCAAGGGAGGCTCCAGCTTTCCCTGGCAGACATCTGTCTTTCAAACTAAGACACTGCAGTAACAAAACCCCAGTATGTAAACCCACCAAAAAACTGTGTGCCTCCCCTACGCTACAAATTTACATGTGCTTTACTTCGTGGGCCAAGCAGAATAACTGCGTTGCAACCTGGTAAATGGTTTTGTGTTTCAGAGAACACTTCAAATGCACCCTTGAAAGACAAGGCTCCTCTGGGTTTTGCTGAAGGATAAGCTTACAGCATCATCCTAGGGCTTGGGTTTTGCTGCTCTGCATCTCCTTTGAAGACGACCTAGGAATTACAATCTGCTGGCCAAGAGAGACTAGTAGAGAAAAAAGAGCTTCAGGGTTGATGGCACATGGGAAAATGGATAGAAGTAAACAGAAGAGAGAAAGCTGGGATGTAACATATGGTCTGCACACTGAGTATCAGACAAGGACCTAAACAGTGCCTGTGCCAAGGCAATGGCTGCATGCTCAGCCTGGCCTCTCCTCCTTGGGAAAGAGTGAGGGAGATGTCTGATTTCTCCATCCTCAATCAGAGCCAGATGCAGCAGCACTGCTGCAACCAAGTCTGTACAAAGTTCCCGGTTGCTCCCTGTGGGAGGAGACAGCTTTGATCCTGAGGCTGGATTTACATGTCCACCCACGCCAGCTCCCACTTCCGAACCATGTGAGGAACCTCCATGGCTCCAAACCAGGCTAGGGGATGCTGCCTCCTGCCTGGAGCGAGCACTGGGGCCACTGCCAGCTGCTCTGCCTGACCAGGCACCAGGGCTGGGCTCTGCACTCACAAGGTCTGGCAGCCACTGGGTAAGGGACAACACTGGGCATTTCAAGCAGGGCTATGCCCAGCTGCAAGGGCAGGCTGGCATTGCTCGGGATGCTGCAGAGTGGGGAGGAAAGGTCACCACAACACTCTCCTCCAAAACATCCTCCTGTCTAGAAGCCAAAGTCAGCGCCAGTGTCCGTAGAGCTGGGCTTCTGCTTCAGAAAAGCAGTTCCTTCTCCAAAGATACGATTTTCATGTGCTAAATTTTTGACTCTGCCACCTCATGTCCTTTCTTAATTCTTACTGGCATTCTTCCCAGTGGAGGCATTTGGAAGGGCAAATGCTGGACTGCCTCAAAAGTTCTGGACACCTTCCAAAACTGACACCTGCCCCCTTAAACATCATATTTTCCTCCTCTGATAAAATCACAAATTTTCTTCATTTTTTTCTCTATTTGGGAAGCAGTATTGGGAAAAGAAATCCCCTACTGCTCTGTTTGGAGACTTGAAAAATATGTATTTTCAATGGAAAATTATTTTTATACGTGAAGAAATAACTGTGCACTTACTCCCTGTTCTCTTGAGCTCATTTCCTGACTGAAAACCACCACAACTGAAAAACACAAATGAGTATTTCTTAAGCTTTTTGAAAAGTATGTCCCTCTAAAATATGTATTAATTCTTAAGTGCACTTCTACTGTAGCTTTTAAAAAATGAATAGAGAGCCCAACAGGCACCAGAGTGGTTTCACAGGGCTTCAGAACAGGTCACATCTACAGGACATCTCCATCCATGTGATCAGCTAATACCCTTGGGTAGCACAGCCTGGATCTCCCATGTACTGCTGCAAAGGGGGAAGCAGTGATGCTGAAGTTCAGAGATTAGCAGAAAAGCTTGCGTTTCTCTCCACCCATTTCTTTGCAGCTGACTGTTTAACAGGTAAACAACACCTTCTTTGAAAACAGGTTGTGTTCTTTGTGGTTTATTCAGGCAGTGCCTAGCACACAGAGCCCGAGTGCATTTGCCAGGTGCTAAATAAATAATGTTAATAATGGTCAACAGTATCACCAATCCTTTTGTCAACAGTGCAACGCAACCCACAACATGTGCTGCTCTGGTATAAAGATAGAAGTAGTGGGATTATTCCCAAAGTGTCCATGTGGAGAGCTTGTTGAAGAAAACAAAAAAGTGACCTTTAAAAGAATGGGGTTTTTTTATAAAAATGGTTGCATACCTTTGTTTCCTTAAGGAAAAAGAAAAATATAAAGGGAGAGTTGGATAGAGAACCTGAAGAGGTGAACAATTATTGGCTTTTATTTTGGAAGAGTTACTATCGTAATTGACTTCTCTACTGTGAGGTAGACCATTGGGTACAGGCTGCTCAGAGAGGTTGCAGGATATCCATCCTTGGAGATACTCAAAATCTAACTGGACATGGTTCTGAGAAACCCACAGTGGCTGACCCTCCTCTGAGCACGGACTGGACTAGATGTTTGCCAGAGGCAGCTCCAACCTCATGCATTCTGTGACTTTTGGAGTCTGAAACTCTGTACAACACACTTTATGAGCTGTGTTCCCTTGATTGACATTTCCCATGGGATGCTGCAGCCCAAGATTCCCACATGGACCCCTATGAAGAGATGGTGTTCATCTCCAGGTCCAAGCCACTGAGGTCTCTGGGACACAGGGTATGGCCATGCAAGAGAAGGCACTTTCAAGCAGCATATTTGGAAAGTTTCAGGTTTTTGAGGAAAATCTCTGGCAACATTTGTTTTTCTTTATGGCTTTGTATGCTGTGAGTTAAATTGGTTATCAGTGCTGCCACTTTTTTCCTTCCTCAGAAAACCACCAACAAAACCAACCATAGTAATTTTTCCAGCCAGTTCCAAGCAGCAGTCTGACTGCTGCCAGAAACCAGAGCAGTGTGGAGTGACAGATACATCTTCCTTTGTGTTGACACTCCTTTCTTCAGCATCATTAAAAGGAAAGTGAATGGGAAAACATATTCAAAGGTACAAATCACCACAGCCTCTCAGATGTGAAATGGGAGAGGAGTCCTGCTGAGAAATCCCACATGGAACTTGATGCTGTCTCTTTTCCCCAGGCTTGATACATCAACGGAGAGAAACAGGCAGGGAAGCTCCTGCAAGATTTTTGTTCATTTTTGGCCTTGCTGCTGAGTCTGTAGGATCAGTGCCAAGCTGCTGCCATCAGTGTGCATGGGTGACCACGGGCGGACTATGAGCTGGCCTGTTGGACTTCTCCTCATGCAGGGCTGGAAACAGCACTTGGAGGGGTTTTTTTTTGTTTTGTTTTGTTTTGTTTTTTTTTTTTTAACTTTCTTTTTATTTTGAAAGCTGTCCTTGCTATGATGAGCTCTGGGGCATCCCCACGCCCTTTCTGTAATTTCTTAATCAACCATAAAAGTTACGTTTCTAGAATCAGCATTTTGTTCTTAGGAAGGTTTGGTGGCAAATTAAACATTTGTAGGAAAACCTCAAGCTGTCATCTTTTAGACATCTGAAATTCTGATATTTGTTAATCTTCTGATGTTATACTTTAATTCTTGCCAGAACAAATGACAGCCAATGGGCCCCTGCTGATAGTTCTGCCCCTTAAATAGGAATGTCCTGTCTGTTCTGTCCAATTGTTGCCCCTTTCCTCATTTTCTCCTACTATATAAAAGAAAGAATACTTGGCTTTATTCCTGCATGTCAAGAAATACTAAACAAAATTTGCTGCTGCTTTTTGTTTTATTTTCTTTGAAACACAAAGGACAACAAAATAGGGAATGTTTCCACCAAAAGGAAAAGGCTTTCTAATGGATTCACCTGCTCTGAAGTGCTTGTACGATCTGGTAAATATAGTTTACAAATTACCAGGTGTCAACAAATAACTGTTATTGGAAAAGAGAATTTCTGCAAACTGCAAATCTCCTTTCTTTTATTATGTATGGCCATCTACTACTATACAAGAATTTGTTCATCTGTCAGGTGTCATTATATAGTAATAGTTGAGAAAACAAACAATATTTGTAATTATTTGGTAGCAAGCTCTGCCTCAGGTATAAAGCAGATCAGAAGCATGATGAATCATTGTGAGACATTGGTGATGTTGCCTCGTGCAAAAACTGATAGTCATATTTTGGTCTGGAAAGATTTTTTTCCTTGGTATGTTGTCTAGCATGTGATGATGAGGTAATATTTGCTTTGAAGTAAGGAGGAGGAAAATTTCCTAGAATAAGGTAAACTAATCTGAAAAGCCTGATTTCATTCCAGTGGTGGAGGGGTGCAGAAAACCATTTTGAGGTCCTAGATTTCCTCCCAAATAATCCAGTACCAGCACTAAGACCCCATCCTCAGTTCCACGTGCTCTGCTGCACTTTATATCTCTGCTCCTGTAATGTTTTCATTTAAATAGCTGCCTTTCAAAGCTGGATATACACATGCAGTTTTCTAGTGAACAGAGGACTGTGACTATAGGTTAAAACTGAAGATGATCCCTACTCACTGACAAAGAAAGAAATGCTACAAACAGTCCCTGACACAGACACGTGATGCTCACATAGATCTTCAGATTTCTTTAGAACAAATACAAGCAGAACAGAGCACTGTGTCTGAGCTCTTTGAATGATACTTATCTTGCTTGTGTTAACCCATTGCTTGGGAGTTCTGTACAGAATACTACAGGAATCTTTTCTGTTCTTTTCTATAATTTCAGTTTATGATTCTTAGAAAGCATATTTTTAATCACCAGTAACAGCTGTAATTTCTTGTGCTACTTCTACCCAAGTTGCAAGTACTTCTCAGGGCTGTAGAGGTATCAATCAGAGATTATGTATTATTATCTACAAAGTAAGGAGCAGGACCCTACATCAGAGCTCTCTGCAGAGAAGATACACTGAAAGTAGAACAAGTAGAACAACAGAGAGACAACATTGCAAGAAGAATGACAGTCAGGAGACTACTGCAGTCCTTATGCTGATTAAAAGAGTGTCTGAAATCAACGGGGATTTAACACAGGTCTGAAAGCACAAGTACAGTGTTTAGAGATCCTTAGCACCAACAACTGACATTGCTTTCCACTGGAATCCAAAAGGCTCAGTATTTCACAAAAATCAGACTTCATATTTTATCAAGGTTTTGTTACTGTTAATAAACAAGTACTTTAAAAAGTTTTATCACCTGCTCTTTGTAAGAGTACTTATTGTATACTTGCTTTGGGATAGCTCCGATCTACATGCTTGAGCAGGTATCCAATAAATACAAAAAGGAGAATGACATTTTCTATGGATCAGTACCTGTTAAATGTATGTGGGGTACACCCAGTACCAGCACCTGCTATAATTACACTCCAGTCGGCTTTCCCTCAGAGTCAGGATTTCAGAGAAACCTGAAGGAGTTAGATTTGATGACCCTGTGGGTTCCTTCAAACTTGGAATATTCCATGATCCTGTATTATCACAACCATCCTCAGGAAGCCCAACAGAGAGCCCAACAAGCAGGCTCACTTCCTTCCTGGGGTTTTATCAATAACTCAAAACCTCACATATAAAATGCAGCATGAGCTTCCTCTCTATGTTTTGGAATCATCTGGGTTTTCTGCTTCTGCCACAATTCCTTTCCTGAAGCAACAGCCTTCTTTTCCCTTCATATCCCACTTCAACTCAACTGGACCCACTGAGAGCCAACTTGTCAGCAGCAACGCCATGTCCAATTGCAGGGTTTAGCTCCCACCCTTACACTAACTCAGAAAAATTGCTCTGGAGGTAGGGAGATGTCAGAGCCTGCTAACCATGTAAGGGCAGCTGATGTCCAGCTGATCTGGGACAATCCTGCTGGGCAGAAGGAGCAAGACATCACAGCAGCTCCACTGCTCAGAAGCATCACAAGCTCTACATATCTTTTTGGTGGTTTGCAAAGTACAGACTGTTGAGGATGGGTATGAGAACCAAAATCATAGATGACTGGGGTCTGTAATACCAACAGAAGAAAGGTGCTTTACTTATTCCATGGCACCCTATGCCATTGAAAACAAAAGGTGCAGATTTGAAATAAATTGTTCTCTGCTGTATCAAAAATGAAAATCACTTGCTCTTTATCCACATCATTTCAACTTCTCAGGAAAAGGAGAAGAGCAAAACCTCACCAAGGCTGCTATAGCTAAATAACTCCTACAGTGGAGCAATAGTCTCTAAATGATAGCCTAAAGAACTGCTATCATTTTTAAGCAAACTATTTTTATGCATTTTATGGAGCAATGGAGAATTATCAAAATTCTAGCCTATTTTCATATTTTCATGCTGAAAAAGGCATCTGTTAAAAATGTGCTAATTCAGCCATTCAGCCAAAAATAGGAGAGAAGCTACAGCACAACACCTGCAGGCCGTAGGGAGAGAGTGGGTGGGAGAGGGAGAAGAAGCCTCCTCAAGGGATGAGAGCTGCTCTGAGTTAAGGTAGGAGTTATGTGGGAACCAGCGCAGACACATGCAGCACCTCCTCCTCCTACAGACCCCACACCTAGGTTTTAGCAGGTTCCTGTAATCCTTTTCCAGTGCCACAGATAATTTATGTAGCAAAAAGAAACAAAAGCTGAGATTGTACCTCAAAATGTGTACTTTGGCCAAACCACACTGACTGGGAATAATAATCTGGACATAAACCCATGCTGAAGTGGAAAGCTATGTGCCCATACTAGGCTGAAGACCAGACCAAGGTCATTAAGGCTTTTATGAGTGATGTGATAGGTACATCACAGTGTAGGTGTTCACCACATATTCTCAATGCCACAGATACAGTAAACCCAGCAAAACCTTTTAACAACCTTCAAGGTATGTATATGTGTCTAAGGCATTTATGCTCAACCGACCTGGACATTACCACCATCAACTCTCCCCCTACATGAGGAGAAAGTGTCAGGCCAGGGTGTGATGTGTGCAGCTACAATATAATCAATCATGACCACATTCCTTCTAAATGAGAGTCTGTCACTTCAACCATCACTTCCCAGTTACATTACTCACATTTCAGCAAGTCCTGAAAATGGTTTCAGAAAAAATAGTAGAAAGCATGCAATCAAAAAAGTCAGGGATATGTGAAAGCTGCTTTATGATGGTGGTAAAGCCTGGGTGCCTGGGAACAGAGAGTGTAAACATGGGAGGTGGGAGTGCCAGACAGGTGTATTCGAAAGGACTGCATGCCATGCCACAAGCTAAAGGACAGCAAGTGGCACAGCATCTGATTTCATTGCTACAGGATACTGAAAATGCTGTAATGTGTGTATTAATAATTAATTTGGCTTCGTAAAAGCAATTTTACTGTAAAACAGGGATGTGTGACTATTACTGGAGCCTGCAGGGAAACAAAGCTAAATGTCCTTCCCCAGATCTCGCATCATTCAATAACCGGACTGGGAACACGATCCAAGAATGCTGACACTTTTTTTTGCTGCTGCCATCAGATCACATTACCACAGACAGAGAGTCCTCTGAGCATTAGAGGTCATCTTCCGTAGAAAACAGGAAAATGGAGAGTCTGTTAGATGGAAGGAGAGGAGAGAAGCAGGGCTGGGACAGCTAGCTCTGGCAAAGCTCCCCTGAAGAGGCAAGCTGGCTTTCCTCCAGAAACAGATAGAGGTGAGCACTAAAGACACAAGAGTTATTGAAGGTAAAAGTAAACTCTGAAACAAGAACTGACAATAAACTGTTTTAAAATGTTCATGAATAAATTTACACTGGAGATGAGAGGGAACCTCACTTACATCCTTAGTTGGAAGTGGGAAGAAAAAGACAAGGGAGGAGGGAAGAAAGACAAAGAAATCCATTCCTTCCATATTTCAAAGACAAATATCAATATTATAAAAATTCTAGGAAATAGCTCCAGCATAGCAAGTAACTGCCCTATATTAACCAGGCAACATTTTTCTATGTTGCTGTGCTACTGAAGAATTGTTATCAAAATGCACAGATGTCCTTCACTTTGTACTTCTCCTTCCTTTATTCTTTTATTTATTGTTCCTTCCTTCTTTTTCTCACATCCATTACAAGTGCCAGAAGGTTCAAAGCCCCAGCAGGTTTGCT
This sequence comes from Pycnonotus jocosus, assembly GCA_013400435.1. Taxonomy (NCBI): domain Eukaryota; kingdom Metazoa; phylum Chordata; class Aves; order Passeriformes; family Pycnonotidae; genus Pycnonotus; species Pycnonotus jocosus. The sequence goes on from VWYP01022451.1 coordinate 37,708, forward strand.
GCCACTTGTTCCTGTCTCACATGTGGTATTTGCACAGAGACTAACACAGTACTTTGAACAGCCACAGCATTGAGAAACTGGCAGCTCTCCAGAAACTTTAAAAGAAAAGGCTGTCAAGTTAGCCCATGCCCAAATTCCATGTTGTACAAATTTCTTGTGACTAGTGTTTTAATTTACCTCTAATTTGTGACAGCATCATTATTGCATGGATTTAGTGTGCTTGTCACTATCGTGATACAGACTATAAAACACCATCTCACTTCCAGAGAAATCAAGACATAATTTGGGATACACCAATATTTAAACCAGGCAAGGCTGCTAAGAGCAATATGCTGAAGACTTGGTTGCAACAACTAGACAAGCAGTGAAGAAAATGGGGGCTGCTGGACAAAATGACAGTGGTCCTGGATGGTCAGCAGCAATTAGAACAATTAAATGTAAAGCTTGCTTTTCAAAACTCAGAAGGGTTTTCAAAGGCTGGAGGTTTACAATGCCAGTGGAATGCCATTTTAGCTGTACAATACTGTTATTTTTAACCATCCTTGGCTCCATCCTCCCACATTCACTTTCCTCCTAAGCTTTCCATGCCCTCAGTTTCCTACTGCTTTAGTCCAATAGTGTCCCAAACTGTTTCTTCCTCAGATGAAGTGCTCACCCTTTGCTCTTCTCCCTCCCCGCTGGAGCCTCTCCCAGCACATGCCCTCCACAGAGCTCATTAGTCACTCTGCTTCCAGAAGAATATCTTTGCAAGTGATTGCTAAGTTCTTTTTTGTGTCCCAGCCATCAGGCAGCTGCAGTCAATAAAGGAGGATGACTGGAGCTGGGCTGAGGACCCACAGTGGAGGAGATAATATGGGGTTAATTCTGGCATGTGAGAAAGAGGAGGGTGGTATAGGACAGTCAAGACAGCTGCAAGCATCATATCTTCAGAGCTGCTGCACCTGCAGTGCATTTTAAGACAAGCACATCAAGAATGAAAACAGCCTATATTTTTATCAGGTATGGTCAGACAGCTCCTTCCTGACAGCATGTTCCCTATCTCCTGTCTTGTAGCACCCCACTTGTTACTCAGTCAATTTCCAGGTCCCCCAGAGGACCCAAAGAGGACTTCTGCCTTTCTGTCAATGTGAAAGCAGCTTCCCTTCCCTACACTTTCTTCACTGATATTTATCAATGGTTCACTTCAGTCCTTTCCATTTTCCTCCTTTCCTTCCTGTCGCTTGATTCTACCTGCCTTTGTAGTAGAGAAATGAGGGGAGTCTCACCAAGTGCTTTCCCTGGCCTCCCTTCACACTAGGTTTTATTTTGAGTGCTGAGCTCCAAATTACCTTCCTTTCTGCCCTTCCCCTATGCCATTTCAAGAATTTCTTCAGAAAAAATGCCACATGCTTTTCTGCTCCAGCTTTCTAGCATAACTCATGTTCTCTTTGTAACCCCCAACAGCCTGGGGTCATTCTGTTCTCCTATCCTTTCTTCCATTGCCTCCTGTACACACTACCTACTGCATGGCCACCTCTGTGTTTTGTTTTCATTTCTACCTTGCAGTCTTCTTTCATGCAGTGTTTTCTGCTTGATAAATATCATTCATATGATCTCTCTCCCCACAAGAGACAGTCACACATGTTATACAAATGGGTTATAAGCAACAGGTTATAAGAAGAGATCTGATGTGCCCAAAAACATGTCCATGTTTCCTGACTCTGTCCAGTACAGGCACTGCCTCTGACAAACTTTGCTCACTTACATCCTTATTCATTGCGGTGAAAAGCTCACAGTTTCCCCCTCAGCACACACCACCTGCAGTGATTACCTGGGGGATGGTCCTCTACCTTCAGCTGATGCATTTCAACTCTCCAGGTGACACACAGAAATGTCAGAGATGCATTCTGTGAAAACGGAAACTCTCCCTTCCATGGTCCTCAGGTAAAGGCTATTTTTTAAAAAATAACACAGAAAACCTTGCTGCATTGGACCATCAATGTACTTCCACCAAATTCAGGAAAAACCACTCACCCTGTTTTATAAAAAGCTTTAAGGGTGGTTTGAAAGGTAAAGAATTCCTATTCCATGAGGGTCGATGAAATAATATGACAAGGGTGGTGATTAAGTCTCCCCACAAAGGAAAATGTTGAGTTGATGTAGGTGGCATATAAAACCCCCCACTCTCTTTATGAGTCAGGTAAGCTGCCAGAAACTGGAGGTGGAATCCGTGGGATGGAGCTGTTTTCATTCCAGCCAGTTAGTAGTAAGCTCTTTGAACAACAAAAACCCCTAGTTTAAATAATAAAATATATTTTTAAAAACTAAGACTCTTATCTAAATAGCAAAAACTAACAATTGCTCTTGATCCCCAATGATGGCGTTTGTGATAGTCAAGGGAAAAAAATATTAAACAACTCTTCCCCCCACCCTCTGAGGTTAATGTAGCATTTTTGGATTATGCATCTATTCTTCCATCTCCCACCCAATGCATATGATCCTGCAGTCACAGCTCTCTTCTCTCCCCCTGGCTCTAGAAAAAAGGGAAGCTGACAAGCTGAAATCCCAGTCTCACCCCACACAGAACCCTTGTCAGAGGAAGAGCTTAGCACTGCTGAGGAGAAAGCATTTCTCTTCCAATAGCTGCAAAAAAGTGGCTTAACAAATGCATAAAACAAAAGAATCAGGAGGAAAAAAGAAAAATGTTTTGTGAGGTCTTATTTGGGATCAGTCCAGCATCCAAGGTATATTTGAAAGATATGGCAGTGTCCCTAATTTAAAATTAAAGACTTTTCATTTACAAAAATCCCTGAAATTGAGAAGTGTAAAAAGAATGCCATTACGTCCTTGAGCTCAAGGGGCTTCAAGTCCTCCTCTGGTACTGTCAGTGAAAACACAACATCTGCTCTGTTCACAGTGCAGCCTGAGGAAGATGCTTACTTAAGTACACATCTGAATTTAGGAACATTTCCCATATACTTAATTCTTCAGTCTACCCAATACATATGTTTGAGGATGGGCAGGAGCAGTGTATTTCAGGTGCTAAGAAAGGGATGAAATAGGATCAGACTATCAGCATGAGTAATTTTTTGTTTTCAGCTGGAGAGTGGAAGATGTGGAGTGGAGATATATATATATATACACAAACATATTTAAGCAAAATATATGTAAATATAAGGGAAGAAAAGGACAGTCACCAAAGGAACAGCTTGGAAAAGAAATGTAAAGAGGAAGGTAGAGCTAGGCAGTGGACAGAAGTGAGAGGTCAGAAAGGAGACAGCAGGAGAGGGTATAAAAAGAATGACACAGAGGGGAAAAAAGATGTAAGAAGAAGATACGTGAAAAAGAGAAAATACATTAGTGGACAAAAAACAGAGAGAGGAGTAATGTAAAGTAATAAGCACGAAGTTCGGTAAGGCAGAAATACTGAAGTATAAATACGACACAAAAAAGAGAGACTCATAAGAAGGGTCACAAGAAGAAAAAAAGACCTGGCACAGCAGAGAAGATGTGGAATAAACTGTAGGAAAAAAAAGTCACCTGCTAGTACAGCACTTCTCAGACTCACGGGTGAGACATGCTGCTGTCCCAACAAGGGACAGAGGCAAACCCTAGGAAGTGATAGGCTAAACCCAAGGAGAACAAAGGATGACGCTGGGAGAAGATAACGATACCCTTGTACTAGGTTGCTGCCTTTTGTCTGAAACAGAAATCACAAAGGTCATTGAAATTGCTGCTTAAATCTCACATCTGATACTTGAAAAAAACCTCTTTCCCAATACAATCATTCTTCCCTCTCTCTCAATGCTGGATTAAATTAATTACTGTACACTCAACAGTTGTACCTCCCTGCTGGGGAAGAAAACCCCAGACACCATTCTGCTCAAAGCAGACCTTCGTCTCTGGCTCCCTTTGCCTATAGAGGCTTCTGTAGAAATCTTTCAGTAGACAAAGGTAAAATTCCTACAGCTCCAACCATTAGTAAAATGAGGAAAGAAACAGGAAGAAAACAGGGGTAAGCACTCAGGAGAAAAAGCTCTTTTTTTGTGATTATAGTTAGGAAATTTAACCAGTACAGAGGGAAAGAAATTGCTGCCTGTAAATAAACTGTCACTCCTTTGCACATTAAATAATAGGAACAAGAGGGAGAGTGTGGGAAGTACATTCATATTATCAAATTCTTTCTGATATTAACGTGTTCAATATAATGAAAACATTATCAGGAAAATAACATATTGTAACACAAATACTATGGAGGCTATAGAGAAAAAACCCTAGGAAGATTAGTGTTCCCAGGGTAGTGCCAATCTGAGAAACCAGAGCTTTATTAGTAGTAACAGGAGCAACATATGGAGATGAATGAAACCATGTTTGTAAATGTGATATGCAATTGCACACTCTCACTTGGCTTTCCTTTTTCACGATCTGACTCAGCCTCCACACTCCCCCATCTTTTGATTCATAAATTCTTGATATCAAGAAAGAGTTACAAAACCAGCCTGCAAAGGGCACGAGATGACGTGAAATACAAGGATGCTGGTGAGCACAGAACGTGCCATCAATCACCACCCTACAAATGGACAAATCTGCTGAAGATAAGCAGTGGAGACAGGGCCACCCTCTCCAGGGGCTCGCTGGAGGACGCCAAGCAGCAAACCACGGCTCATCCTCATTGCGGTAGAGGCGCATGCTGAGGTAGACAAATCTATTACAAAATTGTATAATATTGCTTACGCTGCACAGCAGCCACTCGGTTAGGCAGCCCCTGCATCACCAAACCCGTGAGACTGGAGGTGAAAGGATTGAGAAATAAAAGGGTTTCTTATGGCATATACTCCCTGTATTTTTTAGGCTATGGAAAAAAGATCAGGGTTAAACACAAGCAAAAAAAACCCCCACAACAAACAGTGCATGACCAATGGTTTACAGCCCTATACACGAACTAAATAATTAACTATCTCATAGAGTGTCGACACAGTGGGGGTCTGTATGCAGGACAATCCCTTCGTTCCCTCAGGGCCTGGGCTCCTCACTCAGCGTGTGTGGCCAGCCCGGCCCGTGGGCACCGCTGGCCCACTGCAGGCAGTGCCGGGCTGCGGCCCCCAGCCCTGCCACCGCCGTGCCCGGCCCAGGCTTCGCCTTCAGCCCCCGGTTAACCGGAGCTCAACTGAGCTCCGGCGATACCATTCCTACGATCGCAGCAAAGCACTGGCAAGGCTGACACGGTTTCGGTGCATTGGCCAAGCCCGGAGAACGACGAAGCCCCGACTCGGCGGGGCTCAGGGTGCAGCACAAGGCAGGGCAGGGCTGCCCGCACACCGCATAGCGGTACAGCGGTGCGGCAGCTCGCATGCTCGGGCAGCGCAGCCCCGCTGCGGACACTGCGGCGTGCGGTGCCCACCGCTGCCGCACCGCAGGCAGCCAGCGCACGGGAGGGTCTTGCCTGCTGGGCGTCTGGACTCCTTCGCAGGCGAGCTCCAGGCGCCGGCGTGGCGCGGGGCAGGTGCGCACGGCGGGGCTGGGGGGCCGCTCGCTGCCGCTCCGCGCAGATCCGGC
>VWYP01022451.1:43432-237077 GCA_013400435.1 Pycnonotus jocosus
CGGCCTGGGCACGGCGGGGAGCGTGAATGAGAGTTTGCTCCGATTTCCGAGCAGGGTGAGTGCCGCGCCGGCCGTCTCGGGGGAATACTAATAGTAATACTAGTGACAATAATAATAATAATAATAATATTCTTTTCGGTGTCTGTACCTTTACATACTATCCCGGCGCCCCCTCCGTGGGGCAGGGTTGTTTGCGGGGCGCAGTGTCTCTCGCCACCCTCGCACGGGGACCCTCGGAAGGGGGTTACTGTCTTCTGGTGCCTCCGTTCCCTTTTGTTCGGCTCTCCCGGGGCTGGGGGGAAGAGGCGGACCGGGAGGTTGCGGGGGAGCCAACGGAGGTCTCGGCCGGTGGCCCAGCTGTCCGGGCGGTTGCGGCAGACGGGACGCTGTCCCCGTGCGCGCAGGGGGTGTCTGGCTGTCCCCTCCCTGCTTCCCGGGACGAGCAGTGGCCCTCTTCTCCTCCCGGCGCCGCTCCGGCACGGAGGAGCCGCCCTGGGCTGCGGGGACTGGCGGTGGCATCGCCGCCACCAGCCAGAAGGCACTGGCTGTAGTAAACACAGCGCATGGGGCGGCGGGGAAGCCGGTAAAGGTCACATCCTTGTGTGCACACGCAGCCCGACCTATCTGGGCTCCCCGCTGTTGTCTTGGGGATGGTGTGGTGGCTGCCGGTGCCTGTCGCTGCCAGAGCCGCGCTCCCGGCGTTGGCTGTGCTCGGCGGTGTTCCCCGGCTGCGTGCAGGGATCTCCCTTGGCGAGGGAGACAGCGCGAGCTGCGTCACACCCTGCTCTACCTCCTCCCGCCCCCGGCCGGGGTGGCAGCTGGGTGGCATCCGATTTAGCAGTAAGAGCTGGGAATGCAGGTTCTGCTGAGAGGTTTGATTCCTCAGCGGTAGCCGTGCCTAGCCGAGTTCAGGGCTAGCCACATGTTCCTGTGGAATAGCAGCCAGCAATGTAGTGATTCCTCAGAGCATGCAGTGTCTGGATGCGTCTTGGTGTGGAGCAATGAGGCACGGGAGTGTTGGAGAAGTAGAAGCGCAGGAATGCTGCTGGAGAGCTTACTCGCAAGGAGACAGAGAGGATGCATTGGTAAATGGCTGTTTTGCAATTCAGGCTGTGAGCCTGGACTCCTTCAGACAGATGAATAGGTATGCGTAGATTTTGTGGTTTTCTGCGTCCTCCTGTGGGTCATCGCTGAGCTTGTGTGCGCAAATGGGGTAAATGGGAAATGACAGCTTTTTGTCATGTTTTTGTGTCTTGCCTTGTTGATGCAGCTCAGGAGTTCTAGATGAGTAGATATGGTACTGTTAAGCTCGCATGTTTATGGAATGAATGATGGACAAGTTCTTGGTATCACATTTCCAGTGGTAGTTGAGATGTGGGTGGGGAGAGGAAATATTTAATAAAGTAGGACTCTCAGGTCCCTGTGCATTGCATTATCTGGCGGTATCCTGCCTTTGCTTTTAACATGTGATAGTTTCATTCCACAGAATTATAAGTGTTAGCTTAACTTTTTTAATGCCATATTTAGTTATCAAATATCACATCTAGTTGTTCAGAAAGGGAGGGGTTTTTTTAGTCCTAGTCTGTCTTCTTCAGAAGCTGACAGTTAAGCTGCTAGCTCTGAAACTGATGAAATACAAAATTGGTGTTGTTATGGCACTGAATTGTGCAAAATTCCATGAAAGCCTGAGTTATGTTTCACTATTTTTCATATGGTGGCCACAAGAATGTTTGGCTCATCCCTCTGCCATAATAAAGGTGGTTTTGAGCTGAGATGCCAGACTGAACTGAAATGAGCCATGTCGTGCATCCTGCTCTGCAGGTAAGCTCTTGGAGCTGGTTTTGGACGGTGGTAGGTGGGACTAACCTGAGTTCAGGTATCAGACTGATGGTTTTAGTTTGGGTTTTTTCCCTCATTTAACTGTGGTACTATTGTGATGTGATCTGCTCAGCATTTCTGTGGTCAGGAGGTGACTCTCGAGCAGCCTGGGGTTGGCTGCTGCTGTTTGGATGTATGTGTGCCACTCCTTGGCATGGTACAGCTTCTGCTATGGATGAAGGCATCACCCTGGCTTTGACCTCCTGCATGACACCTTGCCAGCATCCCTGTGTCCTGGTGGCCTGATATCAGTACCTGTGGGGGGTGAGGAATTAAGGGCAGCAGCTGGGAAAAGCCTTTCCTGGCTCTGCTCTTTCATGGGACCCGGGTTCAAAGAGACTGGTAGAAGATAGATAGCAAATGAGGGGGGAAAATCAGAGGGCTGATTGGCAGCCCTGCTGTCATTCCAGCTGGAAACTCCCAGTGATTTTTAGAAGAAACTGTTCCCTGCCCCTTCCCCTTCTCTCCCCATGAGTGATACTGAAAAATTATAGGAATAAAAGGTCATTATAAGAATGAATGGCTGGAGCAGTATTATGTGCCAAAGAGATTTAGTGTTGTTTGAGACCTGGGGGGGAAAAAAACCACCACCAACAATCCGGCTGGAATACTTTATTTTGTCAAGGGAACCCTTGCAGTGTCTGAGAAGTGATTAGTGCTGCTGTTAAAGGTCAGGTATAGGTCCTGGGTGTGAAACATTGTCTGTGGATACATATGAAGTACATACATGTGGTAGTACATATATGTGCTGTATCTTCAGCATCATTCTGGTACTCGAGTATTCAATCCTTAATACTGCGACTTCAAAGCTAGGGAGAGGCATTAACTGTTTAACCCCCAAAGTGATGACAGATCTGTTGTTGGAAGAATAACAAAGATCTCATTTCTCCTTATTTTGTCTGCTGAAAATTCACATTTTATTTTTTGACAGTATCGCCGCCAAATCTATAGGGACTCTTAAACACCAGTCTTTGTTTTGCCTAACATATGGTCCCATTAACAATTTTACAGTGAAGAATTTTTTATTTAAGGAGTAATAGATCACATTTCCTGATGTTCTGTTTTTTATAAATCTGGGTAATAAATACTGTTCGGGAAGACTTAAGTCAAGGACAACATATACGTCACTGATTTTTTGGGGAGTTAAAGTTATGTAGCTATTTAATGGTTTGTTATGGTCTCTTCCTTTCTCTCTTTACCCCCAGTATTTATCAGGCTTAGCAGTGATACTCTCTAACTTCAAAGTCCTGGAAGCCCTGGCTATAACCAAAATACTCCAGAACTGTGTTGAGAGAATTCTGTCGTCTTGAATTGGAGGCTCTCTTGTCCAAACCTGCATCAGACCCAAATAAAGTCGCAATTTTCTAGCTTTGTCCTGTAACACTGGTTCTGTTTCTTTCCTACATAGATTGTTGCAGCTAAAGAATATCTGCATGGCAGCATCCATGCTAGGAGGAGAGACCACTTTCTCTAATGTGTTATTTTTATGACACAGAGTTTGATCAGAGGGAAAGCTTTGGGCAGCAGGTGCTTATTCAGGGTCTTTTAAAACAGATTTTCTCTCTGCCCACTGCCCTTAACCTGGCAGGTTAATCCATGAAATGATCTGTGCACAGAAATACAGACAAAAATGTAGTGCTTCATAATACAGACAAAAAATGTAGTGTCATAATGTTGGGTGCTTTGAGGTTTTTGTGTGTTTTGCTCTTCGAAGTTTCTGAACATTCAAGTTTCCTCATTGCTTCTTGTGGTCATTGCTGTTGCTATAGGACGCACACTCACAGACCAAAGAAATTAGGCCTTTTCCTGGAGGTCAGAATTTACTAAAAGACGTAGAGTTTAGTTGTGAACTCCCCTTAAAATTTAATGACTTAGTGCTGCTTTTTGTTATGACATAAGAAAATGGAGTAAAGAGTCTTTGAAGCTACTTCAGACTTCATAAATATTAACAGGCTCTGCAGTCTTCGGAGGGAGTAGGTTCTGGATGTTTTTCTTCACCTTAATAGTGTGGTTTCATTTGCACAGTAAATCTTCTTGTCTTGACGAAACTGAAAGAGCAGTTATCAGATGCAAATCAGAAGTACTGTATTTGTGGGTGGGAGAACTCCTGTTGTGTTTCCCCTTCTCTCTTGAACACTCAATCCTTTCTCCTGGTGCGTGCTCTGGGAGCATTAAATTTAATTCCATGTCTTACAAGAACAGATCTTCAGCGGTGCTTAAATGATTGAAAATGCAGGGGGTTTTGCTTTTGAGGATACTGGAAGGTAAAGATTCACAACTTGTTCACTTGCATTGAAAAATCCTTTCTATTTGCATCTTGGGTCAGTATATATTTTTAGTATTTGCCCGTGTTAATGAGGAGAAAACCACCACAAGTAGTATTCTCTAAACATATCTTGAGAATACTTAAAGTTGTCTCTAAGGTTAAAAACTAATTTGCGTTTTAATAAAAACTGAAATTCTGTTTAGTTGCAGCTTCCTATAAATCCCAGGTTTTCTGTGATGGCCCATAAAGACCACTTCACCTGTAGATACAGGTTAGGTGAAGTTTGATGTATTCTTTTAAAACTTGTTCTGTCTCATCAATAATTGAGGAGAACTAGTCTTTTTATTTCACAGAATCATGGAATGGCTGAGGTTAGGAGGGACCTCTGGAGATAGCTGATCCAACCCTTGGCTCAAGCAGAGCCAGCTAAAACAGGTCGCTCAGGGACAAGTCCAGATGGCTTTTTAGTATCTCCAAGGATGGAGACTCTACAACCTTCATGGGCAACTTGTGCAAATTCTGTCACCTCTGCAGTAAAAAAAGTGTTTCCTGATGTTCAGAGAGAGCTTCCTGTGTTTCAGTTTGTGCCTATTGCCTCTGCTTCTGTCACTGGGCACCACCGAGCAGAGCCCAGCTCTGTCCTCTCTATACCCTCCCTTCAGCTTTCTGTATACATGTATAAAATCCTCCCCTTGAGCCTTCTCTTCTCCAGGCTGAACAGTCCCAGCTCTCCCAGCCTCTCCTCACAGGAGAGATGCTCCAATCTCTTTGCTGGACTATCTCCAGTATGTCCATGTGTCTGTTATGCTGGGGCCCTCAGAGCTGGGCACAATACTACAGTTATGTTTCCCAGTATGCTTTAAAAATAAGAAACTTCTAAAGTAAATTGTGCATATGGGGTTTTTTTTTTTGGATGCAGGTCCAAGGGATCACTCTGGTGCTGTAAATCACTGATGCAGCTTCTGGGTATTTTTGCCCTTCCATAGGAGCTAATGTTCGTTGTTTAAAACACTTCAGCATTTTCCTGATCCCATCAGTGCAGGCTCTGACAGCTCTTTTGACCTGTGATTAAGGGATTTATGACTAGGTTTACTGGCTACACATGCCTAATAAGCGTAACATTGGATGCTGAGTCACATGGGGGTGACATGTGTTTTTGGGGTGTGTTGATACAGACTCCTGTCTGAAACAGAGCTCATTGCAGCTTGTAATGAATATGCGCTTACATTTGTGAAGGACATTCCTGCTGGGGGCTGGTTTGGTTCTCCAGCAGCCACCCTCGTGCTCTCTTGGGGCTGACCTGCCCTGGCCTGTGGGCACCTTCTGCATAACTGCATTTCCCGAGATGAGCCTGGAGGTGAGCAGCTGTCTGCAGACTAAACTGAGGGAAGTTTGGATGCTGTGTGCATATGTGAGTGATTCTGTAGTTGATGTTAAATACTGAATTTGTAAACAGGGGCTTTATTTTTAGGTCAACAGGGTTTCTATTTTTAGGTGAACACTTCTAGGTGGAGAATAAAGATGTTGGTGTAATGCTGCTAACACTGGTTGTGGGCAGGAGGGAGAGAGAACAAGAAAAAGGCATAAAGCACAAAAATAGCACTTTATCCTTACATTTTACATAAGACTCCTTGAGAAGGGATGCTCATTTCTTTACCATTAACTGTCCCCTCCTGTTAATGTAGGTATGTGTGGTTGGTTAAGATAGGATTTTTTGAAGGTTCTTAAAGAATGTAGCAAAATCATGTCAAAAAAGCAGTTGGCAGTTGCTTGCTTTTTCTGTGTCCAAATGCAATGGTTAAGAGGCACCTTTCAGATTTTCTTAGTATTCCCCCAAAAGTAACTTTCACAACATGAGAGGTCTGTACTTACCTTAATTAAAAAGAACAAAACCATACTCTTCATGCTGGCCTGATGCATGCAATTAATGACTGAGTGCAATTAGTTTCCAGCTGCTAAAACTGTCTTACCAGATTTTTTGACAGGAGTATCAGCAGTTTGTATTGATACCTAGCATTACTAATGCTTGGCATTTTACCATGTTGTAAAAGCCACTTGTTCCCTCAATATTCATGTAAGGTATCAGCGTTACTGAGATACAGAACACATCAAATTCATTGGTTTGGAAATCAACCAATTTTCAGAGATCAAAAATTAGTACCAGGTTTTTCAGTGAAAGAACAAAAGCATCTTTAGATGCTCTCAAGGCAGGGTTTAATTCATAAACTAAGATTCATCATTAGATTAAATTTTGAAAACTGACTTCTTAACTTTGAAATATGTATGAAAAAGCTGACTTCTTATGAGAATTTTAGCTTTAGAGGTACCTTCAGAAAAAAGTCCTCCAGGCTCTCACTATGTATTTTACTACCTGAGGTTCCACAATCCTTCTACATTTGGAAAATGGTTTGCATGTTTTTCTTTCTTTCTCTCTGGATCTCTTCTCTGCATTCCCAGGTGTGCACCATAACTGCTTTAAAATACCTTGCTGCACTTCTCAAGGTTAAAAGCGTGTTGTAATTCCTGGGGAAGTGTCACAGGAATACAGAGGTGTGCAGATTTCTAGCTGTCAGCTGTCTAGCTGTCAGCTGTGCAGATTTCAGCAGTTTTCAGGAGTGTCATAGCCATAGCAGTGGGGAAACATGAGGTGTCTGGAGAAGGATCTCTTAAAATGTAGGCATTTTTTGGACTTGACCTTGAGTAGTCCCTGCTCCTATATTACAAGCCTGATGAGGATATAATTTTTTTCCATGTTTTTTAGAGCTAAGTGATGTCTGTAGCTGTACAGCTTCAGGGACCCACATAGTTATGTTAGGACTGATGAAGATGTCTAAACCCTGTAATTTGCTCCAGATCAGAATCCAGGGAACTGTATGGTTGTGTGTTTTAGGTAAAGCTGCTTCCAATGACACTTCTGTAGTAGTGGGACCACTACCAGTGTCAGGTGTTGTTCCAGGGACAGCCCAGAAAATGGTTGAGTTTATGCTTTGTGTGTTGTCTGGAGAGGATGGGATGTCCAGTTTGAGCCTTATAGATCTTAGCAGCAGAGACCAGTCTGAAAATACCTATAACCCCATTGTGGTAGTGCAGGGAACAGTAGCTTGGGCTCCTGAGCATTTTGTGAAATGCACAACTATTGCAATGAGATACCAGGTTGGAACAGGAAAAAACCCAGCATTTTAAGCACCTAAAGATGAAATGCTGCGTACCTTCAGTGTGATATTCCTTGCAGTTACATGGCCCCTGATGAACACAGCGTTTACCTGATTCAAATCAAGTGCAAGATGATCCATAATCCACAGTCCTATCTCTGAACTCATTTTTGTGTTAGGGGCTTTCTTCATCTTCTCTCTTGCTCACCTTTTCCCTTGTGAGACAGGGAGTAGTGCTGAAGGAGTTGCCTGCATGCACCTTGCTGTCTTTAGCTGAGATGTTTGTATGGGGCTAAGATAGCTATGAAGTGTGGAACTTGGGAGTAGCAAAACATCCAAAGCGTCCTCATGGGACTTACACTAGGCTGTCTTTGAGATCCACTAGGCTGGTGGGATCATCAGATAAGAGTAAAAACCATCTCTGTTGACTACTAAGTCTTGCATCACCCTGCAAGGATCATGTCATTGTAAGGAGTAGGAAAAAAGGGCAATCTGTCTGAAAGTATTCTTTATGTAGTGTGACTTTTCAAAGCATTAAACCACTTGCAGCTGTTACAACAGGTAGATTAAGGTTATAATTCTTTGCACTTCTGCAGTGCTTTTATCCTGTATCTCACGCTCCTTTAAAAGCTGATCTACAAAGTGACCCAGAAGATAGCTCCAAGTGTCTGAGATCACTTTTTGTACAAAAATGCAGTGTGACTTGGTTTTGTGTGAAACCCTGCGTGGTCTCAGCAGCCATGTGGGATCACCTGTGTTTGTGCAGTGGGGAATGCTCTTCCCAACAAGCCATGAACAGTGTGGTTGGACATGTTGATCCTTGCAGAGAACTGCCAGCTGCTGCAAGGTGCTGTGCTTGCGAGATTTTCTTCAGATGTAAGAGCTTCCTGGAAACTTGCAGTAAATAAAACTAATGTCAAGTGTTTTCAAAACACTGCAGAAATGCGAGCTCTGTTCTCTTCCAGATTATCTGGAGCAAGACCTTTTCTATTTAAAAGAAATATTCTGAATACAAAAGCTTTTGATACTGAAGAAGAGTCTCGGCCTGTTTTGAAAAACTTTGTCTTCCCTCCTTGGCAGAGCTGCTTATGGGACTGATGATTGTACATGCATTCAATAGCTCTTTTTACTTTCAGTCATGGGAATAACCAGCCAAAGTGGGATACTTTCAACTTCCCCAGAAAACTATATTAGGCAATATTTTTACAGTAAATACACTTTTTGTAAAGCTTTTTCTGCTTCTTTCCTGTTTCTTCCAGTAGCAATCTTTCCCCAGTTTGAGGACTCCGCCAACAAAGATTTTGTCTAATGCTGAATCACTTATCCCTCTTGAAAATAAATGAAGCACAAATACCATTTCTTGGATTATTTTACAGGAGGAATGTGGAGCTTACTTTGTTTAGCAGTTTGAATTTGCTTGGTGAAGCTCTGTGGCCCTTGCAGGCCTTTGTTAAAGGAGAGCAGGGACAGTATATGCTTTTTGAGCATGGAACAATGGCTGACATTTTCAATCTGGTTTTCCTGGTGCGGTGCAAACCTGGCTGTGTCCAGTGTCCACTTTGAGTTTCACTTGGATGAGTACAGCTAACCTGGTTTGAGATACTACAAGCATCTATTCAAAACTCATTTTGTGTTTTATTGTTAATACTTTGAAATTGCATAAATACCTTTTTCTTTAGCAAAAAGCTCTAAGTATTAAGTTGTTGCCTGTGACTCATTAGTCTGTTGTTGGTGACAGTTAATTCACGGAAAATCCTTCCATGCAGTTTGTATTCTTTATTGTCTGACGCAAACGACAGCTGTTTGTTTTACCCTGAAGGAGGCTTTCTTCTCATCTGGCTAAAAGTTCATAATAACATCTGAGAGCTAATACGAAAGTACAGCAGACCTCTTTCATTGAACAAAGTATTTTGTGTACATATTTTAACTGTTGAACAATTGTTAGATGAGTTTTGATAACATTTCGTAGACTGACACAAAAACCAGCATCTGTGTCCTTGATTTTTTCACTTCCTCTTCTCTTTTCAAAAGCTCCAGCAGAACTAAATGTTGGTAGTTACACAGTTGAGCAGAGTAGAGTGATGTATTCTAGACCTTTTTAAATCAATGGTTAAGTTGCTGGGGGTTAATACTGCATTCTTGTAAAAGTCAGAAGAAAAGTCAGTTAAAGACATATATACTTACTGCAAACACTGTGAAGGGGTTTGACCTTGAAGATGACTGAACGACCACAGATTGCTCATTATCTGAAATTGGACATGGGAAACTGTGTTTAGGAAACAGATGCATTACTGATGTTTCTGAACCACAGAGGAAGCACCAGACACATGAGCTCTTGAGGGTAGATTAGCTACAAGCATGCAAGTTTTCTTTCTTAAAAGTTGATAATTGAAATAGCTTATTTTTATGTTTAAATAAGGGCTTATTAGTGGATTCATCTTTTAAAGTAAAAGTTGTTTTGAAAAACGCAGTCATAACTGGCAATGTGATTATAGTCCAGTGCGCACCCTTGTGTGAGAATGCCAGTATGAAGTGGTCTGACCTCTTCTGTAGGCTTCTTAACTATATACCAAGTCCAATGACTTTTTTTTCTGTCCATATGTGAGCTCTTGGTCAAAGTTCTTAGTGCTGGTTATATACAAATCAGACCCAGCTTCCTGATCCCAGTGTCAGTTGTGATTCCTGGGCATTCAGAAATCTTTGCACTTGCTAGAAAACAGTCTTCTAATTGGGAAAAACTTGCTTTCATGTCTCTGGATTGTGTGCCTGTCTCTTCTGAAGGAATAGTTTTAGTAAGGAGAGGTTTTTATTTTGCTTGTTCCAATATGTCTTTGAAAAGCCTGATGCCCCTGGTATGCTGTGGGGCATCAAAGTTGAATGCAGCAATTAAAAGCGAGAACAGTCCCTGATTAAAACTGCTGTTTAGTTTCCGAAGCTTTTGTACTATCCAATAAGTGGAATGGTTTGGCAGAGGTATCCATAGGAGATGAATTATCCCTTCATTGTGTATTTACAGCTTTTTTTTTCACCCTAAAGACAGCTGGTCCCTGTTACTTGTCAATTCTTCTTCCAAGACTAAGGTGTTGTTTATAGCAGACTTCCATTTCCATCCATCCAAGTCCCTGCTCAAGTTTAGTCCATCTGCCTAGATCCTGCAGCTGGATGGAGGCTCCAGATGTCTGCAACAAAAAAATTCCAAAGATACCATCTTTCTTTTCCTTCTTCTTGCCCTTCACCAAATTTGATGTTTTGTAATTTGCCTTTTCGGCATATTTTGCTCTGGAGATCCCTAAAAGATTCAAGGGAAAAACTTTTTGGTGTAACTTTTTCTTTTTTCTTTTTAAAAATCTAATATGCCAATCATGTAAGCAAAACATAGTTTAGTGGGAGTTCAGTGCTAACTGGTGGTTCCATCATATTCTGCAATCTTGAGTATACTTCTGACATTAATGCAAAAAGTCTCAGAATTACAAGTTTCCATGACTTTGAGAGACTATCTGTTAAAACATTTGTGTCGTATAAACAAAAGGCTTGATATCCCTATACTGGAATTTGAGCCTGACTTGTAGTTCAACTTTTGGGATTCTTCTTGAAAAGTGAAATCTATGGTTTAGGTTCTAAAATTTCAAGATTTAAATATGTGACTATTATTTAGGTAATTGGGAATAAGTTAGAGTTGGAAGAAATCCCGGTTAAGAAACTGACAGAGGTGCCAAAAATGTTACTCTCTGCGTTCATTTATACTTCATTCCCACATTCTTTAGGGAGTTTTCATAAGGTCTTTGGAGGTCTGTGGGTGGTCTCTGGGTTTCAGCTGGTGAGGTGGCCTCTCAGTTTTAATGTGAGGCATCACTGGCTTCTCTTCGGCTTTGACTTGGAAAAACACACCATTTTGTGGGAGTGGTTGCGTGAAGAGTGGTCGGATTTCTCTCCAGAAGTCTCCTTTGTGGACTGAGGAAGCTTTGAAATGGGCACAGCGGAAGTGGTTTTATGGTGGCAGGTGGGTGGATGTGTGCAAGGACGATGGCTCCGTGCTCCTTGCTCCCCACCCCAGACACGATTGCCTGGAAGGATACCCTGTGTGTACATGGCTCTCTGCCTCAGAGTACTTTGACCTTTGGACCTTTATCATTGCCAGCTGAAGTGTCAGCATGGCATAAATAAGTCAGATCAAGGAGTGTAATTCTGGCTCTCATCCCAGCCTTAGAGGCAGACATAAATGCCATCCTCTAGCTGGCTTTTAACTTGTTTGGTCTGATTGAAATGATGACTGATGTAATCTTATTTCTTTTCCCTTGGTTTCTTCACTTTGTTACTAAACTCTCTCCTGCTATCTTTGTGTTAATTTAAATCTATTTTGAGTCTGAAGGCTCAACATGTGCCAGGTTGCTATTTGCTGTCATTGGGTTTGGATTATTTTAGCAGCCTGACAGGCTTCATGTTGTATCTGTGACATTTTGAGACAAGAAGGTACTGGGGTTTTTTTGTAATAGAGCATGGAAAAAGTATGGTAATTTACAGTGCTTTTACAGGCTTGGTTAATAAACCAAAAAGCTGATCCGTGAAGTGCAGACACCATTGGATTCATGTGCTACCCCATGTTTGGGATTAAATGGACCAATCTGGCAAAGATTTTGTTTTCTTTTCTATGTGTTCAGTACATCTCACGTTGAAACCTGGTGGAAAACTTGCTAATATGGCTGTTTCTAGAGAGGAGCTGGCTTCTCTTGGGAGAAATGCCACTAGGCAAATGTGTGTACTTTGGTGGTGATGCCAACAGCAGGTTCCCCCTTTGCAGAGAAGTACAGCTGGGTTTGTTGGTATGCCCTGCTTATTTAAAGACTTGCTCTAAGATAATCTTGTTCCAGTTGTTTCAAGAAGCTTCAGGAATGTAGTTGTTAACTCCTGTGCATAACTTTTTGTCATCTGCAGTTATGAGGCTATAGAATATAAAAAGCACCATTAAAACATTAATTTTTTACAAATATGAGCAGATTAGTATGAAGTGGGTAAGCTTATGGCCATAACCTCAGCTGTTTGGTTTATTGTTAGGAAGAGGTTTTGTATCTTCCTTCAGACTTATGTAAAGCATAATTTCTTTGTTTCCATGAAATTATGGATTTTTTCTTCAGTTTTCCTTGACTCTATTGATAATTTAAGGAAGCCTCAGAATTGCACATCTCCATCTGTTGGCCCTGTTCCTGTGGCAGCCGTGTGTGTGCACCAGGCTGCTGAAGGTGGGCAGCTGAGCTGCTCTCTGTGTGTGTGAAGGTGAGTGAGTTATGATTGCTGGCTGGAGCTCGTTTCCAGCAGTGTTGAGTGTCTTGAGTGATGAGTTATTTTGGTTTTGTTTGCAAAATGAAATCGGTTTTGTCAACTAATGGGATTTGGGAGAAGATACAAGAATGCATGGGAAACTTGAATAATGTCTTTTTAATTTTTTTTCCTTCTCTCCCTTCTCCATTATTCTTTCTGAGAATATTCTGCTTCCTCATGAACTGTGGTCCCCCATCTGCAACTATTGATGGGGTGAGGGGATGGACTTTGCTCAGCCTCACTCTCATACTTCTCAATCAGTTGCCTGTTTAACTCTCACTACTGCCAAGCCTTTTCCTGGGCTGGGCTGGTGTCCGTCTTCAATCATCTTCTTAGGGCAGTTAGTGGCATCACCCAAATTGGCTTTCTTGACAGCAGTTGATACTGCAGGCAGAAGTTGTGGGAAAAAGTTTAGAGGAGATACCCAGACAACAGCTGCTTCTTGGAAGAGTCAGATTTAATAGCAAAGATTTCTACTGAGTTTTGCTGTCCAAAGCGTGTTAAAATTAACATGTGAAATGAAAGTTGTGCAGTTATGGCAGAAGACCCAAGCAGTTTACTGAACAAAAGAGTTAACTTGCAGGGTTGTGGTTCTGTTCCTTAGCCATCTAGTTTCTCCCAGGACTGTATCCTCTGCTCCTTGGTATGGCTATAGTAGCTGGGAGTTTGGTTTGGGTTTTGCTTTTTTAAAAAAATAATATTAGTATTGTAAGCATAGGGACAAAAAGCAGCTATTCTGGCTACTGTGAGAATGATGCAGTTTGAAATGTGACAGAATAGAGGTTTGCTCCTGCAAGGAAGATTATCTTGAGCAGCAGGGCCTTTCAGTCTGGACTCTGCCATTTTCCTGGGTTAATTATTTAAACAAGTAATTGCAGTTCAGATATCAAAACGATATTTCAGGTACAGTAATTTCTTTCTTTTTACAGCAAATGTAACAGCAGTGCAGTTGGACTTAGATAGAGGGTTGCAGTCAGAAGCAATGCAGGAGGGGTCTGTGGTAACTAGAGACCAAGTTCGGTGCTTTCCTGTGTCACACAACTTCCTCTGCTATTTCCTAGCTCTTCTACGTGGAGTCAAATATGTCTCTCATCTTTTGACAAGCTGTGTGGGTGGAATGAAGGAGGCTCTTTTCCAGAGTGCTGCTTTCCAGCAGAGCTGCTGTCAGTCTGGTGGGAACTTGACCTTGACTTTTTTACTCTGTGGTAAGATTTCAAAGAATGGTTTACATGGCTTTTACAAGTGGCTCTGTAGTACAGACAGTGCCAGAAATTAAGCTGATGGCTGAAGCCAGACTTACTGTAAAAGACTTGCTCTTTCAGTGTTATTCCTTAATTTAACTTAGGCTGATAAATCCCATCTTTGTGTGTCGTGCCTGTCCTTTTACACATTATTTATGCAAGATTTTACACAATATGTTATTCTTCATTTACAGGTTGACATGATGAGCAATTATAACCCTGCAAAGATTTGTGTAATCCATGGTGTGTTTTAACTTTTCCCCCCCTTCCCTCTCTTTTGTATTTGTAGCACCAACTTCAGAAGCATTTCCAGGTTTTTGTTGGGAGAGAGGGACAGGAATAGAATGAGCAGCATGGAATTTCTGTGATTTGGGGGTTAAGCACATTCTTTGTAAGCTCAGGGCCAGTATATAGGAAAGAATTGAAAGATTCTGAATTATAGTGGTGGTTGTATAGTGTTGGAAATGGTGAGACAGAGAGACCTTATAGATATGATTGCTTAGAAGGAAATTCTGAAAATATGAGGCCTGAAAGTGGAATAGAGATGAAGGCAGCCTTTGAGATGTGAGCAGGGCCAGCAGGAAGAAAGCTGTTAGCCAAAGGGGGGTTAAGCAACAGCACACAAAGGAGGACCCAGGGACCCATGGGTGGAGTCCCCTCAAGGTATCAGGGAAAAGATAGACGAAGTAGTGACCCTTAAGGTTTAGAATATACACTGATATGGTAATATAGTAGTTCTTACAGGCTATATGCAAATGTAGTACGATTTGTGCCCTGTATGGGTTGGTTACTGTAGGTTAGAATATTCAATAGAGAAAGAGATAAAACTGTAAAGCAACAGGAAATAGGCCTCTTTGAACACCCCTGTGGGCCACGCTTTGAGCTGGAGGCTGGCAGCTCAGAGCAGGGCCCTCTCGCACCCCGCAGCCCCTGCAATAAACCTGGTGTTCCAGAACAACCTTGTCTCCAGAGAACTCTGTCCCATGCTGCTGCTGCTGTCGATACCTGCTCTCACGATTTAACAGTATAATTGTGGCATGTGCTAGCTATGTGTTTGAAGTTCTTCATGGAACAACAATGATGTATTTAACCGCAAGGGGAAAAATTAAAAATCTTTAGTGCATTTTTCATTATTTTTATAGCTACATGACAGTTGGAGAGCTATTGGTGTTTAGTAAAATCCTCAGCCATGTCTGTCTTTTGCTTTTTGTAGTCAGCATAACTGAAACACTTGATTTTTTTTGCAACATTCACATTTCAGAAGATTAATGAATTCTCAGATCAGCACTAGGGTTACTTAAAACTTGGAGGGATAAGTTACAAAGTGTTCTACACAAAATTACTGCATCTTGGGAATCTTTCACTGATCACTTTCATCCGGATGGTTTCACGATAACTGGATACGCACAGATTTCTAGTGTTGGCTTCTACTGAATTGTGGAAATTGAGGGAAGATCCTCAGAATAGACCATCGTGCTGTACTCTGGCCTTTAGTCTTGTTCTCAGTGAGGTACCCTGATAGGTATGTGATTTGGGAAGTATGAACCTGGCCCTGTGGTTTCTTAGTGTCAGAAAGATAGGGGGGTTTATTTTATGGCTGCATATTTAACACAGCAGTTGTAGGTCTGGTCTTTTGCCTATTAGCTTGAGTAATTCTTTCTCTATGGTCTTGCCATAAGTGAAATCATCATGCACAGGAGGCTTGGCACTGTGGCTCAGGCGAAGTGTTCAGATGTGTGAGGTGTAGAGGTTGGTGAGGGCTGGGGTAGGCTTCTTTTCAGCCCTGGGTTGTGCTCTCAGCTGTGCTCATGGGTGTCAGGCTGTGGTCCTTAGCTGTGGGCTGTTTCCTGCTGCCCATGGCTATATCTTTGTTTATAGACACAGCAAACAAAAAGGAATGGTGAGACATTCTTCAAAACTAGACAAGGCTATGTACCTTTCCTCTGTGTTCATGGGTTGCTGAGTGAGCTATGATCAGACACGCTGAGCTGATGAGGTACTTGCTTCTAAGAGTCCTCTGAAAGAAACACCTGCTAGGACCAAACCAGTCTATGTAGACCTTGGAAGGCTGTTGTCAAAGAATCTTTTTTTAAGCTTGGATTGCAACTCATTTCTAGTGTCTTTTTTTTCTTAGCAGTACCTTCCTTCTCTGATTTATCTGTAGTTATTTGTCTGAAGATGGTGAACATGTAGTTGAGATGACGAAAAACTTGGCATCAAAGAGGTCTCAATAACTTGCCCTTTTTTGACTTGAAGGGCTGGAATCAAAATTCTCCAAGACTGGCAGGGCTCACACTTTTTCTAAACAGTCAGTGATTACCTTTTTAATAAACTTATTTGTATGCATAAGATGGTCCTGCCAGTATATGTACTTTATCTGACTTTAAATGTTTATTTTAAAATAGATTGTGAAAGACAAGCATTATTCTGAGTGTTGTGTCAAGTTAGACTTCTCACAGTTTCCATTTGAGCAGTAGGTAAGGAGATAAATGCAGTGACAGCTTAATCTTACCGTGTGTTGGTTGTGTCCTGTCCTTCTCCCCCATTTGTCACCCCCATGTCTCTGTTTTTATAGGCAGAAGTTGTGCTTGCTTAGAGCAGCACTTGTCGTGTGCCCAGCTTCTTACTTGTTGGAAGGCCACCAGCTCTGAGCTGCCTGAACCTTCTTGTATGCAGAGGCTCTTGCTAAGCTGGTGAAGCTCATCTTCCTGTCTTCACCCTCAGCTCTATCCTGACTAATAGACAGAATTCAGAGCAAGGAAGCAGAAAAAAGCCTTTTGTCAATGCCAACCTGTGACAAACTTCCCTGTCCTTCAGAGCAGGGACTGAAGTTCTGGCGTCAAATTTCTGCAATGTGCCTTGTGGCAGCTTCATAAACACTGTCTTTAGGGTGAAGCTTTGCAGTTGTTTAACCTCATTTAAGTGCAGGTGGCTGCTGTAAAAGGATGCTTTCTCCCTCTGCCCACCACCACCACCATTTTCTGTGTGGGAGTAGCAAAATCTCCAATAATCTGTACTTTCTCAACTGAGCCTGCATCCCTGTTGGCTCTGATTAGACTGACCTTGCCAGAAAACAAACACAAAAATTAGTTGCTCAGCAGTGAGCTGATAAACTGCACGAGTGATGCAATGATATAAAGGCTGTGGCAGAAATGAATGGGGCTGCTCCCTTTGGTGTCACCCTGTGATCTAGTGGGCTTCAGGCTTGGCTGGGCTCCTCTGGGCTTGGGATGGGAACACAGCAGAGGAGAAAGGAAGACTCAGTGGGGGACCAGGAAGGGGGGAGATCATGTCTGCAATAACCTTTATCACATCATGCTAACCCTTTCACAGGATATCTGCCGTGGCTTGAACTGGTGGCTCCTCCAGTCCATGCATGCTGCTGGAGATCCTCTCTGCAGGCAAAGTCTTCATGCAAGGTTTTTTGTGCAGCTCTGCTGGTGGCATAATCAGTGTCTGACTTTTATTTTCTCCCACACAGGTGTCCTGAGGAAAAATGAGTTTTCCTGTTCAGGAGTTAAAATTCTCAATTTACAGACAAATTAATTTAACAAAGCTTGCTAATTTTCGGTTTCACAATAAGAGACAGAGGATTCAGGATGTATATGATGGCTCTATGTTAGCAGGAGAGGCATTAGGGTAAGTGGGGAGTTGACAAGGTACAACTTCCACAGATACTCAGTGGAAATAGTTACTGCCTTTTGTTCCTTGACGCAGTGGAGTGTGACCTGAACAGGTACATGTGTGTGGTTTGGCTTTTTTGTTTTGTGAACCAGTCCACCCATAATTTTCCAGTGGTGGTCATGTCAAGGCCCCCAGTTTCAGCTGTCTTGGACACTGAGCAGCACCTCCCCCTTCTCCATATTTCTGTGGAGGGTCACTGGTGCTGCTGCCTCTGGCTGACTGAAGGTGCTCGAGGGATTAAGGTCTGCAACCCTGCAGGAGCGGCGCAGCTCATTTTGGGAATGTGTGCCCTAACATTTTTGCCAAATATGTGTGTGAAGTACTGTCTGAGGAGGGTATAGAAGAGAGCCCTACAGCCCCAAGCCATCATGTTCTGTGTCTGCTCTCGTCTCCCAAACCTTTTGTTTGGAGCAGCCAAGCTGAAGGTTTTGAGAACAAGTCACTTTTACTGTGCAGTCCTGATTTGTCTCCCAGGGAGCTTAATGTGAGCTGAATGACATGTTACTCTCTTTTGGGGGGAAAAAAAGATAGATTTTAGCATAATGCATACTCATGAAGCTGCATTATGGTTGCTGTGACAACCTCACCAGTGGCAGTCGAGGTCTGTATGTTGAGCTTCCATCTCCAGTCCCCATATTGAACTACAGAACATGTTACACAGCTTTCCACTTTTTTCTTCCTCTCCTCCTCTTCCCAGTCAGTAGACAATTTAAATTGTTTGACTTGATGCTTAATTAATAGATGCATCTGTTTAAGTCTGCCACACCAAAGCAGAACTTCCTGTTGGTTTCCAAACTCTGTTGACTGAGTGTTTCTTCTGCTGGGAGTCTGCAACACAGAGGAAGTGATTCTGATAGGATTTTTTTGTTCCTCTCCCTTTAAACTTAAATGCAAAATAATCCTGAGTTACTAAGCATGGAATGATGTTTCTTCAAAGGCAGTCTGATAACTTAATCTATCATGAAAAAAACAACCCACCAGAGTCCATCCCCCTAGTCTATCCCTGTATAGTCTAGTCTGTTCCTAGAGTTTTAAGGACTCCTGACCCTGAAAGGAGCTTTTAGTAGATGCTACTCAAAACCAGAAAGAAGTTTGTTCTGGGTATGTTATGGCCCTGAAGCCAAGGGTGACGTAATTGGAAGAAGACTTGACCAGACTGTGACGCTGAGGCAGTAAATATTATTTCAGGATGAATCTGTTGTGATGAGTGTGGAGTGAGCTCAGTTTGAAGATTTGTTTGCATGTTTGTTGATGTCAGAAATTGAGAGCACTTGCACAATGCTTGTAATTTTCAGAGAGCATTTGTAAGCTGCTCTTGGCCAATCCAACTGAATGTTTGGCCCAAAGTATTTCAGTCTTGGTTTCCAATGACAAGTGATGAAGTCATTCTATACTGAGAACCTATAATTTTGTATTGTCCTGGATGAGCTCAATCTCATGTTGGGGCTGTTCATGAAAGGGCTGCATTGAGTGTGATTTGTGCCCCTTTTGTGTGCTAAATGTCTTTGCTAAGTCGAGCTTAATGTAAAGTTTTCCTGAAAGGTGACAACTTCACCTTTACAAAACCACTCCCTGTTGATCAAGAAGAGATGCTGTGGGTAAAGTTTGGCTTTCTTCACAGATGTAAGCCTTCTGGAATGTAGTTTGGGAGAAGCCTGTGCACAGGGGGAAGAAAAGTATAATTTTCTTTTATTCTGTGCTCTAGGACAACCCTGCTTGAGGAGGGAGGTTGGACCGGATGACTCACTGTGGTCCTTTCCACCCTGACCTATTGTGTGATTCTGTGAAAAGCTGGGCAGACTAGGAGCTCTCTAGTTAATCTTTCTCTGGGTAGTTTCTTAAATATTAATAAGTACAAAATGTTCAGAAAGTGACTTGAAATGAGATTCCATTCATTAAAATGAGAAATTGGGGGGAAAAAATCATGTAGCAAGAGGGAACTTTTTGCACAGAACATTACACAGAGGACTCTGAATCTGTATTAGGCTTAGATATACTCACTGTTGTTTCCAGTTTTAGTTAGACATGTCTAGAAAATAATACACCAAGCTTAATTTTCAGTGTATGTGGATGGATTGAGTTTGTCTTGTGTAACTGCTCTCATGTCAACTCTCAGGATATTTTTCAGGAGCATTTCAGTGTAGAAGTAATGAATTGCAAACACAATCCTGATACTTTCCACTCCCTCAGTTTGCACATCCCTTCCTCATGGTAAGACCAAAATGCCAACACCAGGAAAACTGGTGTTGACAACAATGTCTGTATTTGTTCATCCACACACAGCCTGGCTTTTCTTGAGTACCAGGGCTCTTACGTTGAACTTCTGCAGGAACATATTTTGAGAATGAAAGGAGACTATGAAGGAGATGGAATGTGAAGATGAGAACTACAGATATGCTAGATTTGCAGGTCAGCTTCAGCTTTCTGAAAAGCTATTTTTTAGCAAAAGGAGCATGGATGCTTTGAAGGTTACTGTACTGTGTCATAGTCTTGTAGGGCCTTTTTGACCTGGGATGAAATTCATCCATGGTGTTTTAAGTGGTTTCTTTGTTTATTTTCCCTCAGGCTCCAGACTGACACTTGCTGAGGCAACGCTGTTTGACTTTGCCTAGCAGGTTTGTGTTTTGTTAACAGCTAAGGAAGACTGACTGAACCCTCTGTTGTGAAGCAGAGCCCTTTCTCTGAAAAGTGCACATGAGGATTTAGCTGTTCAATCCCTGCTGGGTCTACCAGGCCACAGACTGTGCTCATGTAAAAACTAAATGCAACGACAGAAAACCAAAATCTGTAAACTACTTGTAGGAGTCTCTGGAGTGAGTTAAGGCAGGTTTCAGACAGTGGTGGTACATTGGGTACTGCGCTTCCCTGAGTTCCCTCTGCATCCCAAACTCTTCTTTGTTCAGGCAGGAGTAGAAGTGGGGTAGCAGGGGCACGAGGGAGTGGGAGGGTTGTCCATAGGAACATGTCTCATAAACAAATCCCCCCAGATGGCAGGGGTGGCTGTCAATATTCCCTGGAAGCTGGTTGTCTGCTTACTGAAGCCTCTTTATAAATGTAGGCTGAAAAATTTCTTGTACATCTCCTTATGATTTTTATGTGAAAGTTTGGGAAAACTTGATTTTTCCGTTCTTAGTATAAATGGAATGTGAGTGTATGTTGGTTTTGATTGCTGGGTCTTGATATATTCATTTAAAATGAAGGTCTGACAGTTGTTTGAGGGGTTTACATATCAGGTCAAAATAAAGGTGTCTCTTCCCTGGCCTTCTGTAAAAGGAATAAAGCTTCAGGCTTGAATGATTTGCATTCACTGGTAGATATTAATGTCAATTAAAAAGAAAATCTTTAAAGATTATTTTAGCTAGGAGGTTTTTTAAGCATGGAAAAAATGGACCTTTTTCACTTGGTTATTGTCGCGTGTATGACAATGTTGGGAAATGTCAGTGTTTAAAATGCATGGAGTTAAAATACTTGTATTTTTATTACTGTTATAGTATTTGTTAATGATTAGTTTAAAAGCAGAGTGAGATGTGGGTCTGCCTTTGCACTCTGAGCTCCTCATGTGCAGAGTCACATGGTGGTTTTGATGTAGTGGGTATGGGGAGTTACTGGAAACAGCCTGAAAGTCACAGCTGAACCAGCTGAGCTCAGAATGGATGTTTGGGTAGGGGTGGATTTGGGTAGGTAGATCTCTGACCAGGGAGAAGGTGGGGGATGAATAGCTATGATGGTGAAGCAAATGTTTTGATATTGATATTTAGTTATTTAGTTACTGCATTTTACAATAAATCTAATTCTAGATCAGATTCTGGTCTTTCATTTTACAAAAGCTTCCTCAAGTTTATCTGAATTTGACTCAAGTCATTTGGAATACAGAATCTCCAAGAATCTTTTTTCCTAGTGAAACTGCTGAAATGTCACTATAAAAAAAGTTGCTGTTTGCAGGAACAGGCTGCTGACATAAAAAGCCTGTCTTAGATCCAGCATTTGGCTGGAGGCCAAATAATGAGTTTTCATAGGAGCTTGTTGGCAAGCTTACATTTCTGCTTAGGTTAATGTAATGTAACTGTAAGTAATTTGGGAACCTGGTACATGCAAAACAATTTTTAGACAAAATGATCTTATTATTTTTTAATTTTAACTGAGAAGATATTTTTATAAACCAGCTTCTTGTTCTTCAAGCATTTTAGAAATGCCTTGGAGTGTGGTTCTTTACTATGTCCTCTTTTAATGGTTAACCTACTGAATAATCCTTTAAAAATATTAACCCTCGTGACATATCTGTCAAATCAGAAGTTAGGCTGGCTTCATTCAGTGGAGTGATTTAAAGAAAGGTTTGCATTTTTAAAAGGCTAGGTGGTAACATATGTAGGGGTAAGTCATCAGTTTTGTGAATAAAAAAATACTGTAAATGTGTTCATGGATAATCTCTTGGCCAGGTTATTCTGTGACCTAAGGCTGAAATGCATGAACCATCCTAGGATGAGAATGGAGCTCAATTTCCCAAAATGGTGCCTGTACCTGGCAATTATGCCGATGGGCCTTTTCACTGTACTTGTGGCTTTTTGAGTCTTCACTCAAAGCTTGATGGTAAGGGTTGGAGAGTCCTTTGTCTCAAGATGTTTTTGATGCTTCTCATTTCTTATGTGTGATAAGTGAATGTGAATTTATGCTAAGGGGAAAGAAAGCTGAATTCTGTTCTTGAGCCATCTGTGGATATGCTGGATATACAAGGCTATAAAAAACGTCCAGATCCAGTCCTGGCCCTAAAGGAGGAACAGTGGATTTTAGCAGGAGAATGCTGAGGACTCTTGTTTCTGCTCAGGACGGCAATGCTCGTCTGCAGTAACTGCTCCCTCTTAAGAGGGATAGAGAAGGCATGGGATGCGTGCTTGTCCTCCATTGTTATGGGCTGATAGCTGCCAACCACTCCAGAAAAGGAATAACACTGTACCATGCTGTATTATTGCTGTGCATTGCTGTCTTTAGCAGGGACAGTATGGATGATGAACAGACAGGATTTGCTTTACAGCTGCTTTGCTGAAGGTCTCTTACAGGGTATGTAAATCTGGTTGAACATAGAGGGAGATCATTGTGATGGGAGAGAGAGCGATACAATTGTGCTTATCAGGGGTTTAAACTTCCCTCATACCATTTGTTCCCTAGTAGCTATTAATAGTAGGGCCTAGAGATATTTCTGGATGTGATAGCTGACAAGTTTCTTCATCAAATAGTCAATGAATGAGCAAGAAGTGTTTCTATTTTAAGCATAGCTCTGACAAGTAGAAGAACTTCAAAGAAAAGCTGTTCATAGAAAATAACCTTGGTGTGAGTTACCTCAAGTGTTTCACTTCAAGTGATAGGTTAAATACAGGGTTGCAAGAATTTCGTGCGGTTTTTTTTTTTTTTGTTTTTGTTTTTGTTTTTGTTTTTTTTGCCAGCTGTACTGTAAGGGGTTTGTATTAGTTTAAAACTTCTGTGTTTAACTGAAAGGTGCTAATAAAGCCTTGGCAGAGGTGCAAATTAAGATGTGTTTGAAGGGAATGATCTGGTTTGAACTTGATGTGAATAGTCAGTGTCGAAGTGTTAGGGTAAGTGCAGAATCCACAGGGAAAGGTGAAGAGCTGTGTTGAAAAGAGGCTTGTCCTAGGAGGTGAGAATTGCCTTAGGTGCAAAGGCTGTGGTAGCAAAAGGTTTTCCTATTTTGCTCTTTCTTTTTACTCCTGTAGTGACAGTGTCTGAATTTACCTTTGCAGTTGCATCTCACGCCAGTGTCTGGGATGATGTGCCATGAAGCTAAGCATGACTTCTAACAAAGAGGACGGTAGTGCTGACCACAGAGGACAAAAGGGTAGTACCAGGGACAAGCACCTCAAAATAAATTTTTAAAAATCCATTTGCTAGAGCACGGCATCATCCTCCAGATGAATTTCTGTGTGCTGATATAATTGTGGCTGTTTTGTTATAAACTGACAGAGCAGAAGCTTGCTGGGGTGACAGGATCAAAGAACTAACTGTTGGGTTTGGCTTTTTTTTTTTAAAAAAGATGGAACTTAGGACCTTTGGTACAGAGTGTGATTCATTGAATGGGACCAGTTTAGCAAGTCTGCTTTAAATGAGAAATTATACGGTGCAGTGTCCTGAAAAGCTGCCATTACAATGAGTTTACGCACATAAATTAGGCTTTCTTCTGTTGTCTTTTAAGAAGCAAAATGCTCCTCCTAGCATAATTTCAGGGGTATACAAGATTGTCAATTGTGGTAATTTTAAGGATTTTGGCAGTGTGTTTGAATATGATTTATGGTCTGTTTCAGCTGTCTGATTTTTCGTGAAACCTTCTGCATGGATCTGTCTTTGGCTTTTTTCAGTAAACTCTTGGTACTTTCTATTTTGTTAGCCTGAGGTCATAGTGAGATATGATAGCATCCTTACTCTTTTACTCTAGTTTGTCTGGGAATTTAAAAGTTGGTTGTGAAGCTTGGTGGATTTTCTTGTCTTTGATTGGAAGCATCACAAATTGAAGAATGTTGACTTATCAGCTAAACTTTTTTTGTTTCAAGTAAGCTCTTAGGAACTGACTTCCTAATCTTTCTTTGGAGTGCAGGTTGTTACTTTCTGCCTATTCTGACTTGCTTTAAAAACTGCCAGTAGAGAGAGGCCATGGTAGTCTGGGAAGAAGGTAAATGATCAACTACTGCCAACCAAACCACACATCTGTTATCCTGTGGAAAAAATGCCTGTTAAAAAGTTAAGCATGTTTTCCCTCCAGTGGCAAGAAGGCACTTGAAAGATGGTTGGGAGTAGTTAGTGATACGAATGTATGTATCTAGATTTATTGCAAGCTTTCTAAAATATTCTTGATTTTTTGATCTTGCAGAGACTCCAACCGTCATGTTAAGGTAAAGCAGAAAAGTGCAGTGCTGAACATGCTAAAGAAGTTGGACAAAATAAGGTTCAGAGGTCACAAGAGAGATGAGTTCCTTGATTTAGCAGAGTCTCCAAATGCTTCAGACACTGAATGTGGAGATGAAATCCCGGTGAAGATACCTCGAACATCAGCTCGAGACAATGAAGAGTTGAGAGACCCTGTAAGTACCCAATTCAGGTATCATTATGTTATGTTTTATAGTTTTCAGACAGAAAAAGAACAGATATTGCTAATTCTTTATATTATGGTTATAACACCTGAAGATTGTGGGGTAGGAAATAACTTTCCAGTAACAGGCCTGTGTTTTGTGGAAAGATCAATTAATTTCTCAATGTTATAGTTCTAATTTTAGATATTGTGAGCTGACGGGTTTGTTAATTTTGGAGGTGCTTCTGAATGCTCTCTTTATTTGTTTTGTTGAATTACTAATGCACATGTGAAAAAGAAGAGGCAACTTTTCAGTCTGAGGACGTCAGATCTGCTCAAATGACACTGTTTAGGACTTTAAGGATAAGACTTCTGGTTGCTTCATTAGTGTTAGAGGGTCACAGCATCTCCTTCTGCACTGCAGTGTTGTAATCAGTAGTGCTTCCATGCAATTAGAGCTGGTTTAAACCTGTGAAGGCGGTGCTAAAACATTTTGATGCTTGTAAGCAGAAGCACCGAGGCAGAGATACCTTTTTCAAAGGCACTGCTTCAGGAAAAGTTAAATATTGGTTAAAAAATAAAGCAGAATCCTTCTTTAACTGTTAAAAAATGGCTGTGGATCCATAAGCTTGGAGTGCTGCAGTGTTAATGTAGACTTGTCTGTATAATTGTATTGGAGAAGTGACTTGGCATTCAGAATTTATATCACCCTATGAAATCTTAACTGTGCAATTTTTATCCCCAAAATGTAACCAGACTGTTGTCTGAAGGCTCATTTCTAGGAGCGTGGGGCTTGCTCAATAAACCAAAAGATTTTAAACTGTATATGCTTATGCATCTCCTTTGGGATTGGCAGCTTGCATCCAGTTCTGTAGCTATTAGCTTTTTTAAATTTAAGGGGGTTTTCATGGTACTACATACAGTCCTGCTTATAGAGAGCTTTTTTGCCAGAATGTTTTTCCTATAATCATGGAACAAACAGGTGGTAATGACAGAGCATGTTTTGGTCACAAAAAGTCTTGTTACATGTAGGTCCTCAAGCTTCTCTGACAGAGAAGTCTGTTAAATGCTATTCCATTGCTCTTATTCTGCTGAAGACATCTGTCATTTGTTGAGATGTAAGTATTGTGTATACTGGGACTGATGTCTGCTGCTGCCCTTCCAGCATGGTATTTAGTGAGATTTTTATAGGTAAATACTGGCTTATTTTCATTAAACTTAAGGTTTTATGTTTTGTGTGAGTATATATTAGATGCCTTTTGTATTTTATCAGAAGTATCTGCATGGCAGAGCTAGAGGCTACAGAAAGATCTGCCTTAAACTCCAGCTACTATTTTCTGTATTTCTTCAGGGGAATGGTAGCCCCTGGGTGGTATGGAGGGTAGCTGAGGGCACAGCAAGGTAAACTCGTAGTTTTGAATAGCTGTAAAACCTTAACAGCCACACATCTGCAGCGATGGTCTCTTTTCTCAAAATGTTGAGCTCTGTGTGCTGAGAGGAGAACTTAGAGAAACATTTTGCTTTCTGTTTGATTGTATACTGCACTAGGCTATTGTGGTCTGAGTCCTTGGGATACAGTTGAGGGCAGTTCTTTAACATCAGAGAGAAAAAGAGAGAGGAAAGGAGAAATGGCATCAAACTTGTTTTGCCCCATTACTGATGTTTGGGAGCTCCAAACCTGGTGTGATGCTGGAACAGCTTAAGAGCAGCAACTGTGTTACAGATGCGAGCAAAATAAGCAAATTGGTATGAGGGAAAAGGTCTGATGTATGAGGGATAAATTCAGATGGGAATTTTGAAGGATTAACAGTTGGCCCTCACAGGCATCTGTGCAAGAAGTGCTGCTGCCCATCTGTAAAATGAAGGGAGAAGAAATAATTCCATGTGCTGCAGAGGTGCCAAGATTAAAGAAAGTAATGCTTATATATTTAAATCAGTATTAAAGTAGTGGTGTCTGAGGTTGTGCGAACAGTGCAATTCTGAATTATCTGTCTTTCTTATTGAGATTATATAGTTGAGTTGTGCCTGAATTGGTTTTAATTCAGTGTTTAAAACTCATAACTTAAATTGCTTCTACAGGATGTTTTTCCACTATGGGCTCTTTAAGCAACTTTGTATTACACTTGTATTACACTGATCATGGGAAGACCAAGTCTTACTGGTTTCTTCCTGTTTAATGCCTTTGGGAAACTGTTGAAAACACACCAATGCAAGTCTTCTGTGTAAGTGGAAGTTAGGCTACGTGTCTTTTCAGATAGATGTGAGCTGTTCTGTGCTTCCACTTCTCTTCCTTCACTGTTTCTCTTGAAATCTGGGTACAGAACTCACAGTCTTGAAAGGGCAAGATTGGTGGCTTGGAACTGAACGTAGGCACACAAAATTAGAGTCCTGGTCTTTTATCTGCATCTTCACTGTCAGCCATTCCCTAGATTAGGACTTCATCTCTGACCCTCTTTACTTCCCTGCCTCTGTCTGGTGTAATTCTCATTACATAATTAATCATTATGGAGGCATTAAGGAAAGATCTCTGTCTATTACCAGACCAGTGCAGTCATGTGAATGAAGGACCCTTCTGTGCGTCACGGGTTTACAGTGCACTTAAAAATGTGCCTCTTCTTTGGGTATGTATCTGAACTTGACAAGCATGTGCAAAAACTTGATACAAATGGAGGTTGCAGAGTAAAAAGCCTTGTCATAAAAGCTTGTGATTGCAGAGCCCTGACCATCTGCCAGGAAGAGCATCCTCCTCAGTTGCACTTCCAGCAAATGAAGTGAATGCTCAGTCCCAGGCCACAGATTGGGCAGTGGTGTTTAGTCCCAACACTACACATGCCTTACATGTAAAAAGACAGAAAGGATGGCCAGATGAGGTCATTTAGTATTTATCTTTAAACTGAGCTTTACCTATCTAGTTTAATAATAACCATCCTAACCTGTGTTTGGATAAAGCACACAGCTAGCTCCTGGTCGGCAGACTCAGGGGATGGAAGGATTTATATTTTCCTTTGAATTCTCAGTGGTTTCTGAGAGTTTTTGTTCTAAAGGTGTCTTAATTTGAACTAGTTTGGATTCAGCTTACAGGCTGGCTGCTTGCTTGTGTGGGTTTCCCCCTCTCATTTAAGTGCCCCAGCTACCAGATATGCCTTGAATAGGAGATACTTTCTTAGGTCTCTGTGGGTGTTTGGGCCCTGTGATCAGATCATTGCCAAGACAGCAGTGCTAGTTAACAAATTTAACTCTCTGCTAAATATCTCTTTCAATTCCTGAATGGCTTCCTATATTTCTTACTTCTTTCTCCCTTTACCATAGCTGGTTGATTGGGGTTTTTTTTTGAGGCAAGGACATTAGACACTGCATGTAGCGCTGCTATTTCTGCATTGTATTGTGAAAACACCACAGTTGCAAAATAGCAGAGGGAGTAACCTGGTCCATTCCAAATCAATTAGCATTTGATTTGTTGTGACATTAGAAATTGAGGTAATGTTGCTTGCTTAGTAATTAAAGTCCCCTTGATTCAGTGCTACCCTTTCTATTTTACAGAAGGGGAGACAAGATGCAGTTCTATATGCAGGTAGATGAATGAATGTGAGTGATCACATGCCCTTCAGAGTGGAGAAAGAACAAACTGTGTTTAAACTGTAGAGACTGACATTAACCTGGCAGTGAGAATTACTAGTAAAACTCTCTTGTATCTGGCATATTGTACTGAAAGCAGCCAAATCTACTTATGCAAGTTCCCTGCCAGTGTGCTAGGATTAAATCTGAGTTATTGTGGTATAGAAACATTACTATAATTACTTTTGCAGTACAACTTGTTTTTTCCTGACACATGTCAGTTAAGACCTTAAATGCTGCTCTGTTGGTCATCTCTTTAGTGATTGGAAGGTATAAAGCATGATGCAAACATTACAGTGAAGAAGTTAAAGTCTCTAAATCTGGCTAGCACTAGATTTTTAATATTTATGTAACATATAGCTGTGTTTTAGGAGCATGTCAGTATGAGTATGCTTCCAAAAATAACCACTAAGGATTAACTATTCATGCAGATGCTTTCATTCTTAAGCAATGTTGTTGAGTTTTTCCTTTTCTTACAGCAGGTAGTTGCAGCATTCAAGGGGAGCCCTTTAATAATTTGAAGTATGAAAATGCACATGAAGTGTCAGATGAAAAACTCAGGAGGCTAGAACTTTGTGAGACAAGCTGTGTAGTTAGTTGTATTGCTAAAGAGTTTCCCCCTCCTCTTTTTTCCTCAAATGAACACAAGTTAAAATTTTCTATTTTAAACTACCATTTCCCTATGTTGTGTCCCAGCCACTTCATGGGCTCTGAGGAGTGACTTGGGTGGAGGTTTTGCCCCTGGGGTTGGCATGTTGTGTCGTCACTGCTCACCATTCTTTGTGTTTGGGAACTGCTTCTTTCTAAGTTAATGGCAAACTTAGAAATCAGACCACCATTTTGTTAGATATTCCTAGAGAAAAATGATCCACGTACATATGATGTTGTGGAAGGAAATTAGAAGCACAGAGTTAGGTAGTTGTGTTTCTGTGTGATCCTGAAGATGTGCTGTGCTGCAGATGGAGAGCACAGATCCACATCTGTTAGTTGGGAAGTGACTTGGACCCTTTCTGTGGCTGTGCAGAGGCAGTGGCAGCACACAGAATAACATCCCATGGCTCGCAGGATGAAGGGGTTTTGGAGAGGCAGGGCAGAGAAGTCTCGGGCTGGGATGTGCTGCTATGAAAAGCCTGAGCTGCAGATGGCTTGAAAAACGCTTTTGTGGGGAGATGTGGGTTTCACATTTGGAGCTGGATGTGGCTTGGACAAGCAACCCTGAACTCTGCTAATGGGTTACAGGCAGTCTGTCATCATCAGAAATGTTCCTTTAACCCCTCTGCCTCTATGTTCACCTCGGGCATTTCTCTGTCTTCCTAGGCACTGCCAGGCCTTGCTCATGGTCTTGGCTAGATAATAACAATTGCCAACATTTTAAGAGGGCTCCTGTGTCAAATATTGTCAAAGCTAGAGAGGCAGAAGGAAAAGCAGAAATCTGTGGAAGCCTTCAAGGCCTCTACTGTGAGTCAGAAACTAGAAAGGACATCTGTACAGTGCAGTGTAGTTAATCCAGCCTGAGTCCCAGTGCTGTCCTACAGAGGCAGCAGAGAGGAGAAACCTTTACCCAGATAAAACTGGAATTAGTACAAGGATTTTGTTAACTTGTGAATTGAGCCAGATATGCTAGCTTCAGACAGGGGGACGTTTTTGAATTCAGAGGCAGGCAGTTGACCTTCATCAAATGTAGAGACCTTATTTCTTGTTCTCTTAGGTGTGTTGATGTGAGAAAAAATTTCTGTGACAGAGACATCTGCTTAAATGTTTCCCCTATTATTGTCCTAGGCGTCCTCAGTTTTTCTGAATGTTTCTAAATGGTAGTCATAAAATGTTTTGGTGAAGCTAATTTTGGAGATTGGAAGCACCACCAAACTTGTGTCACTGTGTATCTTAATAAACCATTTTATTATTACATATTAATTACATGATCTTGCTCCAAGTATTCTAGTGAGCAGCCTTATGTTTTAACCACTGGATTTTTTTCTCTTTTTTCTCTTAAGTTAGAAGATCATTGTAACCTTTTGTAGCTA
Organism: Pycnonotus jocosus; assembly: GCA_013400435.1. NCBI lineage: Eukaryota > Metazoa > Chordata > Aves > Passeriformes > Pycnonotidae > Pycnonotus > Pycnonotus jocosus. Next base: position 73,681 of record VWYP01022451.1, read on the forward strand.
GTTTAAAGATGTGTACCATTTGATTTTTAACCCCTCGGTGGGTGTCGCTGCTTGGATCCAGTGCTTTAGCAGATAAACATATTTGGAAACTCTAAGAATGAGTCATGTTAACTGGTATCGCTCTCCCCAGTGCTATGCAGCTCTTGCTCTTTCCTTCTTCCTTAGAGGCACAGTTAAGCCCTGGGCTTTAATTATTGCCTCAACATCTGTGAGTAACAAAAGCAGAGCTGGTTCTCTAGATGGATTTCTGAAATATAGCACGTCTTTGGGTAAAATATCTTGAGTGTCTTCAATGAAGATGAAAATTTGAATATGCTTATGTACATGCTAGCCCCTTTATTTTTCCTGTCCTCCTTCACCTGGGGTGGGACCCAGCGGCTGTCTAAGCACGGGGCTGATGCCCAGAGTCCAGGCACATTCCTTTTGAGTATAGCACCTTGCTCTTTGTTCTCTACATGGTATTATTTATTTATCAATAAAATATTTAAGCAGTGACACTGTTTCTTCAGACAGCTCTCTGTGAACTCCTGCATGCTGGGAGCAGAGATTGTTCCTGTGTCACATGTGGGTACACAGTACAGAAAGCTGTGCATTAACACCTGGGCAGCAGTCTGTATTTTAATGACACTTCCCTTGTGCCTGCCCATGGAGTGTGTTGTAAGGATACTGCTTTTTGGCTTCAGCCACACCATCCTCCTTGGGACTCTCCAAGTGTCTGGCAAGCGATAGCACTAAATCTTGCGGTGTAAATAAATACCACCCAGCTCTGTAGATAAGAGATCAACACAGAGGTTAGTTCACATCCTGTGCTCATCTGAGAACAGTCTCTGATTCTTCTGCAGTGGCTGGAGCAGTTGCAAATGGCATCTCTCACTGCACCTCCCTGGCTAAAGGCAGGAGCGATGGGGAAATGGTGAGGAGGATGCTGTGCTGCAGCTCCCCGTGTGAGAGCTGCCCTGGGCTCTGTCCCTCTCTGCTGTGGCGTGATTCGTGCCGGCTCCAAAATGGGAATCAGCCCAAGGCTGCTGCTGAGCTAACAGCTTCTGCTCCTCGTCAGGGCCAGCAGCGTTGACAGAGTGCTGTGTGGGTGGCTGCTGCTTAGGGGACTGGAAATAGCATCTCTGCTTGGCACTGTATTGAGCAAGCCCAGGTGGGGAGATGGTGCTAGGTAAATGCTGGGCAGTAACTGCCTGCAGAGTCTTAATATGCCTGTGGAGACAAATTCTGAGGCTTAAACTCAGCATCTGTTCAGTTCCAACAAGAAAACAGATGTTTAGTAGGTATTCCCACACTGTTTTATCCTGAAAGTGCAAATCAATCCCAACTGTGAAAGTACTTTGCTATCAGTAAGCTTTCTGCACATCTTTCCTAAAAATCTTAATTTAATGTCTCCTGTAGATTACTTGAATTTATGTATGTATGTAATTTAAGCTGTCATGGTTAAATGTATGCAAGCTGTGTTTGAAAGGAATACAGTTTCTGTATGTTTTTAGAGTTCAGACAAGGAGTGGGGAATAGTCAGAATAGGTAAATAAATTCCTTTTTGTCTTGAGATAATTTCTGAGATGTAGGCTTCTGTAATCTGTCACTTTGGTTTTGAGTATAAGCTGCTAGAGAAGCTCCTGTAATTCTCATTGACAGATTTTTCATACCTGGTGGGGACTGTACACGAGTGCTGAGCAGCCATTACCCAGGAGATGCCCTCACCCACCCTTTTCCCTGCTGTCTGAAAATGCCCACTTTGTAAGAGAAAGAAGGCATCACCTACCCTCTGCTGTGTGGGCTTGGGGTTTTTCTGTATTTACTTCATGGAGGTAGTGCTTGTCAGTGGTCGCACTAACCAAACAAATTGCTTTTTAATTCCTGCTGTCTGCAGTATTTTCAATATTCTGCTGAGTTCATTCAAGGGATGGTAGTAAATCTGTTGAGGCATACAGTCTTCTGATTCCCACTCTCCTAGCCTGTCAAGATGAGCTCCTGGGCACCAACAACATCCTTCTGCAGTAACTGGGTTGTGGGGGAGTGGGGAACCCCTTCCTTGCTGAGAGTAATTATCTAGAAAAGTTTTACTTTTGCTGGCTTTGCAATTCCATGCTTAAAGTCTGCATCATTCATTCTATGGGAAGAGGAGAAGGGTAGTGTAAATATGGCTTTTCAGTCAGCAGTAGAGGGGATTAAATGATGATGCAGTAGAACTGGTAAGAGTGGTGGTGGGAAATACTTGTTTTGTGTAGTTTCCCAAGGTTTGTGGAAGTGTGTCCTGTAAATTCACATTTGATTAGCTTTCATTCACTTATTTGGTAATCTGATGCTGAAAGAGGCGTGTAGAGTTGTTGATACTTGCATCTTGCATGTTTCTCACATGCTTGTTTCTTTACTGCCCCAGAAATCAGTTGATGTATTTAAATTACACAGAAGGGATTAAAAAAAAAAAAAAAAAAAAAGTCTTTCTGAACTTTCAGTATCCTCTGGCTTTCTTATAGGCTGGTCCAGGGACCATCATCATGGCTTCAGGAGTCCAGGATTTTAACAGAACAGAGTCTGACAGACTGAATGAGATCAAAGGTCACCTGGAAATAGCCTTACTGGAAAAACACTTCTTACGTAAGTATAAAATGCTCTGTAGAGAGGAATGGTTTAGGCCTTCTGAAACAATATTTCTCTAACTGTAGAAGCTGGCATCAGAATTTTGAGGTGTGCCGATGTGCAGATAGTACACATGGTTTTATAGATGGGTTTATGCTTCCCTGAGAATTCCCAGGGTTTCTGGGTCACTTGGGTATTTTTTTCCTCATTGCATTCCTCACAACATACTCACTATGTGACAAAAGCTGTGTAGTTGAAGTCTTGATGTTGAAATCTGGAGGTTGTCCTAGAACTAAGTCAACCTTAATGTGCCTGTAATAGGTGTTTTCCTTTCTAGCAGTAATTGCTAAGAAGAGATTTGTGGAGACAAGTTCATTTTCATGGGAGCTCTTTCAACAAATAGTACATTTTAAAACACATGTCTCTTAACAGTATGTGCATTATTGGTAAGTGGCGTAAGAAATACAGAGAAGAGTGTAGATCTCAGGTGTTGGTTGTTTGGGTTTATGCTTATATGTATGTACATATGTGTGTATAATGAGAAAAAGTTGTTATTCATGGCTAGAGGCAGCTGCAAGATTTTGGGGATTTTATCTCAGTGGGTCTGAACTGTTGAGTTTTAGGACAGGATAGTTAGAAAAATGGAAAACAGAATAACTTGATAGAAGTAGAGATCTCTGTAATAAACCAATGAGAATTTTTGCTCCGTTCTTTCCCAGAATGGCCATTTTAATATTTTAGTTTTGAACTTCAGAGTATGAGGGTTGTTTTTGTGTTCAAAGCTTGTCAGATATTTTCTAAGGGGTAGAAATAACAAGACTATAGATTCTGTTCAATTTCTAGACTATAATCCAATGACAAGACTTAGGTTTTTATCTTCAGCATGTTCTCAAGGATTTGTCATTAATTTTCTGTGACATGTTTTTCACTTGGCAATATTTCTTTGATATGTTTTCCCCCCTTGATGTGCATAAGAGGAAGGCCTGATAAAGGAGACTGGGCAGGAATTTATAACAAGCTGCTGTCAACTTCCACCGATACCTGGAAGAGGTATCATGGTTGGAATGTCAAGCGAAAACTGAAAGATCTGTTTGACTTGCCTCGTTAGTTTCAGTTATTTACTTGATTTTTATTTAACTATTCAGTACAGAGTTACCATGTACTCTTTCTGTCTCCAAAGATGCATCGCTTAAGCTCTGTTATGCATTTTTTTAAAACTAGATGCAACACGTGATTTCTTAATGCAATCTAATCTGCAACAGAACAGTAGGACTTAGCAGAACTGATTTCTGATTTGAAATAGGATGTGCCTTTTGATGTAAAAACGTAATGGGGCTCCAGGCACTTCCATGGCTGGTGAATTCATTCTCCTTAGTGTGTTCTTACAGAAACTAAATGGGGCACACAGGTTTGTGAATATTGGTAGTTCCTGCTGTAATTTGAAAACTTCTGATCAACTGCTACTTGTAACTGAATCATTTTTCCTTTTCACAGAGTTATGTAGTGAACTCCAGGGTGAGGGATAAAGAAGTTCACCCTTTTGTGTAAACTTGGAGCAGGTGTTTGGGGATTCAGACCAGTGGGGTGGTTCAGCTGGGTGTCTCGAGTCAGCCAGGGGTGTCTCCAGCCCTCACCTCTTCACCAAGGCCTGATGTTCGCTGTAGCTGAAATTACAGAGTTTTCCTGACAAATTGGTTGTACCTTTGTGCGTAAAAACAAGAGTAAGAATCATAAACTGGTTGACAAATAAGTGCGATACAGCTTATCCCTTATTTGGCCACTTTCCATTCAAAATTTTGGGATGAAATAGATCACCATGTTTGTCAGTTGTAGTGAAGTAGGAGTTCAGCTTTTGCATATGGCTCCTGAGTTCTTACCTTTGTTTTTCCTTCTCTTTTGAGTTATTTTGGGATTTTTCAATACTAGAAATGCTTCATTATTGTTTTCTTCCCAAAAGTGAACTAATGGTGTGCAAAAAAAATTCTTGAAATGTGCAGCTTGTTTGCTTCAGTTTGCCCTTGGAAGAATGCCTGGTCATTTATTTTAAATACCCTAACACTGCAGTAGGTGTTTTTCAGGAAGGCTAGTTGCTCTGCAGTATTTCCATACTATTTTTAACTATGTAATTCCTTAAGGACACCTTGCTGTGGTTGTGGTTTTGCATAATCTGTTTGCCATGTCCACGTACTCCATTTCCTCCAGGTGGGCATGCAAAAATCAAAGCAATTGCTAGTTAGTGAGGGAAATATCTAAAGTTTTATGCATTTGCTTTTTAGTGTACTGTGGTTCTACTTGTTAACAGCTTGATTCTGACTTTTTTTGGCCTCTTCTATGCTTCTGTTTGTATTGGTGTCATTAGCCAAGGCATTTAAGGAGGAGAGATTTCCTCTCAGCTGTATGTCATGTGTAATATGCACATACATTGCACAGCTGCAAGTCAATGTGGGTCTGTAATTTGAGGTGCCTGGCTGAAGTTTTTCAACTTCATTTGAAATAAACTCCATTCAACTATTAGTAGGCACAAGCAATGAGTGCAGTTTGGCTGAGCAGTACATTCAGTGAAACACATGCCAAACCTAACTGTAGCCTACAAACTGCAGGGGCAATCCGGAGCAAGTAGATATGGAGACAAGCTGTTGTCTCTAAGGAGGAAATATCTTCATCTGAGATGCCTGTCTTCTTTAGCAAAGAGATAATCTAACCCAGAGATGTGAAGATGGAGAGGAATTGCTTGTGCAGCATGTGCAGAGCTGTAAATGCAAATAAAACTTGTCTGGAAATGCAAGGGATTTAAGCTGCAGACTGACAGGAGGATGAGGCATGCGGAGAAAAGGATCTTGGATAATGTCCTAAGCAAGGCGGAGGGATCATCTGATTGTCCCAGCCAAAGGGGCTAAAGTTGCTTTTCCTGTCCTTGTGGGAATGGTCTTAATCTCTTTGATCTAATGGCTCATTCTGAGCCGTATTATAGGAATGCTGAAAATATGCCTGTTGGGTTTGTGGTATTGGTGTGGGTTCCTTCAGAAGAAGTCTTGGAACATCAGCTGAATGAAAAGTGCAAAGGGCTTAGCCTGCTGGAGATTCCAGTGCATGTGGCGGAAAAAACTTTGTCTTGGAGCTGGCACAATCAGAATCGTTTATTTCTAAAGGACTTTGTGTTACTATAACCTAGTTCTTAATACAGGTGAACACTGCCTTGGGCTAGTCGAGGGCTCAGTTTGGGAAGGCAACTACCGACCCAAGGCAGTTAGATTGATACACTGAGATTAGCAGTGGTTTTAGTGTTTCCATTTCAAAACCCACTTGTATCTTAAAAAAAATTAAATTGTGCTTGCTGCTCTTGCATTTGAAAGACAAAACAACCAACAAAATAATGTTTCTGCTTTGCACCTTTTTTGTTTGAAGTAAACACCTTGTTTCCTGTTACTTCCTGTGCCTGCTTATAGAGGGCAGTTTTGGAGATATATCAGTGCTCTTGTCCTGGTGCCACGAGGTGTTTTGTAAGTACACATGCATCCTGTGGCTTACATGAAATATTAGCTAATTCTAATTCAAGGGTGTTCAAGCCTATTGCAATGCGGAATTCAGCAGCTCAGTAAAGAGGAGTTGATAGCACTGTGAGTGAATAAACCAGGTGACTGTTAGAGAAGAGGGTTAGTCATGAACTGGTAAATCAAAGGAACCTCACATGAGGATGAGGAGTATTAGAAGGAAATATAATCCTCTCCCACAAGGGTTTTGCATTCCTCTCCATACAGCAGTCTGTAGCAGGAGTCTTTAAGGTCTTACCAAATCAGTGGTTTCAGTCATGATGTTTATACCACATGACAAAAGAAGCTGGGATCACGCTGCTTTCCCATTGAAATTTCTGCTCTGGCACACTGTTCATACTCATGCCTTTTTGAACCATTTATGTGACTAACTCCACAGTATTTTCTCTGGCTCCCACTTTCTGTTATAAATGACCTGATGATTCTTTTTAAGAACAGCCTAGCAGAATACTGACCTTATGAAAGTAGAGCTCTAGAAAACCATACATGATTCTCAGGCAGAATTGGCATGTTAGGAAGTGTTAAACCTCAGGAGCCAAACATGTGCTGACCAGCAAAAAACCTACACTGAAGAGTCCAGTTCTGTAGAGAAATGCTAATACCTCCTCAAACAATCCCAGTAATTGTATGCAACAAATAGACAGTGAAGGTGTGCCAGAAACCGATTACCAACTGTGTCAGAATACCTTTGGTTTAATTTCTCCTGGTGTGAGGGTCACACCAGCTGCAGTAGTAGAGCTAGAGAAGAGTAGAATAGATTCACTGCACTGGTTTTGCTGTTTTCTTGCTGACCTAGCAGCCTGTAATCTGAACCTTAGGTTCAGAAATCTTGAAGCAGAATCTAGAGCTGATTTGAGCTGATTTACATAGCAGATGAAGACCCTGGCAAGAGAGTAAGCAGCTGCTGTGTTTATCTGAGGTACCCAAATACCATCTGTGGGCCGTAATAGCCATTCCTTGCTACATGGTCAACCCTCGGCCAAGGGATCCCAGTGCTGCACCATGGGCTCCAAAATAAAGTGTGCTGATGCTGGTGAGTGCTGAGGATGCATGGCACTGGAGCTTACCCTGGATTTCTCACATCCTTTACTCCTTCTTCTAAACTTCCTTTCTTTCAGTTTAAAATTCTGGACTCCCTACCACTAAAAATATGTCTCTGTGAGGTTTACATGTCTCTTTTGAGATTGTAGAGTTCCTCTGATTGGTTTCCCTATGGTGACTGGTGGGAAATTTTGAATGTTTATCCTGGGCACCCAGAGATATTCAGTAAAATTACGTGAGTGCAGGCTTTGCTATAGAGCTCTCTTCACCAGAGCTGCTCTCATTTGCTTAGTAACAAATATTAAAAATTTTCTAGATTTGACTTCTGACTGGGAGACTTCTCAAAAACTACAGAACTCTCTTAAGAGGTGTAGGAAAGGTTTTGCTTATACTCAAAGATACTTATATACCATCTATGTTGATTCATTTATAGCTTTCCTGGGGGAAAAAACCCCAAACCCAACAACCCTCAAACTCTGGCTTCATTTTCCTGGAAAAACTGTTGGAAGGGGCAGTCGTGAGCAGTGTAGAGCATTTGTCTAGGGGTCAAGAGGCCTCAATATAGACTCATAAGAATTCAGATCTCAATTTCTCTTCTTCAGGCACTCTGCTCTGACTGGTGGAGGAGGTAGGTTGGGCTTCTACTTGCTCTCGACTTGGCTTCCAAAACCATGAGGTTCCTGAGAGCAGCGGGGAGGGAAAGGATGTGACTGCATCTGAGCACAGCAGCAGGGCTGGAGTCCTGGAGTGATGTGTGGTCTGAGCCTGGCTTGTGCAATCAGCCCTTGTCATTGGACAAAGCCTATACTTAATGATGCAGGTGATGATGGTGTACATGAAGATGCCCAAAGGCTGGAGGATCTTGCATTGTCACACTGCCTTTTCATGAGACTGATGAACCAAAATGCAGCACAGAGGGATGTATTGTTTGAGCTCCTCCAGAGCCGTGAACAGATACCACCTACAGACTGTTATGTACGTGGGCTGTGCTTGTTTCTGCCTTCTTTTTGTGTGCCCAGCTTGGTTTAATAAATTGCAGAGAGGGTTTGAAAACACAGGCAGGGCAATGGTCAGCACTGTTGTGCCTCTCCCTTTTGTATAACTGAGATTGTGGGAGCCTTGTGTGGAACCTGCATTTCCCTGCTCGGCTTAGTAACACAAAAGCCTTGGAAGAGCCTGCTGCTATTCCTAAGCCAGACGTTGTTTCAGCATTTATAGACTGTTTCACTTCTGCCAAAACCAGAGTGAAAACCATTCCTGCTACAATGACAACATTTTTGCAGCTCTGTTTATTTTAGGTGGCTTTTGCAACACTTCTGGCAATTTTATTCTCTGAAATTTCTGAAAATTCATAGAGCAGCAGTATTTTTTACTAGTTTTAAGCTGACCTTTTAAGTATATCTACCAATACAAAACTTCCCACTTGATGTTTTGAGAAGGGGGTCTGTCTCAGTAAGCTATATTTTCAGGAAGTGTAATTTAAAATCCTTCCCTAATGAAGGGGAAATGATCCAGGTCTGTGTCTGTTACAACATGATAAAGCTCCACTGAAAGCACTAAATGTAAATGTAGTTACTAATTGGCAGTTAGCATAACTATTTTGTACAAACCTTAGCAATGCCATCTTAGCTCTTTCTAACCTCACCCACTCTGAGTAGGACCTAACAGGAATGGTGAGAGAGGAGGCTGGAACAGTTTGCACAGAAGAAGACTTTGTCAAATATGATGTGTTTTGTAAATCAGTCTTCCTCATCATATGAAAGAGAACATTTTATATAAAATTCTCGCTGTTCAGGTGAGGAGAATAGTACCAGTGAACATTAACCGACAGAGAGGATGATGGCTCAGACTCAGCCTTTCCTCCACTCTCTCTGGATCGAGTTGGTTTATTTCCTGTCAGCAGAGAGGAGCCCACGCTGCTCCCTGCCCTGTAGGCGTATGCAAAGAGGCTCAAAAACTGGTCCTCTGAAGCTCTGTTGGTGTAAGCACTGTCCTTGGGAGAGCAGGGAAGCACAAAGGAATGATGAAAACAGAACAAGGCAAAAAGTGATTGTTTAACTGCCAAACCTGTGTTAAAGTTTTTAAAGGGTAATTGGCATGATTGGTTCTGCATATGATAGGTCACTTCTTCGTTTTGATGTCTGCAGACTTAGCTGGAGAAAGGCGATATTGAAAATGTGGGGTTTATATTTATCTGTTTCACTTCTCCACTCTACCAAAATGCCTCTATAAAGCAGGGCAGAGAGGAGGAAAGGATATGCACTCAATAAAGATACTTAATCTTTAATTATTCTGTCTGCTTTTTTCTTATTATGACACCAGTATTCCTATTAGAAAATCTTTTCTGTTATGTTTTCTGTATGAAAGATTCATGCAAACAAGCAAGAAGCCTGAGCATGAGGGAAAGGCATTAAATTGACAAATCAAGTTGTTCACAAGTGCAAAAGGAAAAAAAACCCGGAGTTCTTCAGATCAGTTGTTGTCCAGCTCTGGAAGAGCTAAGGAGAAAAAAAATGCTGGTATCCATTTTGATGAAGGACATTTTTAGGTTCTTCCTTCATAAAATCGTAAGAGTAATCCTCCTAAGCAGTGAGCTTTGGGGTTCCCAAGGGAAGTGTGGAAGTCCAAGCATGAAAGATGACATAACCATAAGAGGTGACTTAAAGAAGAAAGGACAGTTAATAAAGTGGAGCTGCTAGAGTGATGGCTTAAATAAGCACTTTGCCAAGCATCTGGCGTGCAAAGAAGTAGAATATCTCACAGTGTCTGGGATCAAAAGTTAATGTTTTATCTGAAATCTTTTGGGTAGATTTATGACAAATTCTTTAGCAATCTCCGTGGTTCTCACCTTGCTGATAGAAAAAACATATGCCCTGGATAAGGAGAATCATGAGTTAGAAGAAGAACAGGTAGCAAATAATGCACAACTAAGCTGTATCTAGTTATAGCTGTGATATAGATATAGATAGTTAGTTATAGCTGTGAACTGTGAACATGTCTTCAGAGGAGTATGTAAATTGTGGAGTAACTGTAAGCAGGAAAAAAAAAAGAGGTTAGGGAACTCCATTGTGGGTTCTTCCTCAATCACTGCTTGTTGGTCAAACAATGTTCTTTCTTTGTCTTTGCTTTATTGTAAGTGATGGAGCCGTTCCATGTCTTTCCCAGCACTGCCATTTGCTGCTGGTTTTTAAGGTGAAGAATAAAAGCTCTTCAGCGTTTATGATGCTGAAAGTAGATCTGTTTTCAGACTCCTGAAATTTTGTTAGTAGAGTCATATAGTTGGTTTGCTTGGGACAAAGTTGACATACTAGCTTTCTGTAGGAATTGGTTAAGGTGGAAACTGCCCACCCTGGAGACAACTCACAGTGTCTGGCTCCATCAGCACAACTGGTGAGATCCAGATTGAAAGTGTGTGTTTGGGATTTAGTGTGTTTAGTAACAATTAAATAACATACTTGAACCCCAGTAATGTTCAGAGGGTTGTAAGGAGATTTACCATGATTAACATAGATGTTGAAGGGTTATTTTTGTCCTGTTAAGTACTGGTGTTTCCCCATGTAAATATGACAGGGTTGCACACATGCTTTTTGCCATTTCTAGTTTTTAACTCAGTTTCCTTAGATTTAACTAAATTGAATTCAGGTAGCTAGAAACAGTGACTGGTGGTCTCTAGCACTGCTCTGAAAGAAATTTGTGGTCACCTTGTCCCAGAGGGGGATTTTGCAACATACCTGTAGGTCTAGGGAGCAATGGTATTATATAAACAGCTATGAGGAGGCTCCCTAATCTACCTCCAATCCTGGGATTAAGGGAAACATCCGCTTTACTGCACAAGCACTTTCGAATTAGAAATCCAACATTCTGCCACGCCTTTCTAGCCTGGTGTATCATCCTTCTTTTCTAAACACTACTCACATTATGTTTAGTCTCACCAGAACTAAATAGTTGGGTGTTTTAAGTCCTTTTTGTCAGAATATTTCTTACGGGCTTGTATTCTGAAGAGTAAACTGAAATGTTTCATTTGCTGTAGTAGCTGATGCTGTAAAATGATGGAACAAAACACTGTCTGCTGCTATCTTTTAGCAGTTATATGGTATCAGATAAGCTTTTTGAAATGGTAAATCTTTCAATTCCTTAGAGTCAAATCCTTAGAGTTCAGGTGTGACAATTCCATTACCCACTTCATAGAGGATAAAATGCTGTAGAAAAACTGAAATGGGTAAGTTTTTTTGGTAACATCAGAGATGGATTGCTGATGATGGTCTTTACTATGGGATCAATTTTCCTAGGGTTTACAGTACAATAATAAGTAATAATTACTGTTATTGGAACACCACTGTTGCCTTGTCTTACAGACTTTTATAGTTCATTTTAAAAGAGCAATAGCGTCTAGATGTGGTCCTGCTTTTCTACACAAGTTGACTTTGCTAGAGAGCTTCTAAAGCATTTTTTCATGGTCACACCTGCTGTCACAACTGAAAGGGTTACCCAGTGTGTAAATATTTAGAGATTGTGACTGAGTTCATAGGCTTCTGTAATTCTCAAGGGCATGGAGGTTTCTTACTCTAAATTCTCTACTTTACTATGGATTGCGACAAAAATCCCGGCTAGCAGCTATGCTTATGATTTATAATTCAAATATATATATGTGTATATATAAAAAATATATGTTGAGCTATTATAAATTCATGGGAGCAATCAGGAGTATGGCAGCAGCCATGTAGGTGTATACTGCTACAGGCTACTACAAACTTTTCACTAATGAAGCAGACTTTCCATAAAACCACTGAAAATGTAATTACGATGGATTATTTATATGCACATATACAAATGTTTACATTAATACCAGTATCAAGCTTATTGGGCCAATGTTAGAATGCACCAAACCATCCCACATGTGGGAGGACAAACCAAACTTTCCTGGGTGAGGGTCCAAGATTTCTTAGAAAATTTGTATGAAGAGTTCATCCTGTTTAGGAAAAGAAAAGTATGTGCAGCATGCGAAGTTCTTGGAGTGAGCAGTTTTGTTTTGGATAAAAATTAAGTAATACCAGAGAAATAAGGAAGTGTAGGGCAACTACTGCTTCAGCAGCAAGTAGATGCTGTTAATTTCTACATTTCACTCAGAATAGCCAATAGATGATGTTTTCTGTTCTCTCAGGCCAATGAATATTTTTCTAGACTGTTTTCCTTTTCTTGACGATGTAATAGCCAATGGCAGTTACCAAGTCTTACTTTCTCAGGATGTTTTCTCTGTTTTCAGACTATGTTTCACCTTTTCAGATGATAAGTGGCTGTTGTAGTTCTTTGTTTTTGTGCTTATCAGTGGTGTCTCAGGTTTCTGTGTACCAGGCTGTGCATTTCAGAGAGGCCAGCTGCACTTCTCCACAATGCTCCTGGTTCCCAGACTTGCCAGCGTTTTCTCTGTCAGTGTTTCAGCAGAGACTTTCTTCTTTTAGTAATTCCCCCTCTCTAACCAGGTCACCTTTGTGGCTGCTCACTTCATCTGAACATCCAGCTAAGACACACACTGAGCCTCCAGCAATATTTTAATGTTTCTTGCCCTGTAGAAGACTGTGAGCCGTGCTGGATATGCCTGGGAAGGAAATTATGGAAACTGATTAATCTGGAAGCTTGAAGCTTGACCTTTTATATTTTACCCTTTAGTGTGTGTGCAGAGTGGGGAGGATGTTTGAATTTTGACTGACTGAAGATGAAATCCAAGGAGCCCTCCATTCTCATCATCAAGTAGGGTACTCATCTGTAAAGCTCAGTAGATAGATACCATGCTGATTCTTATGAATTCTTCTCAGGGGTCCGTGACCTCTGCTCTTTGTAGTCAGCTTCACTCGTTCTGCAGGAAATTTGCTTTACAAGTGTAGTTCAGCTTGGCCAAATGGTAGATTACTTTAGGGGAGAGAGCAAGGAAGAGCTTCCCCCTCCTTTCCCCTCTCTGTGGCTTCTGTTGCTTAGCAGACTTAAGAGTATTTAACTAACTGAACACGAAGGTTTTACGGTGCCAGACCACACTGCTGCCAACGTAGCAACAAATACTGCTTTAAGGACTTGATGGGGTGAGTTTGAATGGCAGTCATGTATGGCAAAGTGAAATGTGAAGCTGTGACAGTCCTTAAGGATTGGATGTTATAATTTTTTTGGTTTGTTTTATAGGAGTTCTGCCTCTTTCACTCTGCACCCTTTAACACTGCCTCTTTCTCTAAATAATATTTGGCACTGCTTGTCCTCTTTGGAGGACAAGAGGTTTTGTTTTGGCTTTAGTAGTACAAGATGTAGTGCAATCAGAACAACTGGAATTAAGGAAGCTGGGAGATCTGACTTTCAAGGACATTGAGGTTAATTTATAATGTGTGTGGTTTTATTATGTACACAAAATGCATAGTCACTTCCTCTTTAATAAAAAAAATGCGTAATGAAGAATTTTTTCCCTTTAATGGTCTTGAGAAGATCTCTGTCATGCTTTGGAACTTTCTGTGATATCTTTATGATATTGCACAAGCTCCAGTGCATTTGAAGTGCAACAGATGTTTCCCCTCAGCTGTGTGCAGGCTCTTGTTCTGGAGCAAGGCAAGCCCTTGAAAGTAGGGTAAACCAATTATAAATGTAGTTTTCTTGTCGGATTTAAAATTCCTTGTGGATACATAATTAGGGACACCTCCATTTAGAAGTCTGCCCATATATCCGTATCTTTCCATTTATTTACAGGAGAGACAATACCTGCTGCAATGGTGGCATTTCCCTACCCTGCCCTTGGGGATTCTCAGTTTTAGTTGCTGGAGGATAGTGTGGTTACAGTGCTCCAGCTCTTCTTCCCAGGTAGAAGTGCTGGGATCCGTCTCTTAGTGGGGAGATGGATAGCAGCACTCCTTTCTCTTTGGTGGAGTTGAGTCTGTAGCCTCACAGTGGAAGCCATCGTGTTGTCCCCGTGATTGATGTGTCTTCTTGCCATCTCTCCTGATCCTGTGCTCTAAAGCTCTTCCTGCTGCAGGAGTACAGTGTCCCACCAGCAGATGAAGTGATGGACACACTGCAGCAGGGCTTCCTGCAGGGCAGGGAGAGTGTGTCAGTAACTCTGGGCATTTGCACTGCAACTTCAGACCTTCTCAAGAAGCACAGTGATTGGAGTCAGAGAAGCTCAGATATCAAAATTCTCTCATTATCAAAGATTTAGAAAACAGCATGTGAAAAGAAACAAAAGAGATTGTGTAGCAACCCTCTGGAGTGTATAACATAGTAAACCAATCTTGAAAACAGTGTAAAAAGCCTGAGCCTCCTGTGTTTGTGAAGATAGTGGAAATAGCAAGTAGCTTCTGTTTGGGTTTGTTGTGAACTTGAAATACACCTGCTGTTCTACTATTGATTGTTGTGATTGAACTTAAAAAACATCCCAGAGAACAAAATGTAGGGTAAATTTTGGTTTTAGAAAAAAAAAAAAAGATTCCCTATCTTATTTTTCCTGTATGTCATGTATGCCTGTCTGGGAAAAGTTGTCAGTACTAGTGACCCCATTTTAGCTCTAGAGTAAAACAAGGTCATGAGCAAGGACACTGCCAGTGACAAAAAGCGAGGCTAGTTAGCCACCAAAAAGCCTTATGCATACTTGATGCTAAGTTCTTGTGAAAAATGTTGATGTGTGTATGTGTTTGTGTAAGTAAATATGTGAGTGTATTTTATATATATGAATATTACATGGAAGTTATTAGGGCACACAATAACTTTGAAAAGTGTAAAAATTTTATCTTAGTTTCTTGTTTCACAACCCTTTCTTAAAATTGTAGGGTGCTAAGGCTCATAGAGGCACTGTCTGACTTGGTGCCAGAAACTGATGGGCATGGGTTTATATGGTATGACATAAATTCTTTTGAGTTCATGGTTTCATGTTTTCCCACCCACAGACTTGAGGGAAGACTTTTTTTTGTTGTTGTTATGATCACTGGATTTAGCTATAGACAGCTTTTCCTGCTGATTATTTCTTTGGGAATGAAGAGTATGTTGTGTTCAAGTAAAGATAGCTTGTTCCAAGGGCTTATTTTGCATATTGAAAAGAAAACTTTAGAGTTGTTTTCCTCCTTGCTTAACAATTGTAATGAAACATTTTGTACTTGATACAGCTGTGTGCTTTTTATGAAGTCTGTCTAGCCCTTGACTACTTGTTTTTCTTCTGATGAACATATTTGGTATAGCACAGCTTAAAAAAATCCCCCACACCTAATCTGTCATAATTAGATGTTAAATTTCTTATAGAAATACTTCAGGGTAACTAAATCTTTATCTTCTTCTTCTTTAATTAACAGAGGAAGAGCTCAGGAAGCTGAGAGAAGAAACAAACGCTGAAACGTTAAGGCAGGAGCTAGAAAAGGAGCGGCAGAGGAGATTAGAACTAGAACAAAGAGTCAATGAAGTACTTAAAGCAAGGTAAGAGAAACATCTCCACTGTAAAGCTGAAAGCCACTTGACCTCTCTGACTGTCTCTGGGAAGTGCTGCTAAAAGCATATGTTTCCAGCTTAGGTACTCCTAAAATAAATTAGTAGTTCACAGAGAGAGCAGCTGTGTTGTCCTGTAAAACTACACAATTACATCCTTGTATGTATAAATTACTAGGCCATACATAATGCTATAGCTACAGAAGTGCCGTGACACTTTCTAGTTGAGATATTCTTCATTTCACCTCTTCTAATGCCATCCCTCTGGGATCTTGCCCGCCTGGAGCTACTGAATGCCGGAGCCTTTGCCATGCCATTGCACATGCTTATCCTTCTCAAAACTTGTGTTTTCTCCAGACTGCCCCATCCTTGTTACTCCTATTCTAGCAGCAGCAAGGATGTCCCAGTTCCACAGCAAAGCCCTTAAATGCATGTGAGTAACTGGAATTTGAGCCTTCCTTGCCACTGCAATGACAGATGAAAACACCTCTCCATGTCCCTAGGTCCCTTCAGTCTCGAAGACACCCATCTTGATGATGCAAAGCGTGACATTTGATGTTGTCTCTCCATACTCTGCTTAGCTACATAGATCCTAAGACCATAACAGTTGCTTGGAGGCCTGGCTGTTCTAGACCACTTGTGTATGTAGCTGCCTGTTTTATCTTGCCCAGCAGTAGCTGAGATTCCTCAGCTGAGCAGCAGGATCTGTGGCCAAGTGCCGTCATCAGGAGATGGTGCAGGCTGAGTTGGTGATCACATGCTGAGCACTGCCACTTACTCAGAGGTGACAAGCAAGAGCAAACAGGCAAAACATTTTGCTTAGATACATGGTTTCCCAGTGCCGTATGAACTCTTCCCAGCCTCCTGCTTCCTTCTGTATTCAGGTGTAAAAATAACCTTCCTACTCAGGCCAGTCCACATCTACTGGTGGCAGTGGAAGCAGGAGCTATTTATAGGAAACATGCGGCCCTAGTTGCTTTGGGTGGGTCTGTCTACCTCCTGCTCCTATGGAATCATAGAATTATTTATGAAAATAAAGTTTGGAAAAGACCTTCAAGATCATCAAGTCCGACCACTAACCCAGCACTGCCAAGGCCACCACTAAACCATGCAATCCAGAGCCACATCTACATGTCTCTTAAACACCTCCAGGGATGGTGTCCCTTGGTAGTCTGTTCCGGTGCTCAAGAACCCTTCTGGTGAAGGAATTTTTCCTAATACCAAATATAAAACTCCCCAATGCAACTTGAGGTAATTTCTTCTTGTCCTGTAGCTTGCTACTTGGGAGAAGAGGCCAATCCCCACCTTTCTACAACCTCCTTTCAGGCAGTTGTAGACAACAATGAGATGTCCCCTGAGCCTCCTTTTCTCCAGCCTAAACAACCCCTGATCCCTCAGTCATTCATTGTAAGCATCCACAAATACTTTATTTGCTGGTGTCAGAAGGTACATTGCTGTATTTCACTTCAGTCTGTTTGCAGACCTGTTATCCATGATTTTATTTAACACTTATTAAGTGCTGAAGCTGTCTTCCACTGGAAACTATGGAGACAATACATTACAGAAGTCCCCTCAACTCTAAAAGAAGCATTTTTTTTGCTTTCCTTTTTAACAGATTTTATAGTGGTTTGAAGAAGTGCTCCATAGTGACAGAGTTGTAATATTTGGTGAACAACTGTTCAGCATTCAGTTCTTTTGCCATCCTTAATGAGTCCTTTCTTCTCTTAATTCCCTACAGACTAAAGAGTGTGGCTTTCCACTGTCTCTTGAAGAGTACTCCATCCCTTTCATTAATTCAGTTGCCATTCAACAGTTTTAGGAGTTTGAACAGTATTCAGAGTGTTGGTGCACCAAGGCTTTAGATAAAAGATAGATTAGGCCTTCCCTATTATTTTCTGTACCCACTACAGTGGGATTTTTTTAGGTGATATTTCACAATGATGGTTTTCCAAAGTCACTGGTTCTGTGCAAGGTTGGTCTGTGTGGAGTTTGATCTGTGCTGCCAAGTCAGCTTAGAAGGGGCTCTCGAAGGGGCTTGTGGAAGAGTCTGGTTCCCAAGCCAGCACCACACCTGTGTAGTGGGAAGGTGGCTCAGACTGCTCTGGTCTGCATTTTTGAGTGACATTTTAAAGGTGCTCTTACAGCTGGGATGTGAGAGTGGATTTTTATTGCTTGTGGTGGTTGGTCTGGCTGTGTATCTCGACTGGCATTGCCTGTTAGAGCGGACAGTTGAAGAGGAGAAACTTGGGCGTGTTGCATGCTGAGAGTGTCTGTGAGCACAGTATCAGCTGTTCAGAGCAGTGAGTGTTGATTCCTGCTGTTGGTAGATGAAACTGATGCTTAAGGAAAGGATGCTTCCTCACCTGTGACTTGCTGCCTTGAAGAA
The DNA here is from genome assembly GCA_013400435.1 of Pycnonotus jocosus. Classification (NCBI taxonomy): domain Eukaryota; kingdom Metazoa; phylum Chordata; class Aves; order Passeriformes; family Pycnonotidae; genus Pycnonotus; species Pycnonotus jocosus. Next base: position 91,687 of record VWYP01022451.1, read on the forward strand.
GTTGCTTGAGATGGAAATTCCACATACTTGTCCTTAGTGCTGGCATAGGCCTTGCCTTTGTCCCAAGGGCAGCTATGCCTGGACTCCAGGCCCTGCACAGAGAAGGGAAAAGAGATTTCCTCATTGCTGTGAGTCCTGGAGGAGGATGAGGAGCTGTCTTCTTCTGCAGGAAGGTACTCATCATCCTGCTCTGTTTCAGAATAACAGGGCTGACTCAGAGTCTGATCTGGCCCACTGCTGCTTATGGGTACAGGTTTTACAAAGAAAATAGTTGGAAGGTCTTTGTCAATATTTGTGTCAACATCTGTGCTGTGTTGGATTGTGGGAAACAGCAAATCTCTAGCAGGAGTGACATTGCTAAATTAAGGTAGGATGGCATGGTTCCCTGAGTGCCATTTAGATATCTCAAGGATTACATTAGTCCTGTCAGCTTGGATATTGCACTTGGGGATTACATTCAGCCAATTATCCTCTCTACCCAAGTGTTTCTCTAACTAGTCTTACTACTATTTCAGCCTTTTTGTAACAGGCAGAATGCGTAAGGTGACAACAAAATAAGACTTGGAATATTTTTCAGTTTCTACCCAGGAGGAGAAAAATTTGTTTGTCCATGATTTTTCCTTAACTTGTACTTCACTGTGTGAAATTCTTCACTGCTAATTACGTTTTGCACTGCATTGTGGACATTTAAAAATACTTTCATTAGGACTTTAGGTGAAGTGTTGGCTTACATAGTCAAATATGTAATAGGCCATACTTATGTCTGATGGACATTTCATTTTATTAAGCAGAGTAACTGCAGAAAGTTCTATCTGCTTATGTCAAATTCACCCTGCTTCTAAGGTAACTGTTTGCAGTTTTAAAATAGATATTCATGTGCCCCCTGGTTGCGTGGTACTTAGTTGAAGGCTTGAGTTCTTTTTGCTTATGGAAGTAAACTACTGATGAAAACCAAACTATGCTGTGGTATAAGAAAGAAATTGTTTTAAAAGTTGCAGTATTCAGAAGTGTTTGTGAGGCAGATCAATACATATAACAATATAAAACATGTTGAAAAAATATTTGTCAAGGAGAAAACAAAATCACGATCTAAATTTTTTTTTTCCTAGTGAAGAACATAGGCTTCCTTCGTTGAGGTCGCAGTTGGGCACAGGGAAGGGGATGGAGTGGAAGAAGAGGATTTTTGGTGCTTTCGTTTGTCATTGTGTTTATTGTTTGTGTATCTGATCATTCAGAATTATAGTGGCCTTAGCTGAAGTTTTCCACAGTTACAGTTCAGAACATCCCAGCATTTGGAATGGTAGCTGAAGCTTAGAACATTTTGCGAGCAGAAGGATGCATAAATAATCTGGAATAGTTTGTGTGAGCTGTTACTGCCATATTTTGCAAATTGTCAGCTACAATCATGCAGAAAAGAAAAATAACAAAAAGTTTTGCAACAACACTTACCAGCAGCCTGTGATTTATGCAGCCCACCTTGTTATTAGTATCATTGTGAACTATTTTTACAAGGACCAAATAGACAATGCTTCTGCATAAGTCACTATTCCTTCATTGTGGATGACAATAGCAAGGGCTTCCGAAATGTTTGGTGTATTTTAATGGAAGGAAATGGAAAATGTGAAAATTATTTAACTTGGTTTTGTAACAACTCTTCAGGGTAAGAAGCCGTGTGTACCTGAAAGATATGTTTTTAAACTAGGCTATGAAAATACCTGCTTATTTTTGCATGTATGAGGTTTGAATGTGCTTTTGATGGAAGTACACATACCATTCAGGTTGGTTTGAGCAGTAGGAAAGGTGTTAACAGCCTTGAATGTCTTCTGCAACAGTAGTTGAAAATGTGGGGGTGGGTTGCTTGTGAACTTGCAGTTGGCCTGTGGGAAAATTGCTTTGAATGTGTCTGAGAACATCATGGCAGTGACTGCACCTGTTGTGTCCAGCAACTCTGGTCTGCATCCAGTTTTTTTGGGGCGTCATCCCAGCTTGCAGCTGTATTCAGGGCCTAATGCGCACAAACAAAAAAAGTTTATTTAAGGGAAATGGCCTTCAATGTCAAGCTCCCTTAACTTTCGTGTTATACTTACAACTAAGTAAATAACACTTGGGTACTATTCCATGGAGTAGCACTGAATGGACACTGCATCAATATACTAGTTGCTTTTGAGTGGTACATGTGTCCTGGTCATGAACAACTCTAATATTCATTAATATTGATGCTTCCCTGACCTCAATATATTAAAAAAAAAAGAAGAGAAAGAAGCAAAAAAAAGGCAGTTTATGTTTGTCTCCTCCAGTGTCTGAGGTTGCTCACATCTGTTTCAAACAGCCTGTGCTTTAAATGGCTGCAGTCTCTGGTTGCATAAAGATGATCTAGCTTCATGTTGGGGATGTGTTGGTGTTACCAGTTACACCCTTTTTCTGGGTGGAAAGTGTGGTCCAAGAGGAATTAATGCAGTTTGTTTCCTTAGGTTCAGGCTGCAGTTAGGAAGTCCACATAGGAACAGTGTTGTTCTGGGGACTGTTTATGTTTTTCAGCCTTTTTAATCATCTCTGGCATGAAGAGTGGTTCAGAAACTTGGAAAGATAATTTCTTCCCTCTGTCAGTGGTCTTCATAATCTGGATGATTCAACATGACCTGGTTTTGGAATTGAAGTTCCCAGTAGGTGTGCAAGCCCAAACAATGAATTCTGAGGTTCCTGTCCTGGATCTGTCTGAAGTGGCTAATTATAACCTGATTCACAGGTGCAATAATGAGCTGTCATTAACCTGATGATTCGTAAAGGTCAGGTTCTTCATGGGGAAGAAGTAACAGGCAGATGGCAAGTAAGACATTGCCAACAAAATGAAACAAAAGCATCGAGAAGGGGCAAAGCCAACTGTCATGTGCTCCTGATGGAGCCCAGTAAGGCTGCTGTACAGAATTTCTTGATGAGATTTTCTTGATTTTTTGCCTAAGAAACATGGGGAGCAATGACGCTGTGCTGCTTCTGAAAATATATCCCAGCATGTCAAAGGAAGACCCAGCCTGAAGACTCTGACAGCTGACAGTGGTGGGATCTTGTCTTGGCTGTATCACAGGAGTTGTTCTGGTGTGACACCACCCCAGTCAGTGCCCCCACACAGCTGGGATGGGTTGAGTAACTGGCTCCTGCCTGCTTGTGGATGACCACCCCCTTTCCACCTAAATATGTCGTCAGCTTCAATGAAACACAGTTCCAATGACAGATTTCAGATGAAAATGCTCAACTATATGGTGTAACCATCTGATGTGTGGCTGGTAAAAGAAAACAAGACACCACTGTATAATAGTTGGTGCAAATTTGATCATGTCTTTTGAGAGCTGGAAATGGAGGAAATGCAAAGGTGTGGGAGAAGAAGCAAAGATAGGAGGAGTTTTTAGGTGATGAACCCATGGCTTGTGTAGAAACTGGGAGAAGATGGCACAGGAACCAAAGTTAAAGTTTAGCTAAAGAAAATAAACTGATCACATTTCAGGTGGCTTTTGAAAGGAAGAGTTGGTGCAAATACAGAAGCCATGGGGAAAAGTCCTGAAGTGATGAAAGCATGAAAGTCGTGAAAGTATCTTTCAAAGCAAAAACCATTGAATTCAGCTCATCAGCACCAATAAATGTTGAGCTGTAATTCATTAATCAGTAAATTAATTCTAAATGTCCTTTTTAGAAATGAACAAGGATGTGAAAAGCTCATTAAGGAGGGAATGCTTAGGAGGGAAGTGAGGTTAACACGTTCTATAATTTCTCCATCATAGTCATTGATACATGGTAATGTTGAGACTGCACACTTTAGTAATGACCTTTGCCATGTGCAGCTAATACAGTGACATCTTTTCCTAACGTCCTTTCTAGAGAAAAAGCAGGAGAGAAGACTATGTGTCCATCTGTATTACTGCAATCTGCCCAGTGCAGTGGGATCCCTCCTCTTGCTCTTCATTTGCTGACCATGATTCATTTGATTTCCCTCCTGAGGAGCAAAAAATGAAAGGAACATTTGAAAGTAGTTACATTGCCTGATAAATGGGTGATCATGAAATTGCACAACTGACACTTTTTTTGTTTCAAGAGGTAATCTTTTCAATCATACAGCTCCCTGTCAAGTAAAGCTTGCTGTGGCTGGTGTTATGTTGTCAAAGCTCCTGCTTCATTAGAAAAATCTTTCTGAATGATATCTGCATGGATGACTGAAAACGTTGGGACTGAAGCCTGAAGTATTCTCAAGACAGATTGGCAGTTGGAGGCTGAGTACAAATGTAATTTGAAGCCTTGCACATGTACAGAATGCCAAAAGCATTTGTGTTTAAAAAAATTTGTTCACTTTTAATGCATGAGAATATTCTTGACTCATTTTGAAAGCTAAGACCAATGATGCCCACTACTTGACATATATTTTTAGAACATTTTTGTTGCAGTTTTTCATGCTATTTCAAATCTTCAGGATAGTGTTCCAATTGGTTGTGACGTGTATTTTGAGAGCTTAAAACATAATATTTTAAATCATTCTTAACAGTTGTTCCTCTTGTGAAGTTGGGTGGTGTTTGACCCTAGTAGCGATGGCAGAATTCAAGATTTGTGTGTTAAATTATGGTTTTGCTCTGCTGTGGTGGTTATCAACTTGTGCTACGGAATCCCTTTTAGTTTACTGCTGTGGGAAAAGTCATGGCTCTGAAGAGTTTTCCTGGCAGGCATTGCAATGAATATGCCTCACAAAGGCATAAATAATGGAAGGAATTTGATACTACATTGTTGAGCAGTTGTAAGATGAAATAGAGCTGTTGGTGACCAGGATGGCTAAACCCCACCTCTCCTCGCAGTGGATGGTATTTTATGGGATCCTATGTGCAATGAATATTTTTGAGTCTTGTGAAAGGGCGTATGCTGGATTTTCTCTTGTCATGATTGTATAATCTCAGCTATGGAAACCATCGAGGTTCTGGTGTTTCCTTTACCTAAAAAGGAATAAATTCTTCCTCTGTAACATTTCACATTGTTTCTATTTCCTTTGTAGGGCAGAAGAGGTGCCTGCAGCTCAGCAACCTGCAAAGCCACAGGCACAAACCAATGGAACAGGTGAGCTTGGTCAGATCTCTAACAGCACTTTGGTTCAGCTGGGTATTTTCTTTTTTTTTTTTTTTTTTTTTTTTTTATCTTTAGAAGATCAAATCTTGCTTCTGAAGAAGCTGAATATGAATGACAATTCAAGCAACTTCTCTCTCTCTCTACCTGATTCTGCATTTACTTTTTGTAGTTGACTTTGCATACCTGAACAAGAAACTTATTGTGTATTGTAAGGCCTTTAGGTATGTAATGAAACCTGTTGGCTCACTTCATCATTCTTGCATGCCTTGCTGAGCCTTGACTTACTGGAAAATAGGTGTAGTTCATGGAAAAGATGTTCTGTTTTGTTCTCAATTGCAGAAGTTCAGTAATGCCACTAACCATATTACTACTTCCTTCCTCTAAAGGAAGAAACATTCTGGAGAAGGAGTAAGCTTTAGAGTTACTAATTTTTTGGACACCTACACTGTCATCTGCATTTCTCAAGCTGATTTCATTATTATAAATTCAATAATGGACTGATGTCTGAAAGAACTAAGGCATCAGTCAAATTCTCAGTCTTTCAGTACACTTTCACTTTCCTTCATACAGCTCATGATGGTGACTTAGGCTTTTAAATCTGTGGACTAAATCTGAAATTTCCCCTCCTGTGCTTCCGCATTATCAGTGCTTTCTGTTATGTCAACTACAATCTGACATTTTTTTCTCTTGTCAAAATTTCTTTCTCAGTACTTTCTGAAGTATTAGCGTGTGGGAAGCTACTTCATATTTTTATTCTCAAATGGAAGTGTTATCTCAGCTGTAAACAGTCACTAGATTCCTTGTTTTTCTAGATTTCATTGGAAATCATTAATAAATAGTTTGATTCTATTTTCTGAGCACCAGTTGCTTTTTCTCATGAGTTTAAATTGATCTTTTTGGCTGTTGTAATTGGATGAATAATCTTCCATGCTTCTGTTTAATTATATGTTAATTTCATAGAGTTCTGTACTAAATTTGGTCCTGGAGTAATTATGACAAATATCCTCTTTGTGACATTGCTCTATTGAGCTACATTTCCAAATTGTCTGTTCCTTCTAGACCACAATTTTGTGGGTTGCAGGTGGTTGGTTTGTTCTCACTTGCCGTACCTAAGGTTTTTACCCTGATATTATTTCCATATACCCCTATATTATATATATTTTTCTGCTGAAACTGACATTCAGAAAGTGTGCATCACTTCATTATTTTGCTGTATAACACTTCCCAGGTAGCGTTATGACTATATATTCCATCTGTAGAAAGTGGCTTATGCAACATAATTTCTGAAGGCTGACTTTAGGAAAAAAGAAACTCCATTTTTTTTAATAGCTCTATAAAGACACAAACAAGTCTTTATAAACTATCAGTGGTTGGAAAGTGGAAGTAAAAATGCCTCTAGCAGAATCTTACTTATGTTTCCACCTTCCTTCAAGTCCTTGTGGCTGCAAGGTGGTTTTCCACCTTTCTGCTCAGGAGTGTTTTGATTTGCACTTGCTTTTCTCAAGGTGACCCTTCAGCACAACAGGGCGCACTGAGATTTACGTCAGTCTTTTGTTTACAGAGGTCTCTTAATCAGAAAATGTTTTTACTCTGTTAGCTAAAAACTATTGTTTGTTAGGATGTTTTACTCTTTAGGTGATAAGATGCTTCCATGTACTGTCCTAAGAGCAGTGCAGGAGCCGCCTTTAGTCTTATTTTGCCAATTTAATGCAGTTGGGGATCCTGTGCAACAGTAAAAGTAAATTGCGAGTTTCCACGGAGAGTGTTGATGAAGGATGGGGAAGCAGTACAAAGTGTGCTTCCCAACGAAGCATGGTGTATGGGAACAGGGGCTGGCGTTGGATAAAGATGTCTTCTAGCATTATCCTGATACCTAGTGCTTCTCTTTTATAGATAAGAGTAGTCACACAGTCTCTTCAAGACTCCAAAAGTGGTTTTTGGACAAATTTGGGGAGTACGTTGAGGACTTCAGATTTCAGCCTGAAGAGAATACAGTGGAAGCAGAAGAGCCACTTAGTGCTAGAAGGTAAATCCCTAGTGTCATTGTGAGAAATTGTTCATGCCTTTAAAAGTTGGGTTTTTTCTCACTTTTTTTTTCTTTTTAACCAACCTTTTGGTTTGAGCAAGTGTTTCAATTACAAATAAGAACACTAAATGTACAGAACTACCTCAAAAGTTTTGTGACTTTGGACAAAACTTGAGATTTTAAGTTTACCTGCTGTCTGAAATAAAATAAGATTTGTGTTGTTTACCAGATTTTGTCATATGTCTCCCAGAAACTGTGAACAAAGTCTTAGGGTGGAGAGCTTTTAAAGCTCAATTTTCAGTCTCATACAAGGTAGACTATTAGTTACTAGAAACATATTAACATATTTTGTAACAGGCAAGAATGAGGCTTTAAGCAGGTGTATTTTATAACTGTGAAGAGCATTTCAGGGATCAAATGTACACAAGTGTGAATTAGTTGTCTAATTAACAAGTTGCTTTTATTTATTATTTTTCAGGTTGACTGAAAATATGAGAAGATTAAGTGAGTACTTAGCAGTGTTTTATTCGTTGTATTTGTTCTGGTTTCATTTGGGAGAATATTTGTGACTTCTTGTCAGGGGTGTACATGCATTGCCTTCAGAATACCTTTGAAAGAACAGTGCTCTTAGACTTTGGGTAGTTCTTAACTTCCACTAGGTTAGCCACAAAATCTGGATCGCTGTTGTCTGAGGAGCCTGACTCAGAGCTCTCCAGAACGTTGCTGTCACCAGTGCTTTCCAAGTCTTGATCTTCTCTATGGGCTTGGTGTAGGCTGCTGGAGCAGAGCAGAAGGAAGCAGCACTTGAGTCCATGAGCTCTTCCAGTACCTTGGGTGTGCCCTTACACTTAACTTCATCTGCTGCTTTGGTTGTGCTGCTGATACTTGAGGAAATCTACTGCTAGTTGCTTAATTACTTCACATAGGAAGTGTGTTTAGGACAGCTGAGTCCCAAGCCAAACAAACTAGGACACAAGTCAGAGGCTCTCTTGAAGAAAGACTTGAAAAGTTGTGAGTTCTACTGCAAAAAAAGGTGAAGAGCATCTGAGACTGTCTGTGCAGGAGGGATCGTCGTTCTTCTCATCAGGAAAGGCAAAACTGGTGTAGTTCATCAGAGAGAGCCAAGGTGGTCTTGCAGCAGCCCTCTCCTGTTTCCTTGTGTTCCTAGCTAGTTACCCAAACAGTGGAACAGTGTGGAGGAAGAGGGTAAGGGATAAGAGGGTTTTGGGGAGCTGAGGAAGAGCCCCTCTTGCTGGCTGGGTGTTTGTGTGTGTGTGGGCCTCTCCCAGCACAGGCCAGTCTCACATGCAGTGACAGCAAGACCAGAGCTCTGCAGGGGTGGGACACAGGCTTCTTCAGGGAGTCTTCTGCTGGATTGCTTGGCTCAGGAAGAGTAAACAGAAAAGTGTTGTAGAGTCCTGCAGAGATACAGCCAAGAGACCTAGCCTGGCTTTAATCTAGCTGATGAAGCAGCAGCAGGGGAGGGAAGGGCTCTGGATATTCTTTACCTAGACTGTAGGAAGGCCTTTGATGCTGTTTCCAACAGCATTCTCCTGAAGAAAGTGGCTTGGACAGGTGTATGCTTTGCTGGGTGGAAAACTTGGCTGATGGCCAGGCCTAGAGAATGGTGGGGGATGGAGCTGCATCCACCTGGTCACAGGTGGTGTTCCCCAGGACTCAGGATTGGGGTCTGTCCTGTTTAATGTCTTCAGCAATGGTCTGGACAGCAGGATGGAGTGCTCCCTGTTAGTTTGCAGATGACACCAAGTTGGATAGGAGTGTGGATCTGATGGTGGGTAGCAAAGCTCTGCAGAGAAAATCATTTAGAGACGTGGTTTAGTGGTGGATTCGGCAATGCTGGGTTAATGTTGAAGACAATGATGATCCTAAAGGTGTTTTCCCACCTAAATGATTCTGTGATTCTAAGTTGTTCCTTGGTGGCTTGTAATTCAGTCAGGTTAATGTACATTGTTTTACGGTGAGACAAACTGACCTGTACAATGCTCTTTGGGGTAGTATGGACATGGCTGAGAACAAGCTGCTTTTAGCATCCAGGGTACCCTTATAAAGGATTTTTTTTCCTTTGTCTATGCTTAAGAGCTATATTTAAGAGTTTAGACATAATCTTTGTCTTGGGTAACACTTTAGTTTTTGGAAATGCATTCCTTAATTGTTCAGTTACATTGGTGGGTTTAATTTTTTAATTTTGGATAAACCTTTTGATGATTACATGTTATGAGTATTCCTATAGTTTTCTAATTTGATTTTTTGTAATTTACAAGTGATTTAACCGCTGCCAGCCAATTCTAACTTTTTTTTCTCAACTTCCATTTAGAGAGAGGTGCCAAACCTGTAACAAATTTTATGAAGAATCTTTCTGCCTTATTAGACTGGTATTCTATCTACACTTCTGCTATTGCCTTTATTGTAAGTTATCCTACTCTTCTGGAAGTAGTAAGAACTTGACCAAATACACTATTTGCTGAAATTCATTGAAACTGCCATATCTAAGTAGGAGTTGTGCTACAGTTCAAGTGAAATCAAGTGGTGTAATTTCATTTGACACAAAATACCATTAGTGGTCACTTCCATTAAATATAAAAGCAGTTAAATTGTATTTCCTGGGTCTCTTGTAGCACAGTTTTGTAATTGTTAAAATAACTTAGAACTATCTGGATATTGTTCACTCATTTCTTGTCTCTCATCTCCTAGTCCTGGCTGAGAGGTTATTTCAGCCTCTGCAAAGTTTCCACTTGTCTAGGGCTGAAATGCTGATAGTGGTTACATTTGATGAGAGGCTATTGTTCCCATCAGGGCTCTTTGCCATTTGTTGGGATCATACTGTTGAGAGGCAAAATGCCTTGATTTCAGTAGGATTCAATGTGCAAACATCAGGTCTGTGAGCTAAGTTCAAGCATTTCTATGCTATCTTAATAAGGTTTGGATGCTGCAAAGAGACATAACTATGTAGTGGAGTTTTGGTTTGTTTTCCTTCCTCCTATTGTTAATTAAATTATTTCAGTTCTTTTGGTCATAGGGTATATTAAATGAATTTCTGTCAAAGGAATTACCAATAGCTGTGTGGTGAAAATGTCACACCCCTTTTTGTTAAAGAGTACCTCCCTGTAAGTTATAGAGTTTATGCTGTTTTGCATGGCACGGTTGAAGGAATATTGAGGAGAAGACTTCCCTCTCAGTGTTCTCTGTCTGTCCCTTCTCCCTATCTGCTGATTTTTCTCTTGCCTCACCTGGTAAGCCCATTTTTCAGATAAAAGCTGAAATAAGAAACTTGAGCTGTTTTTTTAGAAAGCTCTGGGACCTGAGTGCCAGAGCAATGTTTCACTTTGGGGTTATCAGTGAAAACCTTAGTGTCTCTCACAAAGAGACTGTAGTCTGTTTCCAAAAGCTGGGAACAGAATACCTTTTGAATCTCTTTGTGTTTGTTCTTTTTACATAAAATAAAACCTGTTTTCCTGCAATCTTTTTAGTCTTGGTAAGGACTTGGGATTTAATTGACCTGAAATAATAGAGTGAGAGTTTATCCTGTTGCCCAGTATGGGGCTGATTGCTTTAACTCTTCTATGCCATGGCTTCTGTGCCATTCCTGACCATATCATGATCATGTAGCAGATTCACAGACTTGAGGGTTTACCTCTTTTTTTTTTTTTTTTCCTCCTACTCCTTCAAGTGATTGTAATGTTGAAAATACTCAATACTCTTTCTGAGGCAGCTGAGAACTAGTTAAGTGTCATCTCTGGAGATTTGGTTCATTCTTAGTTTTGATTTTGCATTCCTGAGTGCAAGGCCATTGTTAGTCATGGAGTGGCTAAAATGTATTATTTTTTTATAGATGAATTGCATGATTCTGAACCCAACAGCCGAGCAGGAAGTGATATGTCATATAACTCACTGTACCCCAGTTTGTAATCCACATCTCTGTTTTTTTCTTCTTAATCTGCAGATTTACATCAATGCTGTATGGCATGGCTGGGCCATTCCTATGTTCTTATTTTTAGCAATTTTGAGGTTATCCCTAAATTACCTCATAGCCAGGTATTTGCATAAATACTAGATTATTCTTTTAAGTAATGCTTTGTTTGAAAGATGTTTTGTTATTCTTACATTGAGTTGTAAACTGCTGCCTTTTCTAATGTTGTGAGTTATGTTTAACACAGTGAAATTCAAACTTAAATATTCTTAGTGTCCTTGCTCAGTTTCTATAATCATTTACAATTATTGGGAATTACCTTTGTATCCTGTGGCTTGGGTTATCATAAACAATGTTGCATGTTCTCAGACAAATCTCTCAGTACACTGAAATTGTAATATTTCTAATTCTGCAATATTTAGAGTACTTGAAGAACATTACCTTCAATATTGAAGCTTGCTGGTTTCCCAGCAGAGAATGTTCACCTAGGCCTAAAATGGCAAATTTGCCTTTTTGCATAGCTCTTGACATACTTTATCCAAAGTATCTTTCATTTGTAAATTTAGTCTCTTCTAAAAATGAAGTCTGGGCTGTTTGGTTTTTTTTAATGCACCTTAAAATGGTGTGCAGGATCTTAATGTGCATATTGTAAAATAATGTTCTGACTTCTTAACTGATACTTTCTGTTTGACGTTGTATTCCCTAGAAATTGCTGGTAGCAAATAGACTTCTGAATAAGTTTGTGTAATTTTCTTCACATGAAAAAATAAGAGAAAAATTGTCCTAATCCTTTACTGCATGCACACCATTAACTTTTTTTTTTGTAAAACCCACAAGCAGTGAGTCTGTGTAGTATCTACTTAATTAATATTTTTAGTGCTGGCTGTTGTTGGCCACTTCTGTTATGTTGTGGGTTCTTTGTTAATGTGGAGATTATATTATTTACTTTTAAGCCATAAGTGCTTATTGCAGAAGACTGCTTTTTAACCTTTTACAAATAACACATGCTGATGGATGGAGTTGTTGCTCTCTTTAACTATTTCAATCATTTCTAGGGGTTGGAGAATACAGTGGAGCATTGTGCCTGAAGTTTCTGAACAGATGGTAGGTCTTTGATCAGCGTCACCTGTACGCCTGCAAAAAAAAAGTTGCACCTTTAAACCTTCCTTTGTGTTTGTGCTGGTAGTTGGAAAGGAAGGAAGAGCAAGCTGCAAGTGAAGACACTACATTTCTTTTCCTTCTCTTGTAATTTAAAAGTCTTTACTAACAGCACTCTTAGGTTCAGATGCTTCACCCTAAAATATTTCAAACTTAAAACACATTTCTGAAATGAATTTTAATGTATCAGCTGTGGGATCTTCAAGAAGTCTTGCATTCTGTTTTCTTTAAGAACATCAAGTCCATCTGTTAGTTTAGCATTGCCAACCCCATCACTAGGTCTGGGTACATGTCCCTAAGTGGCAGATCTAAGTGTCATTTAAATACTTCCAGGGATAGTGACTCCACTTCCCTGGGCAGCCTGTTTCAAGGCTTGACAACCCTTTTAATGAACAAATTGTTCTGAATAGCCAATCTACATCTCCCCTGGCAAAGTTTGAGGCCATTTCCTCTTGATCTGTCACTTTTTACCTGAGAGAGAAGACTGACCCTCACCTCATTACAACCTCTTTCCAGATAGTTACAGAGAATGATAAAGTTTCCCCGAGTCCCCCAAAGCATTGAAAACTAAAAATAACCAGCAATGAAAGACATAAAAAGTAGATCTGAAACAAGGGAGGAAAATGGTAACTATAGAGACTATTAAAAGGGAGGTGAGTATTGCCAAGAATGTTGAGGGATCACCTTGTTCTGACAGATTTTTAAAATACATATTTTCTGAGCTGCACATCAATGGATTGTCTCTTTCTTGCCTCAGGAGAACCCAAAAGAGGACCTGACTGTGTCTGAGAAGTTCCAGCTTGTTCTGGATGTGGCTCAGAAGGCACAGGTACTGTGCTGCTCTCAGCTGCCTCCTCAGGAGCAAGGGTCCCAGTGGTCAAAGGAGGCTGTTAGCAGCATGAGAGAACAAATGCTTAGAGAGGAAATACTTTTCTTGCAAAGGGAACTTCACCTGTGAGCAGTGGAGATCTCAGTAAGATTCCTGAAAATGGCATTATGCTTCAGAGGAAGGCTTGAGGTTCTCTGACTACAGCTCTGAGCAAGCTCCGGAGGGGAACAGAAGCATCTTCTCACAGTTTTCTACCTTATATATGCATATAAGCTTCTGATAATGTAGATTATGTGGTGAATCTTAAAAATGTACTGGAGTGTGGGTCCATATCCCAAATCTGCTAGTCATAAAACTGATGTAGGAGGTTCTGTTCCTTTAAGATTTAGCTGAACGCTGTAGTCTGTTTAGCTGTGTTAATTCAACAGTTTGCACTGCATCTCTAAAATAGCATGTTTTAAAAAACTCCACCCCCTCCAAGCCTTGAAATCTGCTGGTGTTGGAGAGGCTGAAGGAAGGTTTTCTCCCAGCTCCATGAGTTGGATGAGGTAGCAGCTGAGTGACTGCACCGTCCAGTTGAACTGCAGCCTTGTGCCATGCCTGATGATGTGCTGCTGTCAAAAGGGGTGTGACCTTCCCTTGCAAACTGTGAATGCTCACCTTCTGCCTTCTGCTGGGGGTGGTGCATGTTGATATGAACACCTTTGGAAATTTATTGGGAAGGTGAAATTTTCAGGAGCTCTGACAGTAAGGATTGGTCAGAGAATATGGCCTGAGTCCTGAGCAGGGGTCAGCTGCATCACCATTTGTTGGAATTACTTGAAATCTGCTGTCTCCCAGTGGTTTATTATAAAACCTGATAATGGTCTGTTTACAAGAAGCTAATAGTCTTTTTGATGAACTCAGTTACCACTTCCTGAAATTTTAGCATTCAAAATGTGTGAAGAAACCTTCCATTTAGTTACCTTCTAACAGAAGCTCTCTACTCTCAGTTTAATTTAAAATATTTGCAGTAATATAAATGCTTTCCAGTTATGACAGTGGGATCAAATAGTTCCTTTATCAATTACAAGTTACAGAGCAAGGTTAAATGAGATGGAAGGCATCAAGTATTTATATTCTGTTCTGTGTTTACTCAGTTGTGAAGTATATTAATAGACAAAAAATAGTTTAAAAAAACCCACTTCTGGGTATTGATTACTAACAAAGTCAGAAAGCTATTTGTTTTCCTTTGTGGACAAAAAACCCCAAAACAATGCAGGACTTGGTTTTAATTCTCTTGCTTCTTATGCAGAACCTTTTTGGCAAGATGGCAGACATACTGGAAAAATTCAAAAAGTAAGTTATCTGATGTCAGATTTTCTTCCCTTTTGAAACAAGGCTTGACCAATATCTGTAACACTGGAAATAAAATTTTGCCTTTTCTTTTCAGCTTGTTCATGTGGGTCCAGCCAGAACTAACACAGAAGCTCTACATTGCTCTATGGGCAGCTTTTATTGCATCCTGCTTTTTGCCCTACAGGATTCTTGGGCTTGCATTGGGTAAACATAATAAATAATTTACCTGTTACAGTCTAGACTTAATGGTTAAAACTTACATGATCTTTAGAGGGAGAATTTTAGAGAGAAATTTAGAGAGAAAACCTGCATAAATAAATCATGCAATGTTTTAAAGTATTTTCATTGTGCTCGGCATCATTTGTCATGACCATTTTGAAAACCATCTCAGTGTATAATAGAAAAAGACTGGATAGTGCTTTCACTTCTTGAAGAGGAGAAGTCTGTGATGAGCTGTTAGCAGAACTTCTCAGATTGTCAAACTATAAGGCTTCCAGAAAATCCTACATATTTAGAGTTTTTTGTTCATACATACTTGCAAATGAAATATGTGGCATGACACAGGAGGCATGAAAATTACAATGTAGGAAAAAAATAAAAGAGTTAGTGGGATTCCTGGTGAAACTTGGAGGATGGGCTGGACAAAATGAACAGACTACTGTGGGTCTGTTACAGATACTCAGTCTCAACTGGGAATTGAGAAGAGAGTTCTCACTAGATCGTGAGACTCTTTTTGCTGAGATGTGAAGCCCAGTACTGTGAACCAAGAACTCCTTGTTTTTTCATTAAAGTAATGATATAATGAGTATTACTTCTAGTGGCACTGAACTTCAGATTTTGTTAGCTTGAACATAAATGTAGGTTTGCTTGACACAGCAGTTGAATTTAGATGTGTGAAGGATAATTGTTTGACTCTTAGGAGATCTGAATTGTACTCAGTAAAGTTTTGAGAGAGTATTTTAAGCCCATTTTGAATGGCAAAATGCAAGGAAATAACTTGTATAAGATAAGAGTTGGGACTGGAAGATTGAGTTTTATGTAGTACGTGAGAGCCCTCTGTTGCCATTAAAATTCTTGCAGGAGCTGCATAGTTGAATGCTCTGATGTGTTTTTTGTTTTGGTAGTAGGTCATGTTTTCAGAATGCTTCTGGTAATAAGGAACATATGTTTGAATTATTCAAATATTATTCTGCATAATAGTGGATATGTAAATGTTTAAAAGAACTGGGGATGGGAAGGAAAGAAAAAGAAATTCTTGGTGTTGAAAGAAGAATCGAAATAGTAAACCTAGGAGAATGGTTTTAACACTGTGACTAAATATACAGAATTTGGTTTCCTTTGTGAACTTTCGAAAATATGATCAAAACCAGTGATGTTCTTAATGCCTCTTCAGCATTCAAACTGAAGTGACCTTTTTTTCAGGACTCTATGCTGGGATCAAGTTTTTCCTTATTGATTTTATCTTCAAACGATGCCCCAGACTAAGAGCTAAGTATGATACTCCTTATATCATCTGGATAAATCTCCTGACAGATCCTCAGCTCAAAGAAAGATCTAATGCTACAGTGTCAAGACGGGTAAGGGTAATGAATCTTTCTGTCCCTATGTTCTCAGCCTCTGAAAATCAGATCCCTTTCTCCCATTTCCTTTTCTCCAGTGACTAGAGCACATTAGAGAGAAGTTTAATTAAATCCTTACAATCGATGTTAGTTGATTGTAATATTCATTTTTTTATTATTTTCAAGATTCACAGTTCTTCTACGGATTCTGTTTCTTGTTTGAAAGGAATCAGTTATCAAAAATGTGTATGTATGTATAGATATACTGTGAATCATGAAACTAAAATATAACACCATCCATATTCATACCAATTTCTTTAACATACATTATGTGTAATCCTGCTGTCAAATACAGTCTTTTTGTATCCCCTTTCTCTATTGTTCTCTAGACATTCTTTTTCAGTGGAAATTCACATAATTAGGTAAATTGAAGTACAGTTAGTTTAAAAAAATAGATAAAGGCTTGAGTATAATATGCAGTTTACTAATGGGATAATCATTAACAAAGGTAATAAGGTAGTTTACATATTTAGACATTATGTCTCATGATTATTTGTATTAAGTGACCTTTTAGCATAGTGGTGATAAATGACTTCATCATTTTCATACTCTAACAGTACATTTTCTTTTTGTTCAAATGTCATAGTTAAATCACTAAGTATTGTGTTTCATGCATCTAGGTAAATTGTTTTGGGGCCTGACATGGTAACTGAGTCAGGATTTTCCATGTCCCTGGATTTGTCAATGTTTATTAGTTTAAAAATCAAAATAGTTGTAGTAAATCTTGAGTCTAATCCCATATTAGCATTTGCTTAATGCCTCTTAGCACAATATCTAGTTGCATTCATGGAGTTCCACAGTACTGTGTGAAATGCACAGTGCTGAGCAGTAATTCAGCCTGGTAGTACAACTGGAGAGCAAAAGGGTTAAGCACATGAACCCTCATTGTTAAGAAGAAATCAGGGGCTTGGGGAGTGGTGGAGCAGAGGGTGGTAAAATAACTGCAGCACAATTATTTCAGAAGGAAGTGGACAAGGACAGTCTATTACAGAAAGTGAGTCTTCCGTTCCTGTTTTCCAAGGAATGAGATAAGTAAATAAGCACTTGGATGAAGCCATCCATGGCCTGTATTTTTCTTTCTTGCAGAAGACAATCTTAAAAACTTTGTGCTCCTCACACTTACAGGGTATCTTTCACATAGTGTGGTGGTTGTGACATCATCTTGCTGGGTCTCTAAACTGCCTCAGAGGTGGAAAGATTCTGAGTTGCTGAACTTGAGTCCATAAACTTAGAGAGTAATTATTCCTTTTGACTTTTCTTCATGGCTTTAGTTTTGCAAGTAGAGACAGGGTTTTTGTACTGCTGGGTCTGGCCTGGTGGCCTTGGCTTGTCTTCCTGGAGAGGATGTGCAGGACTGCATTATCTACTTCCAAATATCTTTGGAAACATTAACTTGATCTCAGTAATTGTAGAGAAACTTTCTTACCCCTTGAGAGGTTTCTGCAAACCTCATAGTATGAAAAATAGATTTTTCTACTAAAAGGTAAAAACCAAAGAGGATTTTGATTTTTTTAATAAAAAAGGCAGAGCCCGAAAGCATGTAGGGCCAGCATGTGTGCATTTGCTTCAGCTTCTTATCATTAAATAGCATGCAAGACTGAGTAAACTTAGACGCAATGCAATATTAATTGCCTGTACCACCACTCTGACCTTGTGTCCTTAGAGAACAGTCCTGACAACAGTATCTGGTCGGTAAACGTTGTATGTCAAAAGCTGATGACAGATCAAGTGAAAAGGAATACCTCCAGCTTGCTGGGGATGTTTTTAGACAATCAGGACTCTGCCAGCATTACAAATCCAATCACTTCCAGTTAGATTTAAGGCTTATCAAAATGCTTTTCCTGTAGTAATTGACCATTGGTTGTCTCAAGCCTGGGTGGTAAGAGGAAACATTTGCATATATTAGGCAGGACTAGAAGTAAGGGCAGAACTACTCACATTTTCAGCCACCAGAGGGGTAACAGTACTGAAGTTTAAACTCCATTTTTTTAATCTCTCTTTATATAACAGGTAGGTAGGAAGCAGTGTAGCAGAGAGCAGAAATAGTTCTTATTCCAGCACAAAAAGAATTAGACCTCTTGCTCTGATTATTTTTATGTTTTGGGCCACGGAGCTTCAGCTGGTTATGTGCATGTCCAGCCAAACAGCTTGTCTATGAAGCCTTTCAGAAAATTATTTTCATCTTTAGTTGCACACAGATTGTTGAATAAGCTGTTATTTCCCTTGGTTCCAGGGACTCAGCACTGCAGAAATGAGGCAGTATTAGTTACCATCAGCCATTTGCTTTTCATGTTAATTTTACTTTTTTCCCCTGAGGCATCATTGTCTTACAGGTACCCTAAAAAGGCAGATGGCAAATGCCCTCTGCTGTGCTTGTTTTGTCAGTCAGGTTTCTAGTTAGCAATTGCAGTTCACATGTTTTCATTTGCTTTGGATTTCTTTTCTTAGTGTGTAAATCCTGTGGAGTGCTGAGTGCTGGCAGTTTAATGCAAAGTAACAAAAAAAAAACCCCAAAAAACAAACAAACAAAAAACCAGCAGCTGTGAAGGCTGGTTGGCCTTCAGCAGCATTGGGCCTTTACAGTACAAGAGCTTAGTCCTGCACTTCCATGTTGTCAGTTTGCCAGTTGCTTAACTGCATGTGCATGGTAGGGCCAAGAACAGAGCTGCCAGTGCCAGCTTTTGGAATCATGTGGTGCCCCACCAAGATGAACATGAAAGTGCAGGAGAGCTTTCCAAAAGAAACTGCCTGCTGTCCTTCCAGAAGCAAGGCTTGTTGCCAGGGCAGTCTCCAGTGGTTAAGGAGCTCTGTTTAAAAGTGGATTTTATTCAAGTACTTTGGTTTCAGCAACTCCATACTACTTTTTTCCCCTCCCAAGGATGCTGACAACCATTCAGATTTTGTTTTATGTGTCAACACTCTCAAAATTCAGTGCAACTTCAAAGCACAGGAAAGATCAATGGTTCTAATGAAACGTGAATAAATTGAACTGGTGTGCTCTAACCACTCATAACTCTTTTTTAATTGCTTTCATTGTGTGCAGTTTCTTGGTTTGTGAGCAAGATCTTGCAGTGCCATTCAGTTCATGTTTTATTCTGTGTATTATACTGTTAAATAGATTTCACTTTTTTTCTTTTGTCACTGTCACATTTGTGTTGTTTGTTTCTTTTCCTGCTAGCTGTCAGGGCATGAAAAGGTATGGATCAGTGTGGAAAACTTCCTTTCATTTTCAGCATTTGTATTCATAATGAGCTTATGCAGTTCTCTGTGGCTTTTTTCTTTCTAAACTTCTTTTGTGCAGTAATACTTTGTTTCTCTCTTGAAGACAAACCAAGTACTGATAATATATTGTCTGTTAGTGGTCCCACTAGTTGCAATCATTAGAACTGTTTGCAGTGACTTAGCTGTATCGAATGAGACATAGCCTTTACTGTAGAAAAATGGTATTTTAAGATAGGTGCATTTAGCACCCTGTGCTACACTCCAGCAAAGTGTGTCTGTCAAAGGGCAGCACTTTGAAACGTTATGTTCAGGTACCATATTAGAGGCTTGTGCTCTAGCAGCAGCATAGTGCAGTAGTCCAAAGTTAATTTATGAAAGTAGTTAGTGAAAATGATTGCATTGTAGATTGTTTTTTTAAGAAAGAGTAGTTAGCTAAATTATTTTTGAGAGTGTAGCTTAAATGTTGCTGTTCAGATTTTGGAATCGTGTTTCTTTTTCTGCAGCTTCAAACAGCAGCTTCCAGGAGTTACGCAGGCTCGAGTGCCCCAGCTGGAATAAGCAAAGATGAAGACACAAGTCGTTTTCATACCACCAAGAGAGGAAATTTCCATGAAGTTTTTAACCTGTCAGAGAATGAACGTCCTTTGCCAGGTATGATGCCACAGGAAGTCTACACTGCTAGAATATTTTGTAAAAAGCCAAGGATAGTTTAAAGTTGTGCATTTTATATAGGTGTAAGTTTTCGATTTAAAAGTTCTGCTTTAAATTAGGATGAATGGAGATGGTCTCTTTCATTCCACATCCTTGCAGCTCTTAGAAAGCACGCACAACCTGGTGTTATGGTTATGCAAATCCAATAGCCAGGTTAAAGGGAATAATTGTGTGGGTGATCTTTTTGTTATTGTGTTTTTGGGGTTTTTTTTTTCCCCAAAATGAATGATAAAAAAGATGTTACAATGTCTAGAACAGCTGATTTAGGCTTTTCTTTCTCAGCACTTTCCATTTTAGGTATCTAAAGTTTAATATTCAGTGTTTTCTATTGTATAAGGAGACTGTGTGGATAGTGCCAGTCTCTCTTTTTCTTAAAGTAAGATTTCTTGTTGTGACTTTTTCAGTGTGTGAAAATGGCTGGCGCTGTTGCTTGATTAACAGAGATCGGAAGATGCCTACAGACTACATCAGGAATGGAGTTCTTTATGTCACAGAAAAGTGAGTCATTGCACTCCATGCTTTTCTTAGGAGGGAAATTCAAGACATTAAAACATTTGAATCTAAAAGGAATCCTTTAATAGTGTTTTGAAACAAAAATGCCATTTCAAGGTGCTTTGCAACCTCAAGGAGGCATCATAGGAGAGTGAGAGCTGAACCTGGTGTGTGGCAACCCTTAACAGATGAGATCTTGCCTTGGAAAGGCTTGCATAGGAATGCAAAGTAGCTCTGTATAGACAGTTGTTAGTAGCTGCAGTTCTTGATGTGGATAACATACTAACTGTATAGATACTAGAAAAGTAACCTAAACCCTAAATGTATTTGAAAATTGTGATCAGCAGCTATTTGACAAATATTCTTAGTTTGGGGTTTTTTTAAAACAAGCTGAATGTATAACTTCCTTGAAGTGACAGCAACAAAAAACTGAAAATTAAGCCTTGGTTTCAAATTTTTATGGATGAATGGTTGTTTTTTTAAGTTTCCTTACTTACCTCCCAGCCTCCCAGGACTGAATAATTGTGGTCATTACTGTTTGGGTCTTGTGCTGAAATTCCTTTGGAGTGTAATGAAAGGAAGTAAAACTCATCTGTATGCAATGTCACCTAGTGATGGAGGCCACTCTCCAGTGTTCAGAAATCTGAGCTTTTGTCTGCAGCACAATAACATGAAACTAACACAGTGTTTTTCATTAATCTTCTTTCAGGATGATGAAAGATGTATAAGTCTTTTGAGATTTGGTATTTCAACTGTTTAAGGATGTATGTCCCTTGTGTGTCTTTAAAATGCTTGTCAGGTTTAACCATTCAGTGCAGTAATATAAATACAATAATTTTTGTGTGTGTATGCATACTGTATGTTCTGGGCTTTCAGACACCAGCCAGTTGCTAGAATTTATAAATGTTTGTGCTAAATTAGGAGCCATAATTGGACTGAATGTCTTTCTTTTATTTTGAAAGTTATTTTAACCTGTGAGATTTCAAACTTCAGAAGAGACAAGAGGATATTCGAGAAATTTACTTTAAAACACTATATCAAAATGAGCATGTTCTTTTCTTGTTTTCAGTTACTTGTGCTTTGAAAGCTCAAAATCCGGCTCATCAAAAAGAAATAAAGTTATAAAGCTGTCGGACATAACAGATATCCAGAAGGTATGTCTGGTTAGTGTTGTAAATAGGGGAGAAAACTGGTTTCCTGTTCAGCTAGTCATGTTTTGCATTTGTGCTTTTGTTATTTTGAAAAAGGATGCCATTGATAATTTGTATAAAGGAAATGTAATTCTGTGGTTATGAATGTCTCCCAGAACTGTTTTTTCAGACTCAGCACAAGCAAACTTGCTATGAGCGTGAAGACAAACTAGTTAACTAAACCCTTATATTCCTGCATTTTCTTTTAATTAAAGTTATGTTGCTTACTAACTCCAGTGTTGACGAGAGCTACGTAGGCATTAAGATCTATTGGTAGCAGAAATTGTGTATTACTAACTTCAGTTTGGGTGTGGATATTGATAGATGCACCTTCTTAAAAGTAGGTGCCTCAGAGGGAGGCAGGATTGTTGTCAGTGGAGGAAGGTAAATCGTTAGAATAGCCAGACTGGGATGGGCTGGAGTTTCATCTAGTTGGGACCCATCAGTAACAGAGGCAGTGGAAGGTTGGAGGCATAGAAAGGGCAGTGTTGTCCTTCTTCTGGCTGAGGTTTATCAGCCTGTGGTTACTAATGGCTTTACTGGTGCCTTGCATCACTCTCTATGGACTTCAATATCACTTTTTGTTACCCTTTCTGAACTTGTATTCATCTTGAACACAGACACCCCTGCTTTCTGCTGCATCCTGTACCACAAATTAAATCATACTGAGCAAAGAAACGCCTCAGCCTGGTGTCTACTACTGCATAAGTACCTCCAGATTTTCAAATTAATTCCTTCTATTTCTATGACATGTCTGTAAAGCAGACAGCTTATGCTCAGATTGAACATTCCTACTGGAATTAATAATTCATATTAATGGATTTCAAACATCATGCTTCAAGTAATGCTGGTTTGTTGTTCAGTAGGCCTTTACTGCCATAAAATTTCTTTTGCATCTGTGTAGTGTTTTTAATGAAGATGAGACAGGGATCATACAGTCAAGCATCAAAATGTACTGTGGCTGGTTTTATTTGGAGATGGGAAACCCAGGTCTGACCTGAATATCTTTCTCCCTGGGAATACTCCAAAGTTCATCCAACTGTATTCCTTCTTATCTTTGTGGACTTTTTCTAAAAAAGCAAGCAAGCAATCCATGTATGGCACTGGGTGCTGTGGTTTAGCCACATCGTGGTGATGTTCAGTCAAAGGTGGGAGCTCTTTTTCAACCTTAATGATGCTATGACTCTGTGATACCCTGTTTACTATCTAATTTTGAAAAATAAACTTTTTCTGATCTGCTTGCTGTTCCTGTGAAGAGTGGATGGGTGTCACCAGTAGGGGAAGCTGTGAGTGATGCACACAGGCCCATCTCACTCGTGCACAGAGCTGGGCTGTGCCCTGCCCACCCCACCCAGCTGCCTGTGGTTCCCTGCACTGTGCCTAGGTCAGCTCTCTCCTGTGTGCTGGAGCAGGACTGATGCTCACTTTAGGATTGGGGCTGGTTCCAGCAGGTTGGGCATTGCTGCAGCTTGTGGGAGGAAGTGGAGAGAAGGGTCCTGGCTGTCTGGATGAGGCTGTACCCAGTGAGTCCAGGAGAATGAGACTCCAGAGAATGGCAGCTGGTTTCATCCTGGTTTTAGCAGAGGTCTCTTAGTTGTGCCAGTGATGAATTGTGTGACCTCTGCAGTATGTTTTGAAGTTGTTCAGTACAGAAGATATCTTATGTCTCTGTGTGGTTGTTTTTTTAGTATAAAGTGCTCTCTGTTCTCCCGGGATCGGGGATGGGTATTGCTGTATCAACACCATCTACACAGAAAGTAAGTAGCTGACTGTATCTGGATTGACATGTTGGATTTCTTACCCTTCTTTTCCTCCTCTGGTTAGCATCAGCATAAAGGCTTTTTTATCTCCTTATGCCAGTAGCTGGCTTTTTTTCTTTTTTTTAAAAAATTCACTTGTCTATTATTTGGTATGTTTGTCTTCAGAATTTTAATGAATTAAATATTAAGCTTGTTCTACTGAGTATGCAGCGGTTTACTCTTAACACTTCAGAAAGATTTTCCCCAGCATCCCACATTAGGAGCCTGCAGTCTGCTACACAGTCTGAAACAAAAATACTCTTGGCTTGAGAGTATCCATGGGGAGAAGGCTTTGAGGTGGGAGAGCCTGACCCTCAGATGAAGTTTTTAAGGAAGTGAAAAGTATTAGAAAATACACCACATATTCAGGGATTTAATAGAGAAAAGGATTATTTTGTCTTTATGAATGCATTTCTAGTACAATTAATCTGTTCCTAGTGACTTGACAAATATATACTTAGAGGAAATTATTTTTCTTTGTGGACTGACATGATGTTTTTTCTATCCTTTAGCCTTTGGTGTTTGGTGCCATGGTACACAGAGATGAAGCTTTTGAGACAATTTTCAGCCAATACGTGAAAATAACATCTGCTCCATCCAGCAGTGAAAGCTAGTGTCTTATCTTGGAAGAACTAAAGGAAACTTTATTATTGTATGACTTGGTAGTGAAAAAAATGAACATCCTCATCTATTTTGCAATAATTTTTCTTGTCTGGTGGTTTATATTCTATCTGTTACATAAACCAAGTGTATTTTATATATGCCTTCATGTTTGTTTTTAAGGTTTTTGTAAAAAAGAAAGACAAAAAAAAAACCAAATGAAAACAGTGAAAGTGCTATCATCACTATTAGCCTTGCACATTAAGCACTTTTAATGTTTATTTACTGACATTAAAAGCGGGGAAGATGCTTGGAGACCTGACTATAAAAGAGATTGGTCCCTTTATCTCCACTGATGTCACTAGGGATACATTTGTCCCTTTATCTTAGTTGTTTTTCCCTGAGATATGAGAATGATGACTGCAGCAGCCTGAAGTCTCCTTCTTCAGCTTGGAGTTTTAAATTGGGTCCTTTGTTAAAACTGATGGCAACACCAAGGAAGTATTAGCTTCTTAGTATTTCCATATGTACAACTGCTTTTAAAATAACTTCTCCTTGCTAATTTTTGCATTGCAGAAAAATGTTTTACTGGTTTGGTTAACTTCAATTTTTCCTGCATAAAGATGTTTAAATTACTTGTACAGTGAATTGAAGGAGAAAGTTTGTAACTATATCTTCCTTGACTCATTAACCAAAGTAAGAGGAAGGAAGGCAGGCAGATACTTTTTATAAAAGAGGGCACCAAAATGTTGTTCCTAAAATGTTAGGCATCTTATAATTATATTTCTATAGGTACTTGTCCTAGAAGGGCTCAGCTGTTGTACATGTTGCATGTACAAGGCATTTGTATGTTAATGCATTAAAGACTTGAAGGCTTTTTGTGTTGGGGAGGTGGGAGTAATTAAACTAAACTCAGACATGACCTTTTTTAATTTGGCTCTTCTTGTGAGTTACCTTGTGATTTAAAAAAAAAAAAAAGTGCTGTAATATAGCAACTGAAAGCACTAGTTCCTCTCCAAGCATAATTTGAGGAGCGTTGGTGTGCTTCTGTCTTCCCCCTTGCAGAATTAAATTTTAGTAACAATTAAACCCAACTGCCAGGTAAAACAGGAAGGCTACACTCCTCTAAACTCTCTCAGGCCTGTCTAGCAGCAAAGCACATATTGACCTTTGTCTTTAATATTAGAAAGCTTTTATACTCTGTATTATAGCACCCAGCTGAGAGGTTTAGAATTTTATTTGCATTTTCATGAAAGCACAATAGGAGTTATGGCAAGCCTTCCAGGGTGTCTTTTCTTTTGCTGTGTCTTTTGAGCTGAGTAGTATGGATGTCTCCAGACATTATATGAATGGCCCTAAAAAAAAAGCAATGGAGATGTAAATTCTTATGTAAAAATGGGACTTAATTTCATGGGGGTTTTTTCTCTTGTTTTTTTAAACAGGAATTTCCTTTCTTTGTGAGGAAAGGGGTAAAATGAAGGAGGGAGAGGCATAGCAAACACCAAAGGGTGTTTAACTCTTAACACAGTTTTAAGTTGAACTGTGTCAATAAAAGCAGGAGTAATGAAGAAGATGGGGGTCAAACCTTATTTTAGTCTGTCCACGGAGAGGTAGGATATGAGAACTTAATACAAATTTTATATGAAGAGGTACTGTTGAATACCATAATTTGGTTGAGTATTGTAAAGTGAAACACTGATGGGGTGTGCCCTGGGTGGAAATGTAAGCAAGAATGGGGTGGAAACCACTGTAATGGCTAAAATGCAATTTTGAAGTTCTCACTTGAGAGTAGCACTTGAACATGTCTCTACATGACCTGAAAAATGGGTGCAATTCTAACACCACTGTTGATATGCTGTAACTCAAGGCCTGGAAACTTCAAATATAAGTGAAGCTGGTGGGAAATCCATTTTGCCACCATTTTAAGTGGATGTAGCTTGACAGTTTATGGTTTCATAATTTTACACATTCAGGGTATATGTTTAAGTAAAAATTCTTGATCTTAAATCTTTCTCATCAAAACTACTTTAAAATCAGTTTATCTCTTTTTTTGTAATTGCTGCATATTATAATTTGGCTTTTCTTTCTAGAATCTTCCTTAAATAGCAGGTGTGGCTAAGAAATAGGCATTAAAATGGCTTAATGTTATATAAATCTTAATCAGATTCATTCATTTTGTCTTAAGAAAAAAATCCCTTGGGTGTGTTTTAAGGTTATCCTTTTTTTTTTTTTTGAGGAAACAGAAAACTATATTTTTTACAGAGAGCATGCTCTTTTTCTTATTTTTGTATCATTTTTCAAGTGTAATTTATACCTTCACTCTGATCATAACAGCAGTTTCAGTAGGAAATCAGTTGACTTGCACTTATTACCTCCTTCCCTCCCACCCTTCACTGGTTGACCCTCGTGTACAGGGTTGTGCTGGATTCTGGTTCCTGGAGGAGCTATAGGATCTATACTGACGGTGCCAGGACAATTAACCATACCTAGGCTTTGGTGAGGGAGAAAAGATATCATTATCCTTTTCCCAGACTGAAACGCCTCATGTGTACAATATACTCTCAAAATTTATTTTCTGAATGAAGAAATTAGAAATGTGTTGTAAAATCTAATTTGCTGACGTTTGAAATGAATCCACACTTTAACAGTGTGAACTTAAAAGTTAGCGATCCTTAAAGCAGCAAACCTAGTGCAAACTGCAATGCAACATTGGTTCTAATATAGAGAAAACAGACTGGATTTTTTTTTTTTTTGATAGAGTTGTAATATAATTGACAGAGATCTGTGTACATATTTTGCAAATTTCACTTTACATTGGGTTATCCGGTTTCCTGCTGCGCAGCTGCTCCCGTGGTGTCCGTGACTTCAGAGACTGAAGCTCACCTTTGTGTGTTTGCTCACACTCCTCTCCAGCTGCACCCTCTCAGGTCAGGAGGGCAGGAGGGGATGGGCAATGACTGAATGTGTACTTGACTTGTGTAATTACACTGAAGCTCTCACCTTAAATTCCAATCTTCCTGTTTAGTTTTGCAGTACAGCCTGGTGCTCTTCAGAAACAGGCTGGATCGGAACACTTAATGTAAAGTGCTTCTAAATAGCCAAAAGTGATGTTCTTGTCATTCTGTCTGTCTGATTGCTGTTTATATTTGCAGTTCTGTTCATGTCTGTGGATGTCTGGATCATTCACGTGTAATTAGATTTAACTTCTTTAGAAGTTTGTTGGTTAGTTTGAGTCCCTTTTAAAGACAATAAAAAAGGGAGATGAAAACTAACTAATTCTTTTTCACTGACCATTTAAATTCAAAAGTGAATCAAGCTGAAATATGAAATCATGCCTTTCTGTGCACTGTAGCTTTTTTGAGGCAAGATTGAATGAAACAAGCTATTTATTAGTAGCAACATCACACAAGATGCCAGCAGCAAAACTCTACCCTCGTTCTGCAGACAGAGAGAAAAGGAATTTTACCCGACTGTGAAGAGATGAAAGGATGTACCTGTTTTTTGGCTACTTAAACCTGTTTGAAAACATTGGTAGTTTTTATTGAACTCTGTACATTTTGGCAGATGTTTAATTTCTACTAATCATTGAAATATAATGGATGTTAAAATTTTTATGTCTGAAGTCTGAGTCTATATTTTGAAATTGTAAATAATTCATTATCAGTGTAACTTTTGTTTGACAGAAGACTTATACTGTATGAATAATTGAAATAATGAAATTATTTGCCCTGTACGTTTTTTAAGAAAATCTTGTTTGTTTAAAAAGTCTTGTATAAATTATAATTTTTATTTAAATAAACCTAAAAATGCTTTGTGCTAATGCTTCTTGCAAACTTCAATTATCTGTCTATCAAAACTACACCTGATTCCTTGGAACGAAGTGAGTTAGTGCATTTTGCCAGATTCCCAGCCACAGGTCCATCTGTGGGTGGAGGTGGGTAGGTGTTATCACTTTTGAAGCCCAAGGAACTTGAATTTCATTTTAAAGAATTCCATTACTTTATTGGTGAGTGTATGTATGGTTTTGGTTAGTTCTTTTCTGTGAGTACCTCAGTTCATTTAATGAATGAATAAACACGCACTGATTTCTAAGATGCCACTGCAGGAGGGCATGGATGACACAAGACTGTTGGGAGGAGGACAAACTCCTATCAGCCAGCGCTGCACACACTGTGCTGCAGGTGGGCACTGGAGGTGGGGATAAGCCCTTTTCCATCCCCACGGTGTGCAGGAGCTCTGCTCAACAGCAGCATTCCCACCTCAGGAACAGCTGCTCTGCAGCCTCTGTGTCACCTCAGCTCTGTGCTCACACCAGCCCACCCTGTGTGTGCCTGTGTGTCACCTGTACCCTGCTGAGGTGAATGGTTCCTCCTCCCTGCAGTGTTCCAGGGAAGCTGTCTCTCTGTCCCACTGTCCTGTGCTTGCTTCCATGGCATTCTGACGCCTTCATCTGCCTTTAGGAAGGTAATCTCATCCAGACTCTTTGGCTTGTCTCTACTGTGCTCCTTTCTGTGTTTGGCTTGGCTGAAATATCAGTGAGATGGATCCTCCACATGTGAGTGATGCTGCTCTCCTTATCTCAATATTTAGTTTTCTCCTGGTGGTAGCAATGCAGCTGGTGATTTAATGGTGTTCTGTGCTGGGATTTTAAATGTTCTGATGATACTTGACTTGTTCAGAGAACACTTAACTTCCCTCTTGTACTGCTTTAATGTGTTTTTTGTTAAATATTTGTCCAAGATGAGTTGCACCTGCAGCACTACTCACAGAGGTTGGATTCAATCCCACCTGCCTGAAACCTTGTGGAAGAAAAATGTGGAGCCTGGAAGTCTGGATTTGGCTACAGTCTTTGTGGTATGTGTGGGGGGACATGGTCTTCCTGAAAACTGTTTGCTATGTCAAGGTCACTTTAGCAGCCCATGAAAAACCTAGAGTTGTGTTGAATGAGCTGTTCAGCTGCTCTCCCTGTAACTCCAATTCCTACTGCAAAACAGAGGCTCTTCTGCCAGTCTGCATTGTCCCCCCCACACAGTGGCTCAGTACATGTGGGCAAGGCATAGATTAATGATAAAGGGCAATTAAAGCATTCAGCTTGGATAAGTTGAGGGTTTTTTGCTGTTACTTTTAAGTAATTTTCAAGTTAAGTCTGAGTTCTGCTGAATCCTTGGATTCACTAAATTGCTCTCCTTAGTTTTAGGTTGGGCTAAATGTTTTGTACATTAATTACTGGCTCATCTTAAACTTCTAAATACTTTTATTTCAAAAGTAAGTAATACTAAAGATATGAGAAGCTAATTTTCTGTCTTAAAGAGGTTGGGCTATTGCAAAGGGATCAGTCTCTTGCAGTAACAGTGTCCTCACTGGACTACGGATGCTCCAGAAGTTTGGTGGGCATAATGCAGTGCATGAAGGATGTGGTTATGGACATGTCTTTAAAACTAGATTTAACCTGAACTGATGCTGTATTTGGTCAGGTTGGCTTTGAGTAGGAAGCTGAGAGATGAGGAGTAGATACCTTTTTCTGTTTTTAAATAGCTGGCACTTTTCTATACCTTGAAAGCTGCACAGCCTCGTTAAGATGTGCATTAGGCAAAATTTCTGCTTTTGCATTCTCTACAGAAGTTCCTTCCATCTTTTCCAATATCTGTGACATGTAGTTGCATATGGGTAATAACCTTCAGCTTTCCTTTTTTACTATGCTTCCCTATTAAATACCAAATATTGATAAGTTGCTCTTTTTTGTATTCTTAATTTTCTCAAATTTCTCCTTCGTTGTTACTGACAGTTTTGAATTGAGAACTTTTCCACTAATTCTTCTGACCTGGTTTTTTCCTTCAGCGTTGTTCCAGTTTTCTTCCTCTCACAAAAATAACACTGTGATTTCAGTCCTGATTATTTAGAGATACTGATGGACCATGTCCTGATGAACATGTCACAAGTTCACTAAAGCTGCCTTCACCTCTTACATCTTCCATTTTGTATAAATTGGAGCTAAATTGCTGTATCTGCTGGTTTGGATTACTCAGTGGCTTCCATTTTCTCAAGCTGATTTGTCATGTCTTTGCTCCTGATTATCTACATGACCGGGAAAGAAGATGCTTCTTGAACCTGTTGAGTGAGCTCTAAAGTGAACAATCTCTTCTTGACAAAGCCAGTTTTAATGGTGCAAGCCTTTATTGAGCAAAATATGTATCTACAGAGGAGCAAATGTAGTAGATTTTGCCTGCTGCAAAATGGTGTTTGGGAAGGCATGTTTGAGCTTAAGGTGTTTGCTGAGGCATCTCCATGCCAGTCTTGAGTACAGGGTGTGATGTTTTGACCTGTCATGGCTAAGTCAGTAAGAACTTCTGAAAATCCTCTCCCTAGTTTGTTTATGTCGGATAAGTATTGGGAAGGACTCCTAGTATAAAGTCTGTAAACAAAGCAACTGTATTCAGTATTGGTTTTGCTTAGTGAAATGATGTTGCCCCTGACCAGAAATGTCATTGGTCAGTCACAGATATTAAGCAGTCACACAACAGGAATAAAAGTGATAAGTTGATTCTAAACCTTATAATCCTTTAAAATACCTTGCAGGTTATATATTTGTAGAAATGGAATTTGTACAAGAAGTATTTGGGGCCAAAAGAAGGTCTTTGACAAAAAAAAAAAAAAGAAAAAAAGAAAAAAGATTAAATCTTCTAAATGTTATTTGGGAAAAAAACTTATGATGGGTCCTGGAGTGTGAGTTACAGCAACCTCCATTTGGCATTTCTTGTGAAGTGTGTATACATGTATTACACCTTTCTTTACTCTCATAATGCAAGGCTTTCCTGTGACTGAGATGTGTTTTTCTTGCATTTTGGATGCTTGCAGGAAGTGTGTTATTGGTAAGTGGAAATGCTCTAGGAAGTTTCCAAAGCTACACAGGATGTCATCATTACTCCCAGCACTTGCCTGGCAGGGGAGATGCCTTAGAAAGCCCTTCCTGCTCATAGGGGAGCTTCACAGTGGTCTCATGGTGTGCTGACCCCTGTTACCAAAGTCAGCAACGCTGACTGCACAGCTCATGAAGTGGTGGCAGCTGTGTCTGTGCTCAAATCCTTCTGCAAGATGAGTGGCTCTGGACACTTTCCAAGGAAAGCAAAGCACAGCTAAGCCCTGAACTTTACCTGTGTGATGCAGGACTGAAATGGTGAAGGGAAGACAGATGGGATATGAGGGAGAGGCAGCTTTGAGTCCAAAACTGGACTTGTGATGACTGTGGGTGCTCCTCACACCATCTGTGGCTGAGCAGGGCTCAGGAAGGCTTTTGGAAAAGAGGGAAAATGCTGTCTTCAAAGCTGTATAAATATGTTGAGACTCTTCATTTAAATATGCGAAAAGTGTATAAAGAATATCTACATGAAGAATGTGTATTTACTGTATTGCTCTAATACAGCCATTTTAAAATATGACCACTATAGTCATCACTGTGTGGCAAATACCAGTTGTATTTGGTGACTTCCCTGGAAAATAAACACAAAATCATCTAAACCTCAGCAAACATCTTGAACTTGTTGCTCTACTAACTCCTGCTTAAGATTTATTTCTACTGTTTGAGTAATTTTACTGTTTTGTATTCCTGACAATGTGGACAGCTTAGTGGAGACCTACCGTGCATCTCCTGACTTGGACGTGACAAGAGCCTGTCTACACCTGCTTCTATGGGTGTGCCAGGCTCCATGTCCAACTGAGCAAACACCTTGAAAAACCTGAGCTCTCATCTCTGCTCAAGCAAGCATTTTAAGGTGACTGTGGTTTCGTGCCAAACTAAGAGCTCCCTGCTTCTTGTCTTATGCCAATGCTGGGGCTCACCAAACCTTCCTGAAATGGCAGGAGCCCAGCACAGGATGTGAGAGCAGTGAGAGGAGCAATGCACTATCCACCTTTCCAGAAAGGCTGGCTTGGCTGCCCCTGGGTCTGCAGCCCAGGTTTTTGTGGCCATGAGGGATCTAACATACAATTACCTCTGTGCTCCCCTTTTCAGACTTGCAAAGTCCATCAGATTTCAGAGGTAACTTTTGGATATAACTTGGATAAAAGTTAAAGGCTGATCCAGAGCATAGAGTATTAAAGAATAATGCAAAGAAACTGAGCTAAAAGTCTGTGTGTGCACATTAACACTTGGGCTGATGCCATCCCCAAGGCACTGATGAGTGGGCAGGGGTGGAAAGGAGTTCTGCTATCCTCTCCTGCATTTACAGCCAGAAAAGTTTCAGAAAAAGCCTGACCTTTTCTCTTAGCAAAACAGAATTCCTTTTAGGCTGTTACTCTCATTCCCACCCATTGCTCCACAATTTCTGATGTCCATTATGTTTTTATCTGTGTGGGAAGGACTGTACTGCTTGCACTGTGCCTTCTGTCAAGATCATGAGAGTAGCCATGGTGAAGAGAGAGGAACACCATTTTGAGGAGTGTCTCTGTGTCATTTATCCTCTTCTATTACGTTAACTTTCTTTCTGGTTTCATACTGGTTTGTATGGTTTCTGAAGTGGAGGAACTATACCTAGGCTCTCCTTTTGGAGCCTAAGCCTGCAGATCAGAAATGTGGCTGTTAGAGCCAGAGGGATTGTGCTATGCCAAGCCAGTCTGGGCTCAGGGGTCCCTTGGTCTTCATTTCCTCTTGCTATTGATGTGTTTGAGGTAATTTAAATGCTCTTTCCCTTTGGTTTTTGGTTTGTTTTTGTTGTTGTTGTTGTTTTGGGGTTTTTTTTGTTTTTGTTTGTTTGTTTTTTGTTTTCTGAAATACAGCTGCTGAGTGAGGTTTCTAACTAATTTAAAGGGAAGCCCCTGTGGGAAATGAAGTGCATTTATCAGATGTTGGGTTTGATGCTGTCTTTAGGAAAAGCAACATTGTGGTCTGTCTAATTTAATATGTTTTTAGTAAGCAGAGGCACTATTGTCTGTGGTGGGTAACGTGAAGGAGCCTGCTGAGCTGTGGGGGTGATGTGCTCTGGGCACAAAATGGGGAAGAGCTGCTCATCCCCATGGGGTACAAGGATTGCATTATGCTGAAGCTGGAGGTCTTCATCACCCACATCACCCACCTCACCTGAGCACCTCTGAGACCTCTGGGGTGTTTTTTTTAACTGTGTTTTCCTGAGCTGTCTCCTGGTGGGCCCTGCTGCATTCAGCTCACAGTTGAGGACAACCTGCATCCTCCCTGAGCCCTGGGCTGGTTCCATCTGCTAGTATTTAAAAATGAAGAAAAGGAAATTGGAGTGAGTGTACTGCATTAGATCTCATGGCCTGTTTCTACTTGGTCATCAGCAATGAGGTGAAATAGCATCTGGATCAATGTGCAGGTCTTGGAAAAGGTCTCTGTGCTTAGTGATTGCAGTGGCATGGAGATGAAAGTTTTTGGCATGTACCTCAGTCCTTTATAAGAAGAAAACTCTGCACATTCCAAGAAGGGAAGCAATGTTGTTAATCCAAGTGCTCTGTAATACTGGAATGCTTTTGTACCAAGGTGGAGGCTAAAGGCTGAACTGAACTGCTATCCCACAGCCCCCAACACAGCAGTCTGGAAGATGTAGGCAAGGGAGGCATGAACAGGCCTTAGCTCCAGCAGGTTGTGAGCTGGGTCCTTAGGCTCCAACAAGGAAAACAGGTAGAAAATTGGTTGGAAAAGGCCTTGGCCCTCAAGAGCACAATATCTGTTGTCTTTAATAGGTAGCTTGATCTGGGGCTGGCCAGTGTGGCTGGGGGTAGCTACCTACTGCTTCCTCAGCCACCCTCCACTCACAGCTCCATCCTGGGCTCTGAACCACACAAGAGTTGCCTTGTGCTCTGGCTGTCAGGACATGGTTCCTGAGCTGTGTGGCACTGTGGCATCCCAAGGGGCAGCCCCTCCTGAGCAGAAAACTCTGTGTTTTATAGGGCTGGAAGGAGCTGTGCACTGCAAACCCCTCTCCCCTAAGGCTGCTAAATGAGGCCTGCATGTAGGCAGGTGTATTGTCTGTACCTGCTGTCTATATTGCCTATTTACAGATGTCAGGCATTTTGGGGAGGAAGAGCAAAAGAAGGTAA
The DNA here is from genome assembly GCA_013400435.1 of Pycnonotus jocosus. Classification (NCBI taxonomy): domain Eukaryota; kingdom Metazoa; phylum Chordata; class Aves; order Passeriformes; family Pycnonotidae; genus Pycnonotus; species Pycnonotus jocosus. The sequence continues at coordinate 125,746 of VWYP01022451.1, forward strand.
GTAAGGGTAAATATCTGACCAAGCAGAAACTGGCCTCTGGCTTCCCTCCTGATTCCCAGTCCCACTGCCATGCGCTGGTGAAGGGTTCATGGAACATCCCAGCACTCCAGCCTCAGCTGCAGGTGGATTGATTTCCACAGAAGGGGTTTTTATTGAGAGGGTTTGTGAGACATATATGCAGATCTGATTCAATATTAAAAAAATATACAGTAACAATTTTGCTTTTTCCTGAGACACAGGAATTTGCTTTTTCCTGAGACACATCAAGCCTTCCAGAAAACAGGCAAAGATAGGAAAGAGACAACAGACAATGTCATTATTGATCTAAACATTTTTAGCCAGGCAGTAGCAAACATTAAAAAAAAAAAGTATATGTCATCTCTAATACAATTATCTGTGGCTGTCAGTATCTGAGGAACAACTAAAATAACCGTGTTAGACTGTGCTGTATGCTGTGACAAGTAATCTTAAGAGTCTTTGAATGTTTAGGGATGGAAGGAGGAGGTAGGAGCAGGAAAGGTTATTATAAAAAAATCCCTGAAGGCTGAGGCACAGCAAGACACTGGTCTTCTTGCAGACCTCAGTTATTTGCTTTCCCAAGTACAACACTCTTTTTGCAACTGGAATGTATTTTTTACCCCAACACATACTTAAGTCCTTCCTGGTGGACTAATTCCTACTTGCTTCCCTATTCATGCCTCCTAAACTTTGCATCAATAGATAAGAAGTGCAGATTTGGAGATATTCAGTGTTATTATAAGGATGTGCATATTTTCTTCCTGGTTTTTTCAGGTCTGTTATCTGGTTCAAAGTCAGAAAAATAATCCAGATTTCATTGAAAAGATGTGAAAAAACCACACTCCCTTTAAAGATACCAAATTCTCTTGATAGTAGTCCCCCTGAGTGCTGCTTTGTTGCTATAGCAATTACTGGTCCATTTAAGCCATTTCAAAATGGTAATGATGAGCAAGAAAACCAAATTCATAACAATGTCATTAGCATAGCTATTTTCGTGTGTTCCATGAGATTAGGAAATGACCAAGGTCTGGGGAATAGCAGCCTGATTTATCTTCAATTTTTATGGGCTGCTAATGATTTAATGGCAAACAGATCTGATGCAAGCTGCTATCAAAGACATCAGCTTAGAGCTCAGAGATGATAAAACTATGGGGCCTTTGTGATCCACTGTGGCAGAATAAGCCAGCCTGAACTAATTAAAATACCTTCAGGGGCGTCCTCCGCCGCTGGTGCGACATCAGGCCTGTGCTCTGTCAGCAATCTGGCACTGCTGAGGCCGTACCAGGGAAGGGAAATCCGATGTTAACTTGGTTCCCAAACCTTCTGGGCCCTCAAGTCCTCAGAGGCAGTCAGCTGAAGGTGGGGTTCCATGAGCCAGCACCCTTGGCAGCTCATGCTGGCAGCTCAGCTGAGGAATGGCAGCGGTGATGCCGTGCCTGTGGGCCGTGCCTTTGAACTGGATGTTCACTGGCAGATCTGCAGAGGGCTGAGGAGACCTCAGCTGCAGTGTGTGCAATGCAGGGGAACAGACAGGGAGAAAACCCCAGCACTCACCACAGGACACCTCTCTACTTGTCAGGACACATGTTTTAGCTAGAGGGCTGTGGATGGATGGAAGGTATCACACATGCTGGCCTGTGAAGGGCCTGGTGAGCTGCACTGGCCGATGGCTGTGCAGGGGGTGTGGAAGATGGACACTGTGCTGGGGCAGGGGCAGAAGCAGGAGAGGAACCTTCAAGCAGCACTGATGAGGCTGTCCAGGCACAGCTGCACTTCCTTTAGTCTTTTAGAGACAGGTATTTAACCCTTCAGTGAATAAAGTAAATGTGTTTCTCATCCATAAGTCTCATTGTGCAGGGTGGTTTTGGTTTTTGGTGCCAGCAGGAGTTGTGATGCCCTCCAGCTCTAGGAAGGATGCTCCCACCCAGCTGACAGGCCTTGTGTGAAGACAAAGGACACTGGATGCCATACCAGAGAGGCACAGCTGACACAGGCAGGTGACAGACATCATCCCTTGGCCAGCAGCAAGGTCTGATCCAGGGCTGGGGGCACCCTGCAGTGCCACCCCCTGTAAACTGGGTCAGTTAAATATTTGTCCTTGCTAAGGTCATACATCAAGGATATGACTCCAAAATCTCTTGTTTAATGAAATATGCTCTAAAAGATATTTTAGGGACTGAAAATCTCAAAAATATGGACCAACTGGCAAGAGGAGGGGAAGAGCTAAGGTAAAATAATAAAATGAAGTGGCAGGCTCTATGCTGCTGGTGTCGCTACTGCTGCTTTGGTTTAAGACTTGTATGAGGCAAGAGGAGTCTGAAGTCTCAGACAGGAGTTATCAAAGCAAAGTTACTGTGACTATTTTTATAAGGCTCCCAGAAAATTAAAAGCCTCTCCTTCCCCTCTTAAGAAAAAAAAAATTGAGCTGAAATACAAAAATATCACCTGCTGTTCAAGGCCGAATTCTTTTTCTCTTCTGAAAAGTGGAAAGTGTTACATCCTGCATCACCCAACAAGTGACTAATTTCAGAGGCAAGAGGCTGGTGCTTACAGCAGCCTTTCCATGGCAAGAGGCACAACAGGCACAACTGGAAATACTCTTGTCTCAGCACTTGGCTTTGGAGTCTGTCTGCTACTGGTTCCAGCTACAATGAGTTGAAAAAAATTTAAATTTAGGAAAAACAAGGTATTGATTTTATGATATTTTTGCCTGACCTTCTTCCCTTTACCTAGAGGTAAATGTGTTACTTGTTGATGCACATAGAGTGTTGGCAGCCTGTGTCAGCATGTGATGTGTAGTGAGAGGTCCCTGTCCAGAAAACAGGCTCTGAAAAGCTGGGAGTTGGGAGCGTGTTCTTCAAAAACTCTCTGGTGTTGTCATGGCCCAGCTGTGCCTTGCTAATGCAACACTTGCTCCTTGGTCCATCTTCTATAGGAGACATGCTTGAAGTAAATCCAAAATTTAGACTGCCACTCTTTCCTTGTTTTATACATATACACATATATATAGTATGTGTATTATTTTTATATAACACCTGGTTTGAAGAAGGTAAACCAAGGTACACTAAAAATGCTGAACCTAATATATCTTTATAATTTAAAACTAATACCTGCCTACCCCAGCAGGCTGCTGATGACCCTGATGAACCAGAGACATCAGTGTTTTGGCTCTCACTTGTCAGTGTGATGGAGATGCCCTCTGCTGTGGCTCAGGCACCACAGAGGATCTGGAGCTGCATTTGGGAATTGCCATAAACCACAGTGGTATGCTCAGGTGGAGTGGGCATATCTAAATAAGAAGTTTACATTGTAGATAACAAGAGATACTAAAATTATTGAACCTGTTCCACTCCAAAATTGTTTCTGCTTTCACTGGCAAAGATGCACTCACTGAGTAATCCCTCTTAGAAAAATGGAAGAAATGGAGGATCTTCCAAGTGTTTTGCTCCATGAAAAAAAACTGCGATGCAAGAACTTTATTTTAATTCAAAGCCTGCACAATGTGACATTTTCCTTTATCTGCTCCATCCATATTTGCCTTCTATGTGAATAGCAATGCAAGAAAAACAACAGCAAAATTAAAAAGTAAACCATAATATTTTTGGCCTGCTGAAATTTCATCAAAAAATTCATCACAGAAGGGACTGAGAGAAGGCAGACTTAGCTTGTCATTTTGGATGCAAGCAGATGGAAAGGTAAATGAAAGGCAAAAAATGAAGGTGTTGGGTCACTATCTCTAATAACACATCTAATTCTGTTGTTATTCCATCTCCAGGTTGATCTGGGGAATTTGTTGAACTATGAATTTCTGTACACATATAGGGTTCATGCTTCAGTGCACAGTGCTGATTGCTCATCAGAGTCCTGTGAGCAAAGGCAGCTACTGCAGAAATTCAGTTCTGCTTCTGTAATGAGCTTGTCCAAAAGAAAGAAGAAAAAGGATTAAAGTCACTTATAAATTTTGTGGTTTATTTTCCATTATGACCTTTCTTTGCAAACATATTTTTCCCCCATATGACTTCTGTATAAATGAATAGATATAGATATATATAATTCTTCATTTAAATGTAACACTTGATGAATTATCTTTTGTCAGAGTCATAGAGCAATGAAGAGAACAAACAAAAACCCACTGAGTGGTTATTTATTGCCTGTGATGTTTCAATGAGGAAAGACTTCCTGTTACCAAATTAACCAGCTTCCCTCTGTTTATTTGACTAACAGATGAACAAGACTGAAAGGATTTGCTATTGCATCTTCTCCTTAGTAATACAACAGTGTGGAATGAACTTCATGGCAAGCCAGAATGCAGCAGGAAGGAGCTCTGTGCTTGAAGGGGGGTCTCTAGCAGCACTACTATAAATGTCACTCTGGCTCTCTTTCTAGGAGGGAGATTCAACAGAGCAAAAATGGAGTTTTAAATATGTGGGCTACTTAGAAACCATTCACACAAATAGAATGAGCCTTAGAGTGTGTTTTAGAGCAACAGCAAGGATGAGAATTTCACAGAAACTGTTTCCTGTTCATCTGCTGTCTTGTTGGAGGCTATTAATTGCTTCTTATTGGGATATGTATTGAGGACAGCTGAATACCACAGAGCTCTACAAGGATGGCTTTCATTTCACTCGTGAGCCAGGCTTAGAGCAAGTGAATGTCTTTCTTGGAAAACTCACAGTAAATGTTCCTTTAAAAGAAACATACACCCTGCAAGTCTCAGTGTAATTTCTTTAAAATCCTGTCCCTGTGATCTCTGCTCATCTTTGCTGCATTTCCCATGAGGTGTTCAGCTGCACAGCAGCTCCAAGTCTGCACAGCAAGTGCTGTGGAACTGTCTCAGATCCCCTGGATGTTCAACCAGTGGTGGTGATACATTTTGTTTCCACCATCTCAGAAGCACTTCTATTTCTCTTCTTCATGAGTTCTTAGTTGCAAGCTGGTAGTAAAAACACACAGCTCTATAAAATACATCTTGTTAAGGTAACTTTTTCTATCTTGTGCATCACTTAAGTGCTTGTCTAAGTTGTGTTTAACTCCAAGGGTTCCATCAGCAAAGGCTGTGCTCCCAAAGCCTGGCTGCTCTTTGCACTGTCAAGTCAAGTAGGTTTGAATTTTGGTTGTTTTTTTCTTTGAATTGCTCACAGAAGCCATTGAAAAGTTGATGTTTGCCACTTTTACCACAGGTATAGTTTACTTTTAATTAAGTCTCTAAGCTACTGCAGATTGTTTATTTTCTACTGCCAAGTACATATTAGGTTTTATATCCCAAGGGGGAAACCAGTTCTTCGACATTTGTTGTTTGGCCTGATGAAGGTTGGAATATTCACATGAGCACCCATAAAAATCTGAACAAATTGTTCAAAAAGCACCATCTAATTTGAAAACATCGAGATTTTTTTTTCAAGATGCAACACATACCTGTTCCTGAAGCTGCAGTTCTTGAGGCCATGAGTTTAGATTCCCTTCATGCCCATTTTCCCCTGTAGCATTAATCTTCAGGCTTAGCTAACTCATAGACAAAAATCCTGGGGCAGAAATGCCTATTAGACAGCAATCTACTCTGCTTTCTCTCAACCCCGTCTGTTATGGATTTTCATCAGCCTCCTGGGAACACATGAAGGTCTGGGAGTCTGAGGATCCTCTCTTTGGTGCAACTACATCTATCATTTACCCATAGTAATGCTGAATAAAAATCTTTTGGTAGAAAGCTTCAGCTAGAGCATTGCAAACTTTTTTGGTAATGGCATCAAATTCCCGTCTTGAAAAATGAGACTCAAACAACCCACCACGTTTCTATGTGGTGAATTTACCTGTGCTATGTTACCTTCAGAACTGTGTTGACTCCCAGATTGCTCTCACATTAGACAGGGTCCAATTATCTTATGTTTGGTGGGATTTCTGCCAGATCAGACACTGTGAAATGACTGAAGAGATTTCTGGGTCCAATCACAGAGGAAACAAGCAAAGGTTCTTCATGGCTAAACTCAAAGCAAGTTTTCTTTCCCTTTCTTTCATTTGTTTTAGTGCCCTGGTCTGCCAAGGCTCTGGAGCATCCATCACATATTTATGCTCATTTCAGATCCAGAAACAAAATTAAAAATGCAGGGAGAGACATTAGCATGATTCACAGAGTTTCTAAAAGCATGAGGAAAGCATAAACCGCAGTGAATTTAAAATCTGGGTGACATAAGGAGCTCTTGAAGAAACTGAGTCTGATGCAGTAGAGGAAGAACGTTGATGGGATGGCCTTGTATCCTTTAAATATTTTCATGTCAGCAGATTTAGAAGGTCAAGAGTTATTCAGAGGTGGTAAAGCACAAAAACAGCCAGGTTACACACTGTGACAGACCACAGAGTAAGAATAACAGACTAAGGCACGGTGAAACAGGGAGCTGAGACACTGAAAATGCAGGCACCTAGTTAGATGACATTTTGAAGAAATGGTGGATGAAATGATCTTGTAAAATTCACTGTCCAGAAGGACAAAGTAGTCTCTTTTTCCAATTTTATGACACTTGTTGGAGAAAACAAATTCATTCCTTTGACACTTCAAAAGCAAACCTACTTTTTTTGTGGTTTGTTATGACTGCAGAATTCAGTATATTACAGATTTGAAAAGAAATATTTAAAAATAAATAAAGATTTTAAAATGAATTTTAAAATTATCAGTTTTCCATTTAGAGCTATGAAAGCAATATCAAAGCTCATTTGGATCTCAGTGCTCCCATTTTGGTCAAACTGGCGCCAGGCTAAAATTAAGAGCATCATTTTGATACACATGGGCTCATGTGACTGGTAAAGCTGCTGGTGGATCCAGCTATAGGATCAGACTCTAACTTTCCTTTAAAAAAAGTGAGACCAACAAACGAGCTCCTTCCTACACTTGGGAATGATAAAACTCCAGCAAACTCTTGGTGTTTGAGATTTTTTTTAAGGCATAAAGAGATAATTTTAAAAAATTCAATAAGTTGTTTTGCTTCCCACTGAAGATTAAAAAACACAGTTTGCTCCCCCAGGATTCAGGTCTCCTATATAGATTTTCAGCAAAATTTTTGGCTGAATTTTTTATCATTTTTGGATTTTGGCTTTAGATGAGGGTGGAAGTCTTTGGGACAGGTTTAATTTTGTTATTAGAATGGATCAGCATTTCCATGCCATCACTGTTTGAAGCATCTGAAGGGTGTAAAACTATTTGGATTTGGAACCTATTATAAAGCCAAGTGAATCTGATTAAACCACTTTGAATCACAACTATGTAAGATATGCAGAATTAAAAGCAATGATAAAGAGGAAAATGATTTTTGTAAAGTTCAGTTGAAATTATCTAAGTCATGGAGATAAATTGAGGCAAAGATTTTTAGTTACTATTATCTTAAAATGAAATATAACACTGCAGCACAAAGTCTAATACTGAAACATTGCATTCAGCAGTTCCTTGTAGCCTCCTGCTGCAGTGGGACAGCAGCTAAGGAAAGAGAATTCAGGGGCAGTATGGCATCTCCGCTCAGGGGCGTGTGGTGATGTGAGTGTACATATCAGAGAACCACGGATTCATGGAATGATTTGGGCTGGAAGGGACCTTTAAAGGCCATCTAGTCCATCCTTCCTGCAATGACACCTTCAACAAGATCAAGTTGCTCAGAGCCCCATCCAACATGACCTGGAATATCTCCAGTGATGAGGAATCCATCAGCTCCCTGGGAAAACTGTACCAGTGTTTCACCACTCTGATCATAAAACATTTCTTCATAATATATAGCTTAAATCTATCCTCCTTTAGTTTAAAACCACCACCTCTTTTCCTGTTGTGCAGTTGAGCTTTGTGGAGACTTTTTGATTCTGCTCAAGGAGGAAGGGAAAGCTGGGGGAGTTATACATGTAGTAGGGATTTATGGTAATGGGAGATGAAGGATTTGGTGCTCAGGGAGAGCTGTGCCTGTTGGGACCTGTGCTCCTGGGGATGGGGTGACCACTGGGGTGCTGTGCTGGGCAAGGAAAGATGACCAGGAAAATTGGATCAGAATAGCTCAGAGGCCTCACATATGCCAACTTTCCTGGTTAAACACAACTGTAGCAGAAAAAAAATCCCCTATATTTCCATTCTGAGACCAAACTCAGCTGGGATATGTGGAGCAGCTCAGCTGCAGGTGCTAGAAGTTTTACATGGGGAATTTATGGTTGTACCAGAAAGTATTTTCTGGGTCAGCTTTTCCCTTTTTTGGGCTCTCATTTTCCCACTTCTCTCTCACCTGGACACACACCAACTTCTAGTATACATAACATTACTTTTGTCTTTACTACCCAGCTCTGTGGTCTGAAATATAGATACCAGAGCAATGAATGTGTTAAAAGAGGTAAAGTTTATGTGTTCATCTAACATATGCTTAGTGTAAATCTGAGTATTGATCACAGTAGGCTTATTCCAATAGTCAAGCATGTACTTGAACATTTTTATATGTAGGAAATACAATTATGTGATATTTATGAATGCTATTATGAGTTTCTCTGTCATTAGAGAATCATTATCTTAATGGAAAGTGAAAGGTGGTTAGCTCATGACTATAATTAAAGTGTTTGGCTATAATTTTATTGTTGGTGTACAACTTTTTCCTGTGTTGATCTAACATTTTGTTTCAGGACAAAGCTATGTATTGTACCACACAAAACCAAATTGCTGAAGTTGGAAGCATCTCAGAAGATTGTCTGGTCCATCCCCTGCTCAGAGCAGGGTCAGTCACAACAGGGTGCTCAGGACCATGTCCTGTCAGCCAAGGCTGGACACCCTACAACCTCTCAGGGTAGCCTTTCCAATGTTTGATCTCTCACAATAAAAATAGTGGTTAAGTGCTGTATACTACAAATTTTGGTTTCCTTAAATCACCATACAAAGCGAAATAGAAATCAGTTCAAATAAACAAATGCACATTTCATCCTAAGTATGTTTTTACCACAATGTGTTATCTTATTGCAGCAAGGAAAATGCCACTGGCTGGTACAAATATGATGGCTGGATATGGAAAAATATTAGGTATTTAGGTAAAAGATATTTAGGTATCTCATAACCAACCAAATCAAGGACTGTGTACAGAGCTTCCAAAATGTGGTCTGAATAGCTTGACCAGGATAAAGGTTGAGCCTGACTCCCTGGCTCACTACCCTAAACTTTTCCTTTTACTTGGTCTGTCTTCTCTCACTCTCACCATGAGATCTGAGGTAATAGTTTTGGCCTTTCCAAAGCCTGACACAGTTTATTCCTTGCAGAATTAAGACATTCTGCCTTATTAAAAGGAGTATAATACTGGAGTACAATGGGTTTTTTTGCTACATGGGTTGTTCATTGTGAATGTCACTCAACTTTTCATATGAAAAATATGAAAAAAATGGATATTGTATAATTAAAATCTTTTCTATTTTAACCTTCTTAGACATTGCATAAACATGAGCAAGTCTTATGAAGTATGAGTTTGGTCCCAAAACATAAACCCCCCCCCAATTAAAAAAAAAAAAATCCCAGTAAGATGAATGCTTTTCAAGTATGGAGCTTTATCTTTCAGGCAAGCAGTAGCAATGAACACTGAATACTTGCAGGCTACAAAACACAAAAGCAAATTGTATGCGGTGAATTTTAAAAAAAAAAAATCCTGGAAGATGAATATCTTAAACCCAAAGCAAACCATTATTTAAATTTCTTATCAAGAAACATTTTCTCTCTGACACCTGCGAGACAGCAGCTCAAATCAGCCCTCTCAGGTGCTGAGCAGACAGGGTCTGAGGGCAGGGTTTGACAGCCCAGTCCCACCAGGATGAAGCTGCCAGCACGGTCAGGCTCCGCAGCATTTCAGGCACTGCCGCAGCACAGCGATGGCTTAGTGCTGTAAAATACCTGTAGCACTTCTCCAAATGAGGTCAGCGACTTCGTTAAGAGCCAAACATTCTTGCTTTGTGTTAGCTCTTAATAGAGGATGGTGGAGTCATATCTCAGAGAAGCACTGGATGGCAGTAAATGCCCAGCAAACCCAGGTAGACAAAGGCAATTAAATAAAGCAAGGCAGAGAGAAGCTGAAAACTTCAGCTGCTTCAATGATCAGTTCTTTACAAATGGCTATTATATAATATAATAAGTAACTGTAGTTTTACTTATTCATTAGAGAGTTTTGTGCATGGCTACAATCCATCTGCTTTAAATGGCTTGAGAGTGAAATTGGCTGTCTCAGACTTTATAGGAGTTGCTGAATATCAGGAAGGAAAAAAAAAACCTTTCTGTTTTCAGGTACATTGCAAACTGGATGAACAAAAGATTTTGCTTTGAAAATTTAAATAACTGAATGTATTTTCTTATTTGCCAAGGTTTTGCAGATTGCTTTTTCGTATGTGAAGGCAAATGAGCACAGAGCAGTATTGCTTGATATTGCTTTTTCTTTGAGAGGCAGTTTGACTGATAAAAGCAATGGCATTGCCAAACTTGACACGGTAAGGCATTTTATTTGATAATGGATAACTTTCTGCTGAAAGAAACCCAGCATTTCTGTACACAAAGCATTACAAATCAAAAGGCTCAGAAATCATCTGATGGACAGATCTCAGAAAGTAATTATATTTGAGAATCCAATCTCCCAGTGGAGTGTACCCACTGGGATTTCACAAGGTGTTGGCTCATGGTCCTGCTCTCATCAACGTTCTCCACAGCCAGGGTGCAAATACACCCCAGTGGACTTGACTGCAGAGACTTTGTGTGGGGGAGAGTGATAAAGGGCAGCCCTTCAGAGCTATCCACTGCCACAGCAGCCTGGGCTCCCTTGAGGAACACACATTCCAACGGTGGGATGAATTGCTGGGGGTGGAACTGCATAGCTGGAATATTTTTATGCAGGTACCAGTGACAGGACTTAGGACTGTGTTTCAGCAAGCAGTGGCCAAGAATTGTTTCATGGTGGATAGCTGGTGGGCAACCAGACTAGCCAAGTGGTTAAAGTAATCCATGGCTGCATGGGAAGGAAATGTTGATTAGAAGTGGGAAGGGAAATTATCACTCTGTGAGGCATTAACAAGACCTTTACTGGAACAAACTGACTGCTTCTTGAATCCTCAGTTTAAAAAATATGCTGATAAATTGGAGAGGATACACCAAAATACTGCAAGAATGATTTGAAGTCTGGAAAAGCTTGGAGCATGCCAAGAGCTCAATATAATTTATCCAGAAGAGCTTAAGTGCCTTGGTCATGGCCTGTAAGCCCCTACACAGGGAAAATTTTTCTGAAGTTTCTGAGTCTCTAACACAGCAGGGCAAGGCTGGAGTCAGGGTTAGAGGAAGGCTGAAGATCTAGGATGGAGAAAAATTACTTTTTCAAAATCTTTGTACATTATCCATCAGCACCCTGGGCTCAGCCGTGCAGGGACAGCCATTATTGAAAAAAATGAGCATTCAGTGGAAGAGTTTCTCTGCTGGTACAGCAGTAGGTATTAGATTAGCAACTTAAGTCAACACTTGTTTTAGATTTATTCAAGCATAAATAAGAGCAGATTTTTGTCTGCCCTTCACCAGATAAACAGCAACGTTCCTAATTTTTCACAGCAATATTAAAACAGAAAACTATGTTGCCATGAAATAAATTGTATAGGGCTCAGACACAACATACTGTAGACAACAAGGTCCTTAGGATAAACAGATATTTTTGTTTCAAATGCAGCAGAGTTCTTTTTATATAAAGAATACCATAGATATATCAGATAAAAGCCTTGATGCATAGCTAGATAACAGACCTTATTGAGTAAGTTTTCCAAACATCTTGTTCTGACTGTCAGATCTAATGATGACTGGTGACTAGACACTTCAGCGAAATGCTGCTTTGCTATTTATTTCTCATTTATTCTCTTGAGAAGTCTCAAAACATTTCCAATTTGATTTAAGGAAGTTTCCCAAAGTCAATTGAACATGCTACAGAAAGCAGTTCACTTTCATGGTCAATATGCAGTCTATAAAGAACAATAAGGAGAAGGTAATTTCATTTTGATCATGCTAACCTTGTATATTTATGCTCTGCTTAGATGTTAGTACTCCTGTCACTTGCTCTGAAACTTGCACTGTGTTGAATCCTTTTGTCACATCCAAATTTCACTAAGATGGAGTACAGGAATACACTCACATGAAGACCAAGCTAGTCAGCAGCCTGGGAGGCATGAAATGGCAGAGCCCACAGCCATGAGTGGTGGTAGAGAGCTGTGCTTTCAGCCCCTCCTGCCCCACAGTCACAAAGGTGGATGTCCTTTTTAAGCCTTCCCCTGGCTGTGTTTGAGATGTCACCAGGGAAATTAGCTATTTTTTCCAAAATAATTAGAGGGTAAATCATTGTCTTCCTCAAGCATCAAAGACCCTCAAGCCATAAGTCTACCTTTGCATTGACAACATTGACCCCCTAAACCACCTTCAGATCCATACCCATGCTCTGGACAGCAAACACGTAGGTGTGATAACCAGTGTCCAGCAGGGACACCTGCAAACCCCAGGCATTATCATGGCTGTCTGTGGAAAGGAAAAGCTGCCATTCAAGAAAGCAGCAAAGGGCCTGTGTTTAGCCTGGTAAAACATGGAAAGAGAGAGAATATATTCAATATTCATTATTCAATATTCAATATTCAGGGAACGGTCCTCAGGGATATTTGATCTGAAGAGCAGCTTAATTGTGAGCTATAAACTGGTCTCAAATCAACATAAACTAGAAATTATCAGAAGTGTCCCAGTCTATTAGAAGAATAAGAATAAGAACCATAGTGTTCATAGTGGAGGAGATGTATTTACCTTAATAACTTTAAGGTGGATCTAGGTCAGTTTATGTGGGTCATAGTATGTGCCTGCTGGAATGGACAAGGCTGACTGCTTGACCAGGGAGGTCAAGCTTTGTGCCAGGTTTATTCCTGTTCTCCCAAAAGTCTCGTGCCCAAAGGCAGCTTGATGTTTCCTGCTTTCTCCCTCCCACACAGTGTATTTATTTACAACAATGATAAGAAATTTTCAATCTGTGCTTTCCTGACATTGTGGATAGAGTGAAAAAAAAACCCACAAAAAGAGCCCTAACCCAGCAAACAAGCTATAGTTTTACTGTGAGTTTCAGGCCTGTGCTAGTTTTTTAATGGTTTGTTGCCATATTAACTTTTTTTCTAACTCATTAAGTGTTAAAATTCCATGATTTAACACTAGAAAATGTGTGTGTGTGGACAAGCCAGCTCTGTGTTTTAATGATTCTTATGTATATGGAATTTTAATGAATATTGCCTTCAGTGGGCCATTTGTCTAATCAAGAATATGTAAAATGCTTCTTTTTCTGTAGCATCTGAAGAGCAGTGAAAGACAAGCATTTGACCTGCCCCCACGCATTTAATGCTGTGACATTTTCCATCTGCAACCAGACGGGGAAATGGGGACAGACCCACGCAGCTGGGCATCCTGAGGAGCAGAAGGGAATGGCTTGGGAAAGCTGCTGTGACCTGAGGTTCAAGAAAGGCTCTGAGTGCTTCAGGCATGCCTTTCTGAGAGGATGAAAGGATGCTGAGCCATGAAGACTGCTGGGGTAGAGTTTCTTTACTTATCACATACAAAAATGCAGCACGTGGGGTTATGTTGCTAATTCCCCATTCCACTCCCTCCATCTCTGGTCCTAAACAAAAGTAATTTCATAATGATGTTCACAAGGCATTCAGCTCTTTGTAAATAAATGAAAGACTTTGTAGTTTTTCCTGGTGCAGCTGCTCATGGCAGTGCCTGTTCCTTGGAGGACCTCTGCTATCAAGGACCCTGTGCCATGTGACAGACCTGGGGGTCTGGAGGACAGTGGCAGCAGAAGGTCCTTTCCCCCCACAGACCTCTGGGGAAGCAGAGAGCCTGCTTTTCCTGGGCAGGGAGCAGAGATTGCCCCTGCCTGCCACCATGCTAAATGTCTTGTGACAGGGTTAGCAAACACATCTGCTCCCTCTGGCTTCTTGCAGGCGCCATTCTGTCTTATTTCTGTAGAGTTGGCCACCGTCACTGCATCCATGTGTCTCTCCCAAGCATCCCTCCCATGTGCTTTCCTGGCTGACTGCTCTGCTCCATTCAGGTGAGGGCTTTTGCAAGGCTGCCTGCATCTCCACAGTGGTACACCATGATTTTTTTCTGCAGGTGCATAATACATTTTGGTTTTCATATTTCTGAGGTTGCCCATTCCTAAGAAAGCTTAAAGGACCTTTATGTGAGAAGAGAGCTTCTTCAGCTAGAGGTAAGTGAAACCACTTTCCAAGTCACCTTCCTGGGTCTTTCTCTGCTTTCTCCTGTTTCAAGCACAATTCAAGTGTCAAGTCACAAGAAGATGTAAAAGGATAAAATATTGGCCCCTAATACTTGTTTGGCTTGAGTAACAGGTGTCCCTGGCAGTTAATGGAAGGCTGACATATAAATATTTTGAATATATGAATTTTTGTTTTGTTAGCCCCTCATATTAAATCCTTCTGCAAGTCTAAAATCTGGTGGCTTTATCCTTCAGGATGCTGAGCCTATACTCTCATTCCCTCAGAGTACTGAAGTTTCCTAATACCTTGCAGGAGGAGCACTTTCTGACACTCTGGCATGGAAATAGTGTATCATGGAAAAAGTGGGGCTGAGTGATCAGGCAGACAAGCACTTTGCTATCTCTGAAGAAATTTTAAGCTGTGACAGATTGTTCACTGTCCTGGTGCCTATTGGGTTTGGAACTGAAGGAGTTAACAGTGTCAGCCCTGCATGCCCATGGCAAAGGGCTGTAAACATACTTTTTAGCACAACAGTTTTGGGCCTCCTGAGCAGCATTTGGAGATCTATCGTATTTCTGTTTTAAATTCACATCCTTTCCCCAACAATATGCAATGCCTCCATCTCCATGGAAATGCTGATATTGTTCAGCATTCACAGCTCACGAGGACAAAACACAGAAGATGCATTTTTGTCCTATAAAGAACAGGCCCAGATTCTGCTGCAGCTGCCAGGGGCTCCCCACTGCTCTTTGCTTATTCAGTACCACAGCTCACCTTAAAATGTTTTTAAGCATGAGCTCTCCAGCCTTTCTCTCCCTCACAACACCTTTAAGGAATCTGTCTGTGTGAAAGACCTGCAGGTGGTACAAAACTCACTGCAGTATGACTGCCCCTCTCCTGGCAGTGCTTCAACACCCCACAAGTTTATGTAGTTGCTGAAGGAATGAATGCAAGAGGGCTCTGACATTATTCCTTGCTCCCCATGTAGAAAAAAGCAACCAGATTTCCCCTGTGTTTTACTTTTGTGTATACATGTTATGCATTTATAAGAAAGGGCAAATAAACCTGGAGGTGTGTTTTATCAACACTGCACTAATTGACTGTTTCCCTTTTTACCAGCAGGAGAGGCAGAAACAGCTTTTCAGGCAGCCCACCTTGAGAAGCTGGGATGATGCCTTTGCCTGGAGAGAGCCCTTCACCTGCATCATCCAGCACGGGACCCCTGGCAGCAGCCCCCACACAAAGCTTGCTCCCATCCACTTGGGGCTGCTCTCTTTCTGGTAGGCACCTGGAGGAGGAAGGTGATGAGAAGGAACCCAGCAGGGGTCGAGCACGCCAGGACGAGAGGTGGGGAGGACAGCATGAGTACTGGCAGCTGTGGGAGGATGGTGGGATGTGCTGGTGAACGTGGTCACATCCCTTCTCCTTTCAGGAGAACACAGAGAGTGACAGTAATGTCCTTTTGTGGAAGTGCTTGGAAATCTTCAGATGAAAACCTATACATAAAGGCTAAGTACTATCATTGCCACTTCTATTCCCACAGTATATGCTTATGCTTGGAGCACTCTACTGCCTCTGCTCTCATTTTGAACACAAACAGGAACAAAAAAGAAAGATACACTTAAGAGATTGCCAGCCTATGGTGAGCTATCTTGTATGAAATTATGGTGGTTGGAAAGAGATGTTGTTTTCTTGGCATCAGTCACAGTTTGACCCCATCTGATGACTCCTCAGTTGCTTTGGGGCCATGGCTGATGGCACCTGCTCTCTTGTCCCTGGACAGGCTGTAAAGGAGAAAGCACTTTTCCCTTCCATTAAGCTATTGGTTTGAGAAGTGATTTCTTTTAAAATATAGTTTGTAATAAGTAAGACTGGATAAGACATTAGATCAACCATAAATATTAGTTATGTTAGATGAAAATTAAAACAAACCACTTGGAGCTTAGAGGGGCTTTAGTATGTGACCAAGAATAAAACAGGCCAGAAGCCCCCCATGCTGAGTTTTGTTACAATGGTTGTCACTGCTCATAGAAACATAGATTTTGATGTAAATTTGCATGCTTTTAAGCACAGACTCTTTCTACACTTTTGAGGCCAACCCCAGAGTGCCTCTGGAGTATCACATACTGTGAGCAACATCTGTACAGCATCTTTTTCCCCCACAAAAGAAAACATTTTTAAGCAACTTCATTTTGCTGTGTAGAATGATGGCAGTTCCCAGAAAAGACCAAGCCTGCAGAACAAGCAGAGAAGAAAGCCAAGCCAGAGCAGGGTAATCAGCAATAATGAGCTAGAAGGATGCTTGCCTTGCATTTACCTGACTGTCCAGCAACTACTGCAGTGAAAAATGCTTTCAGGGCTGATATATGGAAAGAAACCAGGCTTTCTAAAATTGATACACAAATACAAGCTAATGCTTAGTGAGAAAAGCTGCTTATATGAGGATGAATATGGTATCACGTATAACAAGGAATTATTTGGTTTATTTTAAGCTGATTTATTTTAAAATTATTTCTGAGCTCCTGAGGAACTACGTAAACATTTTTCATAGTATTTTACAGCAAAAGGAAAAGGTCTGGGTTTTAATAGGACTTCAAAGTTGCCTTCAGACTGCACTGGTTTTGTGTATCTGCTGGGCAGCTAACACATCAACTTTTTCACAGTCTCAGCCCAAAAGTGAGCCACTAATAACAAAGTTACCCTTAAATGGCTGTGGAATATTTTAACTGTGTTTAATCGGGTTCACCTCATAACACTGGCAGCCTTGGTTCTCCCCATTGAGAGGGGAGAGGCACAAGAACAGCTTCCCTTTACCCTACTGGGGTTGTCTACAATGCCAAGTGGCTGTCCTGAGCCCAGTGAAGCCCCAGTCACAGGGGATATAAACTGGGTCATCCCAGCTGACAGAAGACATTAGGAGTGGTTCAGATCCCTTATGTGTCCTGAAGAATCTCCCATGGGTGGCACTGCCGTGGTCAGGGAAAACAGGGAGATTGTGTCTCTGCACAGACCATCTCCAGGTGTTGAACGTGGCCCACCTGGCTGAGACACTCCTGCTGGGAGAAGGTCGTGTACTGAATGTCATAGGAGGGGCTGAGCTCCAAGACGTGGCCAAGAATGTCTCTTGCTCTCCCAAGCTGCTTCCTTGGCTGTCAAGTAGACAGTTCTGTACTGACACTGTGCTGCAAAGCCTGTGGGTAGTGACAGATTTTGAAAAGTTTAAGGCAGCCAATTCACAAAGCGTGGCTACTCCAGTGACTTCTACCAGTGACAGCCCCAAGGTTATTTCAAATGCTGAAATTAGCACCTTTGTCTTAGTCTCTGAAAACCTGATGGAGTTATTTTTATAAACGAGTTGCATATTTTTATGGGCTTAACCTTTTATCCTGAAATTTCTCATAACTGTTTTATTAATGCTCAGGAGATGTGAATTACAGGTTGCTCAGCTTAAATAGGTAGGAAATTACAGTTAAGACTGGTCGGGAAAATTAACCTGAGCCACAGCTTCAGCTTGAAATAAGTGGCTGGTGGGTTAGGTACCTGCCACTAACCATCCACCAGGACAACCTGGATTTTGTACATTCAAGGATAAATGAGGAATGATGTTGCAGAGGGTGAAAGACCTGCTGGGACCAAGATACCTTTAGGACTCCCATGTCTCGCTTGCTGCTTTCCAATGGACTGAGCCCAGGGACACTCTGGAGTTCAGGAACCGTGAATCCTTCCTGGGTTTTCCCACATGCCTCATCCCTGGGTTCTCAACAAGGGCACTATGTAAGCCCCCAGCCCTCTGGAGCTGAGAAGGACACAGTGACCCAGCTCTGCACCAGGCTGAATTTTAGCAGAGCCAGGAGTTGGTTTAGCTCTGAAGGGGAAACTCTTTCTCCATTAAAAGGTGTAGAACCAAGAGAGAAAATTAAATCAGTGACATTCCAATATCATTTGATTATTAAATTAGAGTTGACTTCTAACTTCCAAGTTTTCCACACACTTATTCAAATGCCATGTTAATACTGTAATTGTTATTTGTTTTAAGAAAGCCACAAAGGTTCTCATTACTCTCCTGAGAAAGGGAGATGACTGAGAAACAATTAAACCCTGAGGTTCTCAAAAAAGGATAGGCACAAGGATAAAGCCAGTAGTATACACTCCTTTATCATGGGTGAGGGGCTAGAAGCAGAGAGCAGCAGTGTGGCTCAGAGTCACATGGCACATGCAATGGCAAGGGACAAGGAAACATCACACACAAGACGGACAGGGGACAGTGATCAGTGCCTCTCCTTCTGTGAGTAGTGAAAAGACACGGAGGTGGACTGAGCACAGCCAGAAAACCTGAACACAGCCAGCCAAAAGACCCATATCAAGCTAGAAGTGCACAGGTGAGGACTTCAGAAAACCAAAAAAGTGTAAAGGAAAGGGTTGCAACATGAAAGCAAAAAAGGACCCACCTTTCTTTGCTCTTGTGGATATAGAAATGAACAACTTTCAAAGCCCACAGGATTCAAATGTCAGCCAGGGAAAATTGTCTGGGTTGATTCTAGTTAAAGCTTAGACCAGACAGGACTCACCAAGGGCTGCATGTGCATTATGGTCAGGTATCATAGAATCATAGAATGGTTTGGGTTTGAAGGGATCTTAAAGATCACCCAGTTCTGACTTTAAAGATCACCCAGTTCTAACCATCCTGCTGTGGACAGGGACACCTTTCACTAGACCAGGTTGCTCAAAGGTCCATCCAACCTGGCCTTGAAAACTGCCAGTTATGGGTCAGGGAGATAAAGAGCTACGTAATTTGATTCCTTGGCTGCTGTTACAAAGCCAGGTGAGAGGCTTGTGCCAGGTGAGTTTATGTGCACAGTCCTAAAGAGCTGGGACTGGCACCTGGAGACCTTGACAGTGACAGGTCAGAGTGAGGGCTGGTTCCCTGGTGATGCATCTCCTCACAGGTTATGTGTCAGGCTTACAGCTGAGGTCATCTTTAAAGGCAGGAATTAAGAGCCTGAGGGAGGGTTGTGCACTGGCATCTCTCTGAGGCTCCTGTGGGCTGGCACAGGTGCTATTGAACATTACAAGATAAATGTGAATAAAAGCAAAAATAGATAGATGAGCAAACTGCGAGTTGCACAGGACTGTGCGCTTCAAAAAAGAAACAGGACAGGGGAGTGAGGCATGGTCTGCAAAGTGTGGAGTGGAGGGGAACATGTCTGGGTGCTCTGTGTCCAGGTTTGACCTTTTCCTTAGCTGTCTCTGCAGCCAGAATATCAAATGCATCTAGGAATGTGATGTCCTTTCCTAGTTGAAATTTCCAGTTCCAAGAGAAATGGTATGTTTTTGAAAAGGGGCCAGATTTAAAGTGACAGACCTTTTCCTTTGAACATCAGGCAGTGTGTTTTTGTTGTGGGGAAGTGTCCATACACAGCCTCAATAGAAGAGTGAAATGGAAGCCTTCACACATCATCCACTGTAAGTTTCCTGACCACAGAGGGCAGGCAATGTTTAGTATTCATGCTTTGGATGTATTAAAAGCTAAAATATGAATCAAATAGCATGACTTGAAGCTGATTTGTTTCAGAAGAAAGTAGAAGTTAAAACTTTTATACATCTGCACATCAAAGTGTTATTCCTAGCTAAGGTTTCTTTTTATAATTTAACCCCATATCTGAATTGAATTTCAATAGGCTGGTTGTGTGGTGCATTCGAGTTTGATGAACACCCCAAAGCTCAGTGGCTGAGAAAGAAAGAAAAGCTTGCTTAGGAACATTAAATGGAAGTGCAGGCCTGATATCTTTTGTCAGTAGAAAGATTGTTTTAATACCCTGTCGGTCACAGTAATAACCTTAAACAAATAGATCACTTGTATTTACTTTGTAATATCAGTGCTTTTACAAGATTGACTACCTAGTGGGATTGTCTGTACAAATTCCACAGCTGTCCCCAGGCAGCTCTGTGAAGAGGACACTTTAACTCCATATGCCATAGAAAGATGCCTTCAGTGATGCTCCATGAATTAATCATATCCCTGAGGGCTGTGGGAGGATAATGGTAGAAAAACCCTGCTGGAATGACTTGGAGAGCTCCAATGAGCTGTCACAGCACCTGGCCACTCTGTGCAGTGAGGAGCAGTTATATCAAACAGGCTGTACCTGCGTGAGCAGAGAGTGCTGAACCTCACTGAGCTGTCAGCAGGATAGAGGGAAGCACCACTTACTTTACCTGTTGGAATGGGCTCCCTGCTGCCTGGGGCCACAAGGGTTGCTGGAGAGAAAAGGAAGTAAACATTTATCTAGTGGATTACTCCTTTTTTTCTTAATCCCCACTCTTGAGTTACAGAGACACAGTAAGGATGAGCTGTGTGGATTCTTTTTGATGCTAAAATTGCCTAGAAGAGAGCTGAAGGTTTTATGTACAAGTGTTTGGTTTTTTCTTTATTGGTTGTCTATTTCTATTGGTATTCTATTTCTTCTTCCCAACTTCTAGGTTCCTACTCTCAAGCCAATGGCCATGCACAGCCACTCCATGTATGCAGGATGTGCACCTCGGGGAAGGTAGGGATAATGGTTTGTGACAATAAAATAGAATTATCACCAAGACCACCTTGTGTTCTCTATTCTTGCTATTTACAGCATTCTGTGTCAGGTCTGGTTTAATTTTTTTTCATCTTTTCTAGGCAACAGAAGGTTTCCCTTTATATGGATATAAATAAAACCCTTTCAGAGTAATGATGTTTTCCATGGAGGGTGTGTTAACCTACAGGAGTGTGAAGTAGGTTTACATTCTGAGAACAACATGTGCATCAGGATTATTCCTTCTCTGCTCCCCCTGAGTGAGACCTTTTCCTCTTTTGTTTCCATTTGAGCTAGGTGCCAGTTCATTACTCTCAGACATTTAAAATACATCAAATGCAAGTAATGTATCACATTTTTTCCTAAATGTTTTTCAGTTGATCTGTTTCTACTATATTTTAAACCTTTTTTTCCCTGCCA
Organism: Pycnonotus jocosus; assembly: GCA_013400435.1. Classification (NCBI taxonomy): domain Eukaryota; kingdom Metazoa; phylum Chordata; class Aves; order Passeriformes; family Pycnonotidae; genus Pycnonotus; species Pycnonotus jocosus. The sequence continues at coordinate 147,003 of VWYP01022451.1, forward strand.
AGGCAAATCTTGCCTGGATAAATATGAGCACAGCTTTGGTTTTGTATTTCCTTGCACCTTGCTCAGTAGCCAGATCCTAGCTACAGGGTCTTATTAATCTCTCTGACCATGCCAGGTGACTCCCAGGAGACTGCTGGAGAAAACCCTAATTTACAGTCACTGGAGAAAGCAGGAAACCAAATCACTGCTTAAAACTTTATACATGCCAGGCACGTATGATCTGACCACACAGACGTTTGAATGGCCAGACAGGTGAGACAGATCTAGAAAGATCCAAATGCCACTCTACCCTAAATCTGTCTGTTTCTCCTGGCAGTTAGGAAGGGAGGCTTGGTGAGACTAGTTTGGATGCAGCCCTCCATCCTTCAGTCATTTCCACGGCAATGAAGGTTCCCGTGTTCCCTTTTCCCAGGCTTGTCACACTTGCCATTTGCCTTCATTTGCCATTTGCCTTCCCCTTCAGGGAATTACCTTTTAAAGACCTCAAGGCTGAAAACCAGACTACATCATGTCCACAGTGTAGCACCACAGGGACAAATTCCACAAAGCTGTCAGCTGCTTATCTGGTTGATAGCTCCAGCCAAAACATTCTGGCTTGAAGAAACAAGGAAGAAATTCTCATTTCCCCAGGTCAAACTCTCAGGTCAGAGGATGAGGCCAAGAAAGCAGCTAGACCTGCTCCAGAGACTTAAGAGAAGATTAGAGAAACAATTACTGCCAGTTGACCTCATCTCATTCTTCTCATTTTGTGCCTTTTAGGCAGGGCCAGATCCATCCTATGAGTTGCTGAGGGGGTCTACACCCTAACTGAAGCTATTCTGCATTTTTTACCTTCTCTGACAGAAGAACTGGGGAAATCTTTGCTCCAAGTTGCACTGTAGGGATCTGTGTCGTACAGAATTTTGCAGCAGTTTTGATGAGTCTTGACTCTTTTCTTTAAAGTTTTGATGGATCTGACCTTTTATCTCTAATACCCTCTATGAGATATTTTGTCTCCTGTCCCTTTTGGATAAGGTAATGGTATTTTATATCTGTTAAACTGGAACGAGCTTTGGACTGCTCAGATACACAACCCATTTTACTTCTACTGTGAGTAAAACTCTTAAACTGTTTAGTCAAAACCTGTCTTCTCCAGAGAAATGCCTCATTGCCTGGCTGTTTCATTTTGAAGCCTTGTAGCCATGAAATCTGTTGGGAGAACACAAACAGCTGTGATTACCTGACAGCTCTAGGAAATGGTGCAGAGACAAGATACATCCTTGAGATAAAAGTGCTGATTGCAGAGGGAGGCTGCAGGAAGATCTTTTAAACTTCTCTGCAACCTTTGGGCTCTGGTGAGCACCAAAGGGGGGATGCCCTGCCAATCTGTATCAATGAGCAACAGCAATCTGATACTGCTCTTCTGCCCAGCTGAGAGCCATTAGTTTTGTTAGAATTGGATTGAGGGTGTCTGTAAATGTGATACCATTATTCTTTTTTAATGTAACTACAGTTTACCCAGAGGATCCTAATAAAAACTGTCCTGGTTTGCAAAGACAGGTGTCTGCTAAGGAAGGCAGGAGACTCCCTTGGAACGGAGAATGTAAGCCCCCTCCCTCTAAATTATTCTAATTTTGAAATTAATGGGTTCTCAGGCAAAGATATAGGAATAACAGTTTTTTACTAGGAAAATTAAAATAAAAATGCACTTGTAAAAAACCAAAAAAACAAAAAAACAAACCAAACCAACTCCCCCCCCCAAAAAAAACAGCTGGCCTATTAACAGAAGATCGCCCCAGAGTTATGAGGGATGGGTCATGGAAGAGATAAAGAACACTGCCCCACCTGATTTCAACAGATGGTGATACAATAGACACCCCTAGTTATATTTTGCATTGCAACCCAAGACAGCAACAGAGCCCTTGGCCTTGTACCTGCTGCACATGTCCCATCTGAGAAGGAGGTCCTGACATCTGCAATCCACCCACTCTACAAGGAGAGCATGGAGAGGTGCACATGGGGAATTTTGCAACATTGCAGACAGAAAATTGATCCAAAGGAGTCAGATTTTGGAGTGCTAAGCCACAAATTCTCCCTCATAGCCATGGCTTGGACTAGCTGCCTTTGTGCCTGGTTTTGTAGTGCAGCTCACTGGAACTACAGGAGGCAAGATTTAGCAGCAGGACACACAAGCAAGTGTTGCTTTCTGGGGGGCTGCTTGCTATCTCATCAAGTTCTCCTTAGAGTAGGTTTGGAAGACAAAATTTATAAAATCCAGCATTTCCTTCTTTTTCTCTCATCCCTGTCTCTTACTTGTGAATATATTAGTCTTTATTGCAAGGACTTTCACAGGCACTGAGCCAGGACTGGTGGGGTTTCTCAGCCACAGATAACATCTTCAGATCTGTTCATTTCCTTTACTCCTGCAGCCTGTCCCCTTCCCTTCCTTGTGTTTTTCTACTCCCTGATCTTCCCTTTCCAATTATTTTTTCCAACGATGTTTTACCAATCAATCTCCAAGCCATTTATTACTGTACTGAAAAGGACCTTATGCACTCTCCCTTTTCCTTTTTTTTTTTTCCTCTCCTATTTTTTTCCTATTTTGCCCCCAAAACAACATTCCCCATTAAAGCTGATATGCACTACCAGCTACAAATCCTGCCTACACACCTTTACCATGTGTGATGGTGCCCCAGCCCCCTTTGTGCTACAGGTTGGGGGGAGACAATTCAGTCCTGCAGGATACTCCCACACTGCAAACCCTGGGAATATAGGCAAATCCCAGTGCCTTACTCCTGCCATGTAGTGGTGGTGAATCTAGTGATGAAGTAACTTAAAATGTTAAAATGCTTTTGTTGGTTTTGCTTTTGAAGTGGAGCTGTGGTGAGACCCAAACAGGAAGGCCAGAGGTGTGTGACTGTCAGGCAGCCTGGTCAAAGCAGCCGCAGATTCCAGGCTCTCTGTGCTCTCCTTACGCTGCAGAACAATGGTGGGCCAGGTTTTCACCACTTGCAGGTAATCACAGTGAGGCTGTGGAGCTGTGAAAAATCAGGACTGAATAAAGCCAACTCCTGGACTGCCCTTATCCCACCATGTGTGCCTCAGGAAGCAGCCCTGTGCTGTGCTTACCTTGCAGCTCGTTTGAGTTCACCTGTGCCTAATTCTCCTGATAGCACAGCACCAAGAAGAGACATTAGAACAGGGAATACTGCTCTCTTTCACTAACCCAAGTCATTATTTAGAAGGAAGGGAGGAAAAAAAATTATGTGGACTCACTAGGATTTAACAACTAACCTAGGTTTCACTCAGCTTTAAATTCAACTCTCCTGGAAAATATCCTCATGAGATTTTTGAATAGGAGAGTCAGAGATATTACAAAATGGAATTGTTTTCATAAGATTTCTACCAATTCTGGGCAAAATCTCATGAGAATAGATGTTCTTGCTAGGGTTTTTCTGCATCTGAACAAGAAAGAAAATATGTTATTGAAGCATTACATCTCTCACCATAGTGGAGTGGTATATCTGGAAATTCAAATCTGACACTTCAGGAAGACTGCAAAATGAAGTTGGTTGAATTGTGTGAAGGTATTTTTACTACCCCTTGTCACATCCACAATGTCTTTTATGTGTGGGACAGCTCTGCTGCCAGGAGCTGTCAGCTCTGCTGCCCAAGGAGCATCCCAGCCCAGAGGTGACATGGGGGGATAGGATTATCGTGGGAGATGAGAGGTTCTCTGCAGCCCCACATCCCTCTCGTTGCCTCTCCATGTGCTGCAGAGCTGCAAACCCAAGAAAGAGAACAGACCAAACAGCTGCTTACTGGCAGGGAGGGGGCAGAGGTGGCCACAGGCAACAATTGGAGGGGAATAAACAATATCTTCATCTGATTCTGTAGAAAGAAGAGAGCTAAAAAGTGCAGTCTTGTAGTTGCTGTGTGTGAAGTGTTCAGGTTTGTTGGGTTCTGGTGATGATGGGCTTTTGGGTAACACCACGAGGTCCAGACTTTGGGGAGTGAGAGCTTCTCTGTGAGGAGTGGAGCCATGAGGGACCCTGCTGCGGGACACACTGTCACTGCTGGGCACTGACCCACAGCCCCTTAACACACAAGCAGATCTGGGGGGTGGCAGCAGCAGGTCCCATCCATGAGCCAGGGACAGGGAAGGAGACAGATACCTCTGCAGGAGGAGTTGAAGTGGGCTTGAGGATCTTCCTGAAAGATGTAGAAACCGAAGACAGTAAGACAATGTGCAAGATCTCCCTTGTGACTACAGGAGAGGAAATTCTGACACCTGAAGATCCTGCCTGAATTTCTTAGATAGTAAGACTGCAAACAGCACTAGTGCTGCCTTGGGCTGCAGGCACAGGCTCAGCATTACATCGTGGCATCCAAATAGTGTTCTCCTACCCCATGCCTCTGAACCCTCTGCCTGGGTCTCTTGGCTGTGGATGTGGGCTGGCAGATTGTTTATGCACATCTGTGCTCCCTGGGCAGCTCATTGAAGCTGCACTTTTCTCCTAATCCATTGCTAAGATGTGGTAGGATCAAATCAAGAACTTCTAGTAACATTGGCTGCCTGTGAAGCTTAAATACATGATTTTGGTATAGCATAAGGTGCAGGAAACTTTAATGTGGCCAGGAATGGGGTCCACACCCCTAAATACAAAATGGGTCGGTATTAATGCACAGCTCCACTCCTCATCCAAAGACTAGGAGCAGCTGATCTCCTCCAATTCAGCTCAGTCCTCCCACTATCAGCGTCGTGCACAAAGCAGCAGCCACCATCCTGGGATGCAGGTGCTGGTGATGGAGGGTGTTGTCTTTGGTCATGATGCTGTGCCATGTGGACTTCAGCTTGGAGTGAAGCACCTGGAGCTATGGTGACACCACAGTGGCAGGGGCTGCATACCTGCATGGCTGTGCTGCTCTGACATCTGAACACTAGTCTTTGCTGGGCACTTTCCCCCAAGGGCAAATTCCCAAATTTCTCACTGAATTTACCCAGCAGCAATGGGGAGGGTAATGCTTCTGGCAGAGCTGCCATCCAAGGCACTTCCACAGGGTCTGTGACCGAGAGGATTGTTTGCAACCAGCTCAGATAACAGAAATTTCAGGCTGCTGGTACATTACAGAACAAACAGGCATAGTTTGCATTTGGTTTTCATAAGGAGGACAGATATGGCCTGAGGTATGCAAATGCATTGTGATGAAGAGAAAAAGATTCCAGGACTGTGGAGGTGTAGAGTTGACAAATTAGGCAGCATTATGGAATAATACTAGATCTTTTTGCAAATTGAGGAACAGTAGCTGTTAAGCATGTCAGTATTTTGTGAGCAGAGGAATAGAAAGCATTGCTGTCACACACACGGAGAGGAAAGGAAGTGAATGCAGCTATGAACAGGTGAAAGAGCCTCACGTTGTTATCCATAAGAGGATAAAAGTACCAAATCCTTATTTAATCCTTGCAGAGTTATTTAAAATATTAAAAGTGGTGAGCCTCAAAGGGGATTAGGAATGGTTGCAGAGGGTGAGTTAAATTACAAAGTTAGCATCTGAGGTTTTTGTACTTATTTGCAGGAGTAAAGCAAGTACTTCTTTTCACAGTTTTTCCTCTTTTTTTGATTGATGAAAACATGCACACCATGTAATTAACTTATCAGTGTTTGTGTCCTTTAAATCCAGAGTGTGAACCTGGAACCTCATCCCTGCCCCCAGTGTTCATCTTGCAGAAGCCCCCAGCCCTACATACCTGACCCCTGTTTCTGCCACTGCTGAGAACTCACACACCTCACAGATTCTCAGCCAGTGTCAATCTCCTGCCTTCCCTGCTTTTTTCCTCCTGGAGCGTAAATGGTGATCTGATTTTCCTTCTTCATAAAGGTGACACTTGTCTCCCCTGCTTTTTGACCCCACTTTTTTTATACCCCTTTCTCTAGAATCAAGGAAGGAATTGAGTCTTGTCTTCTCACTGCACCCTTTTCTCTCCCAGTCTTTCCTTTGTCTTCTGAGACTAGTATTGCTCAGGTTGCTAATGATCCCTTGTGAGAAACTGAAAAATTAATGGTTAATGTCTCAAACAATTGCTAAAGCAGCAGGTGCTTTCCTGATGCTGTGCAAGCTCACAGCCCAGGTGCAGCAGGGGTGCACACCCACCACTAGACGCTACAAGCTGGGTTTTTGCCCAGATAAGGGAAGAGGCCAAGAAGCAGACCCTGCAGAGGGATAATGCTTTTTATCATGCCAATGTCCTCCCTTACACAACTGGCTCAGATGTAAATCTCTCTCCCGACCCCAGTGGAAGTATCAGAACATTCACAGACAGTCCTGAAGGTGTTCATCCCTTCTGATGGGGCATAACTGCTACACTGACCTGAGTGACAGCTGTCATGTCTTAGAAGGTGCCATAAACGATCAAAGACCCTGAAGCACCCCCAGACTCATTTCTGGCACCCTCCACCAGAGAACTGCATGTGATCCTCAGTGTTAAACACCCTGTCCCAGGAGGAGTGTCTGGGCATTCCCACCTGAACGTGAACCTGCTGAACCTTGTGTTTTGCAGGCTTCCCCCTCCCCTGATCAATCAAGACAGTTCACCACCACTCTGAACAATGGACATCAAAGTTGCAACAATCGAGTCTTGCATTGGATACATGGGTGGCAATATCCTTCTACTCTAACCCTTCTTTTTCTTTCTTTTCCTTATACATTTTCTTAATTGTTATTTTTGTGCTTTTATATTGCTATATTTCTACAGATAATAACCAAAACAGCTACATACCTACTTTCCATTGCAAGCAAATTGTTCTGAAATAAACCTGCCATATGCATATTTATAAACACTTGTCATTTAGTAGTGTTTCACTCTAATCTGCCCCAAGGGATCTATTAAGAAGAATCTCAGTTACTCTGCCTTTAGGGGTGGGTCAACATCCCTGAAAAGCTCTTCTATTCCAGTTTAAGTTACTTGCATTCACGCTGACGAACCTCAGACCTGTCCATCACAATCTTACGGTAACCTCATATTAAGGTGGACTTTAAGCAACTGGATCTGGATGGACTGCTTTAGCAGGAGGCTTGGACACTAAAGCACTTTAGCTTTAGTGTGACACTTCAGCAGCTGAAATACTTGTCTTCAGCACCAGGATGGAGTCAGTTTTCCCACGTAAGCTGGTTTGGGATGAGAGAGGCTTCTGCAGGTGCTGGAGGCTGGATATCCTGGAGCATCTGACTCCAGTACTCGAAGGTTAGTGAGCTCTCTGAGATGCCTATCCACAGATAGGGCTTGGGGAGTGCCACCCCCAGGACAGGCAGTGGAAGGTGCAATTTAAGTGCCTGTGTTGTGAGAGGACAATTAGAAATGTTCTGTGCTTATCTGAAACAGCTTCACTGTTGCGGTGTATAATCATAGATTTGTAAATGGTTCATCCCTTTCCCCTGACCTTCCTATCCCACCCCCTGGTGGTATCACCCTGTCTTGTCAATCACCCTGGTTGATCCTCTCCTATTTGGCAAGGTGTCCAGGTGCCACCCTTCCCATTGTGGTGTAAAGTGCCCTTGGCCTTGACCACGCCCTCCACCTCCCCCATTGGATCATTACTCCCCTGGTTCAGGTTTCACCCAAAGTGACATAAAGAGGTCCAAAGCCATTCTGATTCATTCTGCCTTCCATCCCCATGGAATAAACATCTTCCTGAACCACAGCAGAATCCTCTCTTCATTTACCAAGCCTCAGACCACGTGGCGGCTGGAGATTGAACCCCACGAGCTATCAAGTGGAGCAGGGCAGAGAAACCTCTGCTAGCCGGTAGCAGAAAGCCCTCGGCTCCACACTTCACCAGCCTGGCAGATACAGCACAGAGTGGCCATGTGCTGCTGCTGTGGACACTGTATTTGAGGAAAGAGATTCTTGAGCACCTCAAATATCACTAGAAGCCTCTGTTTAGGCAACTGAATACAATGAGTTGAGCCCTGAAGACAAGTTGCCTCCCAGCTATTGAGGGTGCCTAAACAGAGCCACTTGCAGTATTCTACATGTCCCAAGTTACTTGGAACACTTTCTTAAGCTGGTGAGCATGGCAGCAGGCCTGAGAGACTACTGCTGGAATGCCAGCAAGGTGCCTACAGCATCTCAAATGTCTCTTGGTGTCTGTGAATCACTGTAGATGTCGCTGTGCTAGGGAAAGCTGAACCACTCTCTGTGCTCCACTCTATTGACTAGGCTCTGCTTGAGTGTAATATGAGCTTAAACATGCTGCTTTAGTGGTGGCATCTTGATTTAGTCTGGACCTGAATTCTGTCTTTAGAGCTGAAGTCTAAATGTAGCCTTGTATTTTTTTTCTTCTGTAGAGCATTTAACAGGAGCTAGCATTAGCATTTAACTTCAGGGGTTAAAAGTTTTAATAATAATGGCAAAGTAATAATACCAGAGAAATAACATCATTATTCTTATTCTAATTTGCTAAAAAGAAAGTCCTATTCATTCTTCTATTTCTATGGCTCTGTAGTAAAAAAGAGACAAAGTTCATTTGGTCTCCAAAATTTATCTGTAATTATATTATGTATATTTAAATGACATTTAGAATGTATGACATATTGCTCACATAAATAAATAAATAATACCCACTAGCAGAAGTAGAAACTAGAAGATGCTGGGTGCAGCCCCCTTGGAGCAATGAAAGTTCAGGGGCTTCTTTGGAACAAAGCCAATTTGTTTTGTCTCCTCCACCTGGCACCCTCAGACACACAGAGCACTCCTGCCTATTGCCATGTTACCCAGCCCTGGCTGTCTCAGCCTCCCTGTTCTTGGCTGCTCAGCACTGTGTTGGCTTTGTTTTTGCTAAGGCTGGGCCAAGAGCACTCTGGCTGGGATTTGCCAGCAGAGCTGCCTCTGAAAGCCAGGGAGAGTGGAGAACCTGGCTCTGTCCGTCCTTGTGGTTCGTCTGACGAGTCTCTCCTGTAGGAGGATCAACTGAAACGTTGTTTCTCCAATTTATCCTCTGCCAGCTCTAATTTTTCGTGTTCTATCTATACTGCAACTTAGTTGATGCTGCAGGTGTTTTTTAAATAAAGAGAGAGAAATACTGCTTCCTGTTTATTTATATATGTTTGATAACTTCTAGGAGGACAGATTCTGCCTATGTCATTCTTAATGGAAACTGGATTTGAGACATCTGCTGTAATATGAGAGAACTAGGTGTTAGAGAAGGGCTCATCCTCCAGGCAGCCTTAAACTTTCTCTTGTCAGGCAGGACTAGACTCTGCATATGTGGTTTCTAAAAGGTTCTGCTTTAAACCCAAGTGAATGGTCAAATGGCAGGAAATGAGATCTTCCTTCCAATTGGGGGTGGGGAATGAGTTGATTTAATTTTTAAGGAAACACTGGCACACAGCAAAAATGTGTACCTGACTGAGTTACAGCCAGTGCAGAAACCTGTTTAGGTTCCTTAGTGTTTTCCTCTTGGCTGTGGATTGGGAAGTGGTTTTTTTTTAGTCATCTACAAAATGGTGGAGTTTGTTGCTATACAGTAAACCCTTGCAGCCTGGGACATGAGAGCAAAAAGAGAACAAAGTTATGTTTGTCTGTTTAAAAAGTGAAACTTCCCACAAATAAAAGCAACCTCCGGTGTGTCTAGCTGTTTGGAGCTCTGTGTACCCAAGTAACTCTGCATCTGTCCATTCAGTTTGGCAAGAGGCCTCAGGCCACTGATATCCCTCTAGAGTTGTCCATGGCCACTGAGTTTCCTGGCAGATTTTGGTTTTTAGTGGGATTGCAAGGGTCCTCGTGCAGCATTCTCTGGTTGCAGAGTTGATGGAGGCAGCAGGACACGCCAGTGGGCTCTGGTCCAGATTTGAAAAAGTGGCATTGAGCTTGTGATGGGTCACAGAAGGCTTCCAAGTATGTTGGAAATCTGTGAGCAGGTTTTACTCTCCTTGGCTGCAGTGGGAGACATCTCCTGCTCCTCCAGTTCTGCCCGTATCAGGTGAAGGGACAGAGGGACAGGCTGGGTGGCAGAAGGGCTGCAGGAGGTGAGAAGGTGGCACTGGGATGGTGTAGACACCTTACACTCAGATGGGAACCAGCTGCCAGGGATAAGAAGGTGTTGAATTGAAGGAGGAGAGGATATACAGAGCTGGAAAAGAGCACAAGTGTTCAGCTGGTGGGTGTGACAGAATTGCTAAACCTTTTTGTAGAAAGAGCAGTTGCATTGTCTGGGAGATTGGGTGGGGCAGGGCTGATTCTAAGGATGACAGAGAACAAATGGCCCGGGCAGAGAAAAAGCCAGGGAGAAAGGAGATGTGAAGACAAAGGAGGTGGCAGGGGGGGAGACGGGAAGGCTGAAGTGGCATGTGTGAAACAGGGAACAACTTGGATATGACAAGAAGAAAAGCAAGTAATTGATAGGGAAAGACAGAAAGAAGAAATATAAAACTGTAGCTGTATTTCACAATGATTTTCTGTGGCTTCAGGAGGATTGTGGTGTGTCCCCTCCTGCATCCAGCGCTGGCTACACTTCCAACCCAGCAGACACACCAGGGACAAACAGCAGCCTGCCAGCAGGATGCACCTCTGCTTGGTGCAGCATCTTCCAGTGTGTTTGTCCAGACACAAATAATTTGATCTCCACCATCATCCTATACTGCAGCCTCATCAGTCTCCCTGTCAGTTTTATGCTTATGCAGTATACAACACCCCCAAAACACCAACATCTCAATTTTAAGTATGTACTGGCATAAACATGGATATAGTCAAGAGATTAGTGCAATATTTGATTTGCTAAAAAGGCTTAACAACTCTTAGTGTTTTCATATTGAGCTTCAGGATCTGTATTTTGAACTAAAGAGGAACAGTAGTAAAATTTTCATTAATAAAATACCAGCTAATATGGCTTACTACTGATAAGGAGAGAAATGCAGGAGATATGTTTTTATTTTTTTATATACTTGTTCTAAATTTGATCTGACAGCTTCTAGCTATTCCTTGGTGACAGATTTCAAACTACTCAAACAGATAATTTTCAGCTCTGGCACTTCTCTTTGGAACTTTATGCAAAAATTTTTCCACAATATTTAGCATGTCAAAGGCTGTCTAACAGCTCTGAGCCTTGCTTGTAAAATACGCACACACAAAAATGTAACAAGGATGTGTTTTGGCAATAAGCTTAAATCTCAAAGAATTGTTCCAGTACCTTGATTAATTAAAGACAACCTAAGTGTTACCTCCAGCCTGCACTGGTACATCATTAAGCAGCCTAATTAATACTAGAACATACTGAAACAAGAGAGGTATTTTGGAATTTCAGTTACTAAGGGAAACCTAAGTGCTGTCTGTTAAATGCTTTGGCCTCCTTTTCTTGTAGAAAATGTGCTTTATAACTTCCCCATATGCTCCTGCTGTTCTCTCCCTGATGGATGTTGCTATGGAAGCAAACTGGGGAAAAAAATCAAACAGCTAATAATGTTTCTGCAAATGATTGCACAGGTGGAGATGAAAAGTACAGATGACACAAGTTAGTTAAGCAGGGGATTTGAGCTTCAGCAACAATTTGAGGCTAAAAATCAAAACACACATTTTGCTTTCTCTTCTCTTTATACAGATGTAGTGAAATTCCAGATCTTTGCAAGCTGTTGAGGTGTATTTTAGCCTTTATTGACTGAACACATTCAGAAATTTTGCCCCAAAACATGAATAAAATAATGAAATAATAAAATGATGGAGATTTAGAAGGAGAAGTGAAGAGCTGAGTACACAGCTCATGTTTTTCATAGCCTAGGAGGACATAGGTCCCTTGAGGCTATGGGATAAAGAGGTTCTGTTTTTCACTCAGATTAGAAGCGTTCCTTCAGTTCTGTATCATATTTGAATATCATTATAGCAACAGGGGAGGATGCTCATACTGGACATTGGAAAGACAAGCCTGTGTCATTACTTTTTTATATTCCTTCAAAGGAGTGTAAGCTTACCGACATAAAGCACATACCTGAGAAGAGGATGTGAGTGAGGAAATGCACCAGCATGTTGGTATAGAGCATCCAGTTAGGTACTGAAAATGAGGATACTGAGAGCCAAGGAGTGAGAGTATATAGCTCGCACCTGGCATCTCTCAGGCTGCTGGCCAAGGCCAGCCAGGTTGGCTGGTGTGTCCAGGGCACAGAATAGGTAGCTACTCTATTTATTGCTTGCTTGCTTTTCAATCATACTGGTTGCTGCTCACCCTGACTCTGTGACACCAAAAATTTCTTTAGCTTTTCTGAGTCTTAGATAAAGTTACATGGATGGATTCACTTCAGGCTTATGCTGCTTGGTTCTGTGTCCAGGCATCCATTCCTCTCTGCTAACACCTTACAGCGTGGCTTCTTCCCCAGACCCCCTTAGACATGTTTTAAAGTGCTGCTGCACCCCCTGAATGCTCTGGGATGAGGCAGACCTTGTCTGGGCTGGAACTTGGTCCCCACGAGGCCTCCTGAGCCCACGCTGCAGCATGAGGGTGGGCAGAGAGAACGCTGTCAGCAGACATTCAGCCAGAGGCCACTAGTCTCATTTCACCATAATTTTAAGGGGCTTTGGGTTCTGTTGCACATAATGTAACATGTATTAGTGATGGTAGCATGGTGCTGGTATATGCTGAGAGCCTGAGTCCTCCTTCCTGGAAGAGATCCATGCTGATCACCTTGCTCTACACGGAGATTTTAGCTGCAGATGCTGCCAAGCAGAGGTTCGTGTCTTATGTCTCATGTACTAAATCAGGGCCCCATCCTTGTTTAATTTTAAGAAATGTCCCCTTTCTGCCAAATCTCTTTATGAAACTTTTAATGAAAGTGACACATCCTGTCAAAACTTTATGGTGCAAGCTTTTTAACTGCTTGTAATCAGGAGGTGGATTTCAAGCAAGGGAAAGGTCAACTTATCCACCCAGCTATGTGTAGGCTAAGTGCCTGGATGACTCCATCACACCCACATGTGCTACCCCATGGTGCAAGGATTAAGAAAAACAAGAATCAAAATATTCAAGACTGCATTAAAGCCACCTGTAGCCCATACATACCTAGAAGACATTTAAACACAAGCACACATGAAGGTGTGCAAGAGTGGTCCATAAACCTAATCACATAAATCCTGGTGCAAAATTTGAAAAGCCATTTAGGGAATGGGACATGAATCACCTAATTCAGACAGCCTTACTTGTGTTAGCAGTCCAATGAGTGACAAAGTTCTGGGGAGAGGCTGGATCCAAACTCTGTAAATTCATAGCATTGGTGTCCCATCACCACTCTCTTGCTTAACAAAGGCACATGCCCAGGTCCATGTACATGTTCTTCTGTTGGTGTGTCTCACTTGCCTACACAATATATGTACAAAGACATAAATAGCTTTCTACTTCTAAAACTGGTTTAAAAACAAGTTTCCCAGCTCCTGGCAAGGGTTACAAACTGCACTGTCCTGCTCCTGGATATGTGACAGTTCTGACTTGACTGTAGAAGAGACCTGATTTAGGCTATCCCATCCTCTCACATTGCTCTTGAGGGAGAAGGATCCCCTTTTTCCCCAAATGGAAAAACTTTCCAACCATTTCCTTTGATTATTTTATCTTTTTCCACTATGTCTGTGTGTTCTTGAAAGGAGGGGCAGTGCACTGTGTGCAGCCATAGTCACTTGGTATTCAGGCAAAGTCCAGAGTTAGTGAGGCGCCTCCAGAGCAGCTGCAAAGGGCCTAATATAAATATGAAGAGCTGCCGAGATTCATGATTGCACCTGGCTGTCCTGCTGCTTTACAGCCATTGCAAATTAATTCTTTCTGCATGTGAGCAACTAACTCAAGTCACTTAAACTGGTGGCCTCCTGCTGTCCTCTTAGGAAAAGAAATAGATGATTTGCACTGTAGAGACCTAATCCAGTGCCAAGGGAGCCACCAGCTACTTCACTGTGCCTTTCTATGATTGTTGGAGCAGAACAGGGAAGAAATTTCAGTTTAGAGTTCAGCTCCTCCATGACCCTTGATAAGGTTCAGTTACAGTCTCTGGACCAGCATTCCTTGGGCACACGAAGGGAGCATGTGGATCTGCTCCCTCATCCTGGTAGAACTCCAAGCACAGCACTGCAGAGGAAGCAGCTGTGTATTTTTCCATTGGCTTCACTGGAGCATGCTGGCTGCAGCTGGAACAGCAGTGAAAAGAGAGCAGACCCTGTTTGGGAAGAGACATTGTTCAGAATGGCAAAAGCTGCTAAAGAAGCTGCTCCTGAGTACCTGGGCCACATCCTTGAGGCCCCAAGTGCTGGAGGTGCAGACACAGGCTCCTGCAGGTAGTTCTGAGCTGCACAGCCATGCAGCCTTTAGGAGTGGACAGTGTCTCCCACACTGTGTGGTGCTGAAGGACAGATCACTCTCTTTTGCTTTCCAGAGTGTCTGATTTATGGACACATAGATCCCAAGCACTGCAGAGGCCCTGCGCAGCACAGCAGTGTTTGTGGTGCAGTATATCTAATTCCTGTAATGTATGCAAAGCTCTCAAAATGCTAACTTTTTATTTCAGTCTGTGAAAGAGAAATATATTCTCTCTTGGGCTGGCGACATTATTATCAGAGTTAATACTGTCAGAGAGGAATGTCTCATGTGTTTCTGTCCTGTGCTACACTCTTGGGCATTCTGCTGAGGGGAGAAGATCCTCCAGCCTCCCTGAGACCCAAGGGGGCCCTGATGCCCATGTGAACATCACTAAAAATCAATCCTTCTTCAAAGTAGGCCAAGAGTGCTGTGTCTTCTAGGTTAGTTTGCAGCAATTCACCATATATTTCTGCTCCTTCAAACACAGCTGTAGAAAACATCAGTGGCAAGCAACTAAAGGGAATTAGGAAAGAGGAATATAGGGTTGGATGGCTCTACTAAGGTCTAGGCTGTGGAGTCACCACTCAGTTACTCACTTGACATGGTCTATGATCTGAATACCACACTTAGAAATAGGGGCAGAGTCCAGGCTTGTACCTTAGGCATTACCCAGCCCTTCTCCCTTGCCAAGGCAGGATCAGGTGCACCTGTGACATTCCTGGTTGATATTTTGAAGATTTTTTAGTGTTTCCTAATGCCTCATTAATGACTGTCTAATGTGCCTGAACAATCTACATCCCCAGAACAGGTATCTGCTATTTAGGACATATTCCTGGCCAATGGTTCAGTTGTGTCAGTACTAACGAAGAAGCCAGTGTGTTCCTCTTCCCAGAGAACACGGTTGGGAAGGGCCAAATAGGGCCTTCACCTGAGCTCTGTGTCCTGCCAAGAAGAGGACTGGAGGGGTGGGTGCAAGTCCTTCAAACCTCACACTGGTTCCCCACATCCTTGGTAGGAGGGCAGTGTCAGGAGTTCTGCATGTCCTCCTCCGGAGTTGCTTTATTCCCTGCAAAACCCAAGGAGACACAGATGAGTGTGTCAGTCAATCAATTTGTTCTTAAATGGTCCTAAATGGCCCTAAATGGCCTGCAACCTTCCTCACCCAGTGCTGGGGTCTGGCTGCTCAGAGCAGCAGTGCCTTCACCTGCCTCTGGGATTCAATAGAGCAGATCTCACCTGAAGGAAATGAATGTGAAATTGAATATTAGCAGAAGATTTCTTGATACATTCATCCAAGTGTTATGGACCTAACTGAGTACACAATGCTACACATACACGTGTGTGCTTCTTGCTTTTCAATGCCTGTGGCAATTGCATTTCTGCTTGACCCAAGTTTCCTTTATTTGCAAAAGTAAAAATGCTATTATTGCTGACCATAAAATTATTCATCCCTTTTATACATAGCTATAGGAGTTGAAGTGCTCCACGGATTTTAAAGGATGTAATCGAGGATTTGTGTGCAAACAGTGCACAAATATGTACTTTTGTTACTCAGATGTAGTTTGCCTCTCAAATATGAATGAATTTGCTGTTTTTGCAAAAGTGGTCACTGCAGAAGCTTTCCCAAGGCTCTCCAGCAGTACAAAAATCCACATTCTGTCTCTTGTCTGAATAAGCAATTTTTTCATCTCTTAATCTTCTCTTATGGAATTGCATAAAAACAGGCTGTAGTGAATTTTGCTGCAACATAAAGAAATTACAAAATCATTAAAGAAATTCCCTGTAATTTTCAAAGAGGAATCATCCTTCTTTTTCAACTACTTCATCAAATTAAGACCAGACTCTGCCATCTGCCTAACAATAGTTTCTATGTATTGATTTAATAAACATATTATGGTACAACATTGAAGAGAATTAGGATAAATACTAGGATGTGTATATATTTATACTAAGATCTATGTATTGGAAGTACATCACAAATCCATGCATTTACAGACTTCTTTGATTTTCCTGGCACTAGTACAGCTGTGAGGAAAAATTTCAACTGGAGCTCATGCTCCTTTTCAAGGATGGAACATTGTATATAGCATTGAACACGGCATAGCAGGAAAATGTACATTGTTAAGGGCTTGCACTTGCGTTCTTGCTTGCATTTTGGAAATGGGGTCATAAAGAACTGAGGAGATGAATCTTGTAAGAATTTTTCATTGCAGGCATGTTTCAGTTAAGGACGAGTTGGTTCTGTGTTATTTATTAATAGGAAAATTCCTAATATTAACATGGTACAGCTACTTTTGTTTCATGGCAGTATGCAGTTGGAGGTTTTTCCTTGCTTCTGACTAGGATGTAATGTTACTGTTCCATTTAAATTTGATGTTCCATTTATATGACTGTAGGGGGATTAAAAAATCCTGTTAAGAAATGATTAATGGTCAAGTCACAGCGACGAAATAAAAAACTAAAACTAATTAATTCATTATCTTACTCTAACTCCCCAAATGACTGTATCAATTGCAGCCTAATTCCTAATGAGTGTCACTTGAAGAGGTGACAGGTATCCTTGGAAGAACTGAGGGACAAAACTTTTTGTATTCCACTAGATTTCCCTGAATATTCTTGCTCAAAAGGCAGAGCTCATCAGTAAAAAAGAACATAGTGCTTTTGAGCTGCAGCAATAAGATTTTTTTCTGGAGTTAGCTGATGACCTTACCTATTCAATCCATCTCTCAGCCTTCAGAGCACTAAAATGAGTTAACAGACATGACATTTGTACAATACTTCTCACTGAATAAATGTGCTGTTAAGCATGTTGCTCAGGTTTCCATGTCTCTTTACAAAGCTATTCCTTTCCCGTGAAAAACAGTCTGCCTTCATCCAGACATGCAAGCCATGCCTTGAAAACATCACTCCTTTCCACCAGTGCCACTTAGTTGATGTCTGGAACACACATTATGCCGGGTGCCCTCCCACACCACAGCTCATCCCTCCCTCTCCTCTCCAGCCCACAGGAGCACATTCTGGGACCTTGGGCTCACTCAATGCCTCTGAAGAGTAAGAAAGAAAAGTCTGACATTTTGCTGGAAGAAACTCAGCACAGAAAAGCTCCAATCACTGAAATTTGCAGCTAAGCAGGCAGAAGTAGGTCAGGCCTGATGCTATTTGCAGACTGCATTTCCAAGGTGTGGGGAAAAAGCTAATCAGTGCCAGGGGTTAACATAGATGGCTGTGATGTCAGCTCACCCTTTCCCAAGGAGAGGTTTGTGTTTGACCTCCTCCAGTGATGCCTGCATGCTCTTAGAGCTTATTCTAACATTAAGAGCTACTAATCCATTCTTCCCATGTGTATTTCACCAAGGCTGCTGTTGCAAAACCTTGGTCTTTGCATTATTCCTTTCTGCCCCTCTGCATCCAAGGAAGACCTACATAGTCTGTATCTCTCTATTAGGAAACTGAAGTCATGTTTCATATTTTACATTTGGCAGCCATGTAAAAGTCATGTTTGGGCTCAAGTCTGATTCAATTTAAGACTCAATTTATCTTCATAAAAGAGAGTTTATGGTTGTGCTTTTATATTTGGCATATTATCAAAAGAGAGGTGTCCTGCCTGGCATTCTCAGGGCATCATTATTTTCTGAGCATTTTCTGGAACTGTGGCAGTGTTATATCGCTGCTGTGCATTGGGGTGTGTCATGGATAGAGCAGTATCTTCCTGGGACACAGCTCACTCTGAACCACAGCTCATTCTTGTTTTCACCAGGATGCTCCTGTTGCCTTCAGGATTTTGATGAGTCTGAACAACATTTAGGCCAGAATGAATTTAAAAATGGATTATTCATAAACACGTGGATGTTGATTCAGGTGTTGATAGGAGGTTATTGGGGCTTTGCAAAGAAGGACATCCAAAATAACAAAGCCACAATCCCTAAGCATGGTTGGCAAAAATGGCTGCAGTTCCAGTGCTAACACCAACTTCATGCTCTGCTTTGTTTTATTATGTCTTTCTCAGATGTCACTATGGTGTGCTTAAACAGGATCCCCTTTCCAGGAAGTTCATTTATGTGGTGTTTATATGGCAGAGGCATCTCTTTCTTTTGTGAGCCCATGCTCCAGTTTTGATTTAGTATGTTGGGTTCCTTCAGTGCCAAGAAAACACTCTGCTCCTCTCAAGCTGATAAATTCTGATGATTGCTCTCATACTGTTTTCTTATGTGATGAGACATTTTAATATTGCCTTCTTGTCCATCAAACTTCTTCTTCATCTCAGGGACTCAGGCAACTATATGTTTGGGAAGTGATTTCTTGTAAGTGTCATTTTCTAGAGGTGAACTCCTGGCCACTGCTTTTAATTGCATTTTAATCGGAAAAGGCTTGCAGAGGGATTACATAATCACAAAGATGACTTTGCACATCATCCTGAGGATTTTGCTACGGCTGGACTCAGCCTGCTTTCCCCATCCCCATCTCCTAGCAGCCATGGGGAGGAAGGGAAGGATGCTTTTTAAGCTGTATGTTTTTCAAGCTCAGAGTTGACTACTCACCCAAAATGTAAAGTAGGAAGCAATTCCTGGAGTCTGTGAATCTCATCTCAAGAAGATATGTGTATTTACATTCATAACAACCAAAGGCATTTAATTCTTGCAGGAGTCTGCAGCTCAGAATAAATAGCTATTTGTCTTCATGTCCAGTGAACAAAAGACTGCAAGTGCTTTCTGTTGGCAAGAATAAAATATCTGGCTTTTGTCAGTAGGTCTTTGCTATGCAGGAACAGCCATGGAGACAATGAGAGCAGCCTTGTACCACTCCTCTGCACCCAGGCAGGTGAGCAGTAGAAGGCTGTGGTTGGCAGCCTTCAGAGACCAGTGACACCAAACACTGCTGTTCTTAAACAAGGGAGAAATAACAAGCTCAAGGGCAACCAGAATTTTGTTTCAGCACAATTTTTGTTTAGGTAGCACTGTTTGACTTCTGTCTGGCTCCATTTTAGGCACTTTCAGCAAAACACTTTTTTTGGTATCATATTTTCAAGAGCATGGTGTGTTTGACTCAGGAACCTGATTTAGTGCTAGCTATTGGTCAGAAATTACAGAGAATAAAGTTTGTGAATAATCAGTCTTTAAACAATAGTGAAAGAATTTGTTTCTTAATCTCAGTCCTTTTTGTGTTGGCCAGTGCTGGAGAACCTGACCCCTGGGAGCTGTTTTGATTTGTCAGGAGGCATCACTGGGTTCAGAGGTGCATCTAAGCAATGTGTCACTCATTCCTCACCACCTCACTAGTAGCTGGTAAGGATTAGTGTGACAGATGAACTTGAAATATTTTGCTGCTGCATTCTTCAATCTCTTTTTCTGCTCTTTTCCAGCCCCACTGCAAATAAAATTCTGAACTTTGCTCTTCTCTTAACCCTAAACTTAATATTAACCTTAAACCAACTGCAGCTAAACCATTAGAAGTTTTCCTCTGGCATTTCATTACCCATACTACTAAATACTTCTCTCAGCTACCATCTCTAAACCTTCTGCTTCCCTTTTGCAACTCCATTTAAGTCTCACTTGTATTGGTGTACCGACATTTCTCTTCCAACCCGAACCCTAAACATGGGTTGGGAAGTTCTTCCAGACTCACATTAGGAAAATAAATCTTGAAAGAAAGCAGTCTTTCTTTTCCTCTAGTAATAGGGCAAGGCAAGAATTAGGATTAGGGATAGATATAAAGTAAGGGTCACAAATGGGTTAGGACTTGGGTTGGGACTGAAAAGAGGAAAGCTCTTGCTTTGCCTAGAGAACTACAGTTTTGGAAATGTTCCTACTGCCTTTCTCCCTACCAAATTCCCCCAGGGAAATCCCTCTCTAGTACCCTGCAAGGAGATGATTATTTCATAAGAAAATGAGTTGGTGCATTCCCGTAAAAAATAACTCGTTTGCTGGCTTTGTTCCAAGTACAGAAGAAGCACAAACAGATTTATCACACATCCTTATAAGCCTTCACTTGGACGCTGGTCACTTTATTTTAAACCATTTTTCTTTCTGCAGTGCTTCTTTCCTGGCCCCAGGTGTGGACTGCTGCAGAGGACACACGGACAGGGAGCTTGTGCACAGCAGTGCCGGGTGGGTGAGCAATGCTCTGCTCCCTGACTTTGCAGAGCAGGTTTGTGTTGTGCCTTGCTTCAGCAAGATGGGTCTAGTACAATTACACTACACAAGAACAGTACTCCAAATACAGCAGTGACTGAGATGCTTACTTTGTAATATCCCTGGGGTGTGAGTATTTGGAGAGTAAAGGTTGCTCTTATGGTATAAAACCCTTCTCTGAGTATAGTGGGTGAGAGAACAGCAAATAGAAATGTGAATAGGGTATTAACACAATCATAACAGGCTGCTTCTCTTCCCCCACAGGTGCTGGAGAAAGGAAATCTGAGTGGAGAGGGCTGGATTTCTTCCATCAGCACTGAAGAGCAAGTACACAGCCCTGAACCCAGCATGGTGACATGCTGTAGGCAGTGTTGAAAACCCAGCTATTGCTATGTCATATCTGGTTTTTACTTGTTCTCACAGGCCGGCAGACTCTCTGGATTTTGCAAACAGGCTCACTTGTTTTGGTTTTTTATTGCTTTCATAGTAACTCATATGGGCTCTTTTGTGTAAATTGCCACTGTGGTTTCTTCCACTTACATCACAGTTTTTTGATACTTCAGTTCTGAAGTATCATAAAACCTAGATTAATAGCATAATGGGAATTTGGAGAGCTGAAACATACAAGCAGTAGGTGCTCATGAAGCACAATTATAATACTGAGCTAATCAGCATTGCATTCAGTTGACTAAATTCTCATCTTTTAAATGACAGTAAAAAATCTCCACATAAGAAAAATTAAGGATGATGCAAATGCAGGGAAAAGTTCATCTATTTCAGTGGACGATGTGTCAGGGCTGTCCTGTTGGTTAAAGCCAGTACTATTATTGCACATCATGCTTCCCAGCTCCTGCAGGTTTAAAGGCACAGAAAGGTAATGCACAGCTCCTGATGGAGGAGTTTGGGATGGGATGGGGGGAAATGGTGTACAAGAGTTGGCAGGGATGGTGGATACTGGCACCCTCAATATCCCCACAGGAAAATTTGTTTTGTTTGAGACCTGCTTCACCAGTCTCCACACAAGCTATGGATGATGCATATCTTATATTCCTATAGATTGTTTCTAAAGGCTTTAGACTTTTTATCTCAGGTTTCCTTAACCTTTCATGCTACATCAGTACATGCTCAGCAAATTTGAAGACAGAATGCACATCAGATAGGTCAGATGAGTCTTGGCTGACCCCAAAGAATAAATTATATTTAAAAGGAAAAAAATGCCACCTCCTTGATCTGTTTCTTACAGGTTTTTTTCCATTTTAATTTTAAATTTTGTGTCAAAACAGAGTAATTCTCAGAAAATGCCCTCCCCTACACCTGTCTCTCTTACAAACATGGGCTGTTTTAAAGACACAACAGTGCAGAGTGGCCCTGGTGAAGTTCTACCTCTTGTTAAATGTGGAGTTTATCCATGCAGCAGTTTTAGCCCAGTGGTGGCAGCCAAGCCAGGCACACCTGCTGCTCTTTGGCTGTTGCACTGATTCTGCCCTGGTGACCAGTCCCTGTCCCATCTCTGCTGCTCTCAACCACTCAGGATCTTATTAGCAGGCCACCACTCATACATGGGCATCCATTTATGTAATTCTTTTCTAGCTTTCTCTCTCTGTGCCCAGAGACACCTTTGAAATGCAAATATCTCCCATGATTTTTGAATACAGGTGCTCTTTGCCCGTGAGTGAGGTGGCACAGAGAAAATAATTCTCAGTGAGATGTCCGAACCCTCCCTTTCAGCATTTTCTGAACTCTGGTGGCATAGGGCTCAATTGAAAAAATCGTCTAAGAAAGGCTTCACTAAGTGGAGCACATCAAGAGAAAATAAAGAATGAGGCCCTGGTTCCATCCACAGAACCTGTCATGATTTATTTGCTGTCACTTGAATCTACATTAAAAGGCTTGCTGCGACTTCACCAATTTCTTTCCGTTCTGATTGTCTCGATCTCCGCTGATATTTGAGGCCTGGCTTGTTATATCTGAATTTGAAAGATGTGTAGCCACCTGAGCCTGGCAGCATGCTAGCATTAACTTCTCCTGCCCAATGGGCTTTTGCTGGTCCTTTATGGAAGATGAAAATGGATGAATCAACTTCAGAGGCTTTCTGGATTGTACAAAACCCATCCTTCTTCCTACCCAAGAAAAGCAAGAAGTCCTGCTAATGAACCCATCGGAGGAGGGCTCTGTCTGCTGCTCTGTGGCAGTGACATCCAGCACGGCTGTGAACTTTTTGAGCAGCCATTTCTAAATTGGGAAATCTCAGATTTATGTGGCCATTTTCTTGTTTTAAAAGAAGAAGTCAATACGTATTCACAGTTTGATCCCCATTAAGGGCTGGAAGTGATGCCACGTTTCACCAGGAGAACGTTAATGCTATCAATTTTTCAGCTTTCTTACTTTATTTTCAGCATGTCATGTCCCTTCATATTTAGCATGTTATGAGGAACCACTGGAATTCAATTACTGCCTGTCACTGCTGTTTATATTGATTTATAGATCATCCATTTTGACAAGTTCATTGCCGAGCTTTAATATGCCTTAATAGCTTTATTGTTTATTAATGGTAATGCAGTGGTCCAGTCTGCAGCCTGCAGTAAATGTCAGCCCTTCCTTTCCCTGGTGACTGTGGGCTGCAGAGCATGGGTGGGCAAGTGGCCATGACCAGGGGCTTGGCAGCACCCTCCTCCCCTGCCCAAATGCCACTGGCACCAATTCCTTTGGTTAATGGCCTCCACAGATTTCCTCCAATAAAGAATTAAGAAGAGATTTGTCTAACAGCTTCTTGCCAGGAGGACTGACACACCCAGCAGTTCCAGCAGGGTTTTGGCCGTGCCACAACCTGTGCAAGTGCTGTGGTGTCTCTGGGCATGGAGCAGCCCTGGCACACACCAGCCTGGCTCAGCACACAGACCACACCTTGCCCTTAAAATGGTGTAGAGTACCACTGTAACTGTGTTACTCTGGTCAGCATATCCAGACTGTTAAGGGGAAGACAGAGGTGAAAAGTGTATGTGCATCATGGGGCTTTTTTATGTCAGGCTATGTAGAGTTTTATAATGAGGGCAGAGTTCACTGGCAATTATTGCTTAGGAAAGTTTCCATGGATAGCTATTTTTCTTTCTTTTCTTGCCAACTGGATTTTTGAAATACCAATTTACCATAGGAAAAATCCCCCTCAAAAGCAGGGGTCCCCAGGCACTACAGATCAGGACTATTTCAATGCAACTGTGCTGTAAGAGAAAAGAATTTCCTCAACAGAGACATAACGACTTGTATTTCTTAGTCATAAGCTTGACATATTGGTAGGATAAGAGATGAACAGCAGCACATTTCTGAGTATTTTCTGCCTAGAAACATACAGGCCCAATTTTTCAATCGAAGTTGTAGCTGTTTCTCCATGCATGAGTTTGTGCGTTTTCCCCTTTCCCCTTGTCAGCCACCTTTGCAGCACTGCAAACAAAACATGGTGGCTTGTTTTTCAGGACTGTTTGCAATCTGAGGATGGCTGCAGAGGAGAGCTGCTGCAGCTCAGAGCTGCGGGGCTGTGCTGTTTATCCAAGCTGGGGAAACATGAATCCTTTCCTGAACAGCAGCTATCAGCAGCTCAGGTTCCTCTGCACAGCATTGTTCTCTCCTGTGAGCTGCTGACAGTGGCAGCCAAGAATTCTTTTCTTTCAAGACCCTTCGAGAAAGGTTCCTCCTTCCCAATATCTTGCTCAGCAGTGCTGAGCACCTTCAGAGAAATAAAGTGATGTGCTCATTTCTGCCTTGGTCTGCTGCATTTCCTCAGGAGCATTTGTTCATATCCTTCTCTCGCCTTGACTAAAATGATGAGAAATGTATATCACTTACACTATCTTTCTCTCTCTCTCACACGCACACACAAATACACACATAGATGTATTTAAAGAGACAGCTTAAAACCTAAGTTATAGCCCAGGAAAAACAACTAAAGGTGTTTTTTGGGTTTTTTTTCTCCCTCAAATTCAGTTTTCAAAGTGAATTCAGAGAGAGTTGCCACTTTGGCTGATGAGATGTGACCTGTTTTAATCACTGCTGTCCACTGTCAGATATGTCAGGCAATTTAGCTTCAGGTGCATAATGGTAAATTATTATAGAGACAGAATGATTTTAAGTTTCCAGACAGTGGGAGCATTCCCAGAATCCATTACTGCCTGATTAAATTACTCAGATTTCTGTGTGTGAAGGTTTTGTACAGCAGCATGTAATCCACGAGAGTAACTAATCATATCATATTGATTTAGATGCTGCTAGAATGGGAAATCTAATTGTAATACTGTGAAAGCTTCTTGGGGAATCTGTACTAATGATTGCATTTGTAATCCCATTTGCAGGTGAAAGTTCTGAAGCGCAGCTGTGAGATGAATAGCAATGACGGCGGTTTGGACACAGCCCTGCAGAATCAGGTTGCTGAAGGGGAGACAAGCAGAGGTTGTTCTGATGACTTAGCAGCAAGTTTACATCCTTCTGCAAGTTTTCTCCATTGATGCTTTCTGGGACTTACACATAAAAAACAATGTGAGCAAAAGGTGCAGGCAAAGATGAGAAAGGAGGCAGAATTCAGCCCCCTGTCCTGCTTAGCTTCAGAGGCCATCCCAGGAGCCAGCGCTGCAGTCTGAGCTCTGCTGGGGTTTTGCAAGGACACCATTTCTTTGCAATCTCTCTCTCTTCTTTTTGTCTGAGGATGAACACATTTGAAAAGCTCTTTTAATTCAGGGAAATGAAATGCCTACCAGCTTTTCATTAAAAATCTTTCTTTTTGTTTTATTCTTCTTTAAATACAACTTTCTACGATGTTTCTTTTGTGTTTCATGATTGCCAGAATCTTGATCTGCCTTGACCTTTCATGTCTGTGCTCTGGCAACATTATCCTCTCTCTTTTTTCGCTTTCTGGAATATGTGGACTATTTACATGTGAATTATATGAACTGCTTTTTATCTTTTCTCTTTGTGATACTGTTGCAGAGCTGTATAAATATAAAAACATAATGTGATGAACTGCTGTGCTTTCTTACTGGCATGGGATTTTTGTAGCATTGGTTTTTTTTTTTTTCACTTTTCTGACTTGTTTATAATGAAATATAAATATAAATGATCCTATCAAGAGAACAGTTGCATCTCTTGCATTCACCAGAGCTTGAGAGGTGGTTTGATGGGTGTGAGGCCACACTTAACCAAGGGAAGAGCTGCCCACCAGGCTCTGACAAGGACTTGAAACAGTTGTGTAGGACAGGTGCAGTAAGATTTTGGTTTGGGGGACAGGTACTTTGAAGACATTGAAGCTTTCTTTCCAACACACAGTAGGGCTGAGCTCACTTTCCCTCTGGCCCCTGCCAGCATGTGATTTTTGAGGCCGAAACAGCCATGTCTCTTAGAGGTGAGGTGTAGTTTTTACTCTGAATTAGTGACTGCTTTCAGAGAATAGTGGAACAGACATCTTCATCTTTCCCTTGGGAGCTCAAACAGATGCCAGCCTGGATTTCACAGCCTGTGTCCTCTCCTACTCACCCTGCAAACCACATCAGGGAGCCTTGCAAAACGCCAGGGCTGTGTGTGCTGCCATCCCCTTGCTGAGCACTCCAGTGGGATGAAGAGCTGGGCCTGGCACAGGGATTTTCCTGGGCAGCCAGCCCCAAGCAGGACGAAAGATAGCAGATATAAACCACAAATTTCATCTGCATCCTTCCTGCAGGTGCTCTGCAAACTCAGCACGTCCTGCTGTGTATTGAAGCTTGTGAAGAGAGGGGTGGGGGCCCACCTGCCCCTCCTGAGGGGGCTCGTCCCTGCTGCAGCTGTTCAGCGCTTCCCAGTTTGCCCTTCTTGTCTGTGCTTTGGGTGAACAGGGTGAACAGGCAATAAACTGGAGCCTTGGGCAGATGCTACCTGGCTCCAAACAGGTTTTAAACTTTTTCACAGGGTGTCCTGGGTTGACAGTACCTACTATCCCAATCGTGAAGTTACATATTGTTATGTCTAACAGCTGCCCCCTCTGCCCCCCCTCGGTGGGCTGTTTAGCCGTGGCGGAACTACTTTTTTTTTTTTTTTTTTTTTTNGAGAGAAGCTTTGTGCTCTCCCTTCACAGCAACTGCAGCAACTGCCTAAGTATCATCTGAGGCTGTTTTCTTTTTCCTTGTGTTGGGGAGTGTTTTATTCATTTGTTAATAAACAAGTTTTTTCCACTTTTCCTCCGACGGATTCCTTCCCAAACCCAGAGCTGGGGGGAGGGGTGGTGGAGGTTTGTTTTCTAGGGGGTCTCTCTTTTTGAGATTCTCCCCTAATTTGTCCTAAACCAGGACACAGTGAAATGTTAATTATTTTTATTGCTGTGTATTTTCTTGCACAGTTCAGGTGTAGTTTAATTCCACTTACAACAGAGAGATTCTCAGTAATACAAAAGACATAAGAAAACCCTGAGACTTTAAAATAAGCCCCTATTATGGTTCCTAGTCATGAACAGACATTGCCTTTGTACTGGGGAGATCAACAAAGCTGGAAATTAATTAAGCACAGTCTAAATACCCTTTAGGATATTCAGTTATATATATAAAGGAAAGCATTTTGCGAGCATGTTTATGGATGACTCCTAGCCTGTCTATTAGGTGTCATTGAAACCCAAGGGGTGTGTATTTAATGTCAAGGCTTCTCAAAGTTTTAGAGAGCATTTGAATTTAGGATAAACTACATTTGCTTTGATAAACAGATTGCTTCTGGTGCCTTAAGTTTTAGCTTTCATGTTTTTCAGATTCTGTGCTGCCTGGGTGTTTAGTTGTGAGCCTCATATTAAGTGCTAGTAAGCTCTCTTCACAGAGTAGATAGAAAAAACAAATCCTTTTCCTGCTGAGAACCAAGGACAACAAGTACAACTTTCAGGCCCAAAAGCATAAACTGTGGAACAAAAAGAGAAACAAGAAGGATGAGACCTCATGACCTGAGGCAATTGGGCTCCAGTATGCAAATAGACCAAAACTTTAAAAAGTGTGCGACTTGTGTCCCATCATCCATTTTGTGACCAGTTTTAGTCCTCCTTGGGTGCAGCCCTGGTCAGGCTCTTGTCCTGCTCAAGGTGTACCCTAAAGGCCTTTCAATAAATATCTACTTTATTCTCTAGCTCTGTCCAGTCTCTGTTTCCAGTCAGCCTTCCCAAGACATCAGTTTTTGGCAACCCCAAGGTATCACTTCCTTGACAGCTACACAAAGGTCCGAAAAATGCTTTGGAAAGTCATCCTGGGGGTGCTTATTTTTGGTGATATAGATTCTCAACAGCTGTGAATCATGTTTCTAAAGAAGGTCTGCAACCAGAGTAAATTCCTCAGGCTGGTATGATCCCTGCCAGGCAGGAACAGGGCGAGATGGAAGGAAGGAAGCAAGCAAGCAGGCAAACAAGCCTGGTTCATGTGCTGTGATCCTGTACCCAAGGACTACAGTAAATGTATAATTAAAATATATTACACTAAAAATATACATGGATTTTCCACATGACTGAGTTTTTCATGGGGAGCCATACAGCAGTGCCCCAGATATCAATTGTTTCTCAACAATGGGCAATAATGAGAAGAGCGTTTAATGAGATAATTTAAGTTAAATCATATTTAGTATAAGATTATCAGATCCTTACTGTGAAAATTGCAGGCTCTTTTCCACCATTATATGAGATGTACTTTCCAAAACTCTCAGATTTCCCTGACAGAGATTTCCTTGAGGTCTGAAAAATGCAGAGCAGATATAGAAATGCTTTAATGAATGCAGTCTTCTCTACTTCACTGTATTACTTTCTTCTTTTTTTCTGGGCTGCCAAAAAAAAGAAAAAAAGAAAAAATCAGTAGTGAGACTGGGACTCTCAAAGTGATGCTGTCATCCATCCAACCATTTCAGTTTCTCTGGAGATTGCTCCATGTCTATCAACATCTAACTGGGTTGAGGTTTTAACTTGTATGTTGCCATCAGCTCGGTTGCCTTCCTGTCAGCTGGCAGATCTGTGATCTGAGCTATCCTTTTCCTGATTTGATTTGCACATTTCCTAGTCTTTTGTCTGTGATGCAGTCTTGGTAGGTGTTTGAGGACTGTTTCCCAGCATATATCATAGCTGAGCTGTGCTCTGTACAATGCTTGAGTCAGGAGTATGGACCACATCAGCCCCTGCTGAGCTATCCTGGACTGGACTTTTGTTATACCCTCCCACACCATTGTAGCAATTTCTAGTCTACAAACAGGGCTTTTTGATCCACAACACCACAGGGACTGAAAATAACTGTGATTAAAGGTAAGCAGAGTATATATATATATATATATATATATATGCTGAAACTGATAGAAAATGCAGTAAGTATAAAATTGAAGAAAGCATCGAATAAAGAGTCCCAGGAAGCTGGCTGGCTCTTTTGCCCACCAGACCAGAAGGTATGGTGCACCCTTGCTGGCATTTTCAAAGCTTTTCCTGTTTCTTTCACTGCCCAGTCAGTGCCAATGGCAGGTTCAAACTGTGAGGGTGCTGCTGCTGCCCCAAACTGTTCAGAGATCAAGTGCAAGGTGATGAACAAAAATCTCGAGTCAGAAGATTTGGGGGGGTTGTGTGTGCAGTTCACGGCACAGCATCCTCCAGACAGTGTGGACCAGTTTGCCCACAAGGCAGTGTGGGATCTGCAGAAAAGGCATCCAGCAGGGTCTGGCTTCATGCCCTCAGCTGAGGGCCACCAGCAGGGTCTGACTTTGTGCCTGAAGCCAAAAGGCACCATTCACACCAGGATGGAAGTAGCTCAGGTGAGAGAAGTGACACTTCTCCAGGTACCCATCTGCTGCCCTGTGGAGTTTTCATCCCAAATCAATGTTTCTGAAGGCATTTTGCATGATGTCTGAGATTTCTCAAAACAGCAGTAAAAAAAATTCCATCAAAAATTACAGCTCTAAAGGAGATGAAATCCTATAAACAAAACCTGTTGAACAATTCTCCTTTATCATTGCTGAAGCCATAAGAGGAAATCTTGCTGCAGCAGGTTGACATGCACAGGGTGCTGAAAGGCATCTCTGGCTGTGTGATCACTTGGGGAAGAGAACCATCTCAATCACTTTCTCTGGAGTTCCTGCTGTGATACTTCTCAGCAAGCAGGATTACTCTCATTTCATGCTCAGTTTGCATGTTTTGTTTGAGTTTTTTTTTTTAGAAAGGGAAAGTGTTGTTTTGTTTTGTTTGTTTTGTACTTCCCTGTAATTAATCTGCAGCATAGATATATGCTTTCTTGTGCTAGGTTTCTGTTTCCCAATATATTCAGGCTTTATATCTCAGTCAACATATTACCTCCCCCTGCAAAAGAATTATTTCTGTAATCAGATTAGTGCTGAATTTATACTAAGTCTGAAGCACAGCTTTACTCACTCGATTATTCAGTTTGCTGTAAATGTTGGGAATAAATTCCAAGAGAGTGAATCAAGCAATTCATTTTTTTACAGCCCTTATACATATTTCTACTTATTTGCTATGTACCTTTACTACCCAGCTCTAGCTGTACAGAGTAGACAAAAAAATTGATGCTTTGTAAGACTGTATGACCTATCTGAATGCTGAGATAAGATCTTTAAACAACTTTTCCAGTAGAAAACTTCTGAAGTATCCATGAAATTTCTTCTGAGATAAGAGCTGTGAGGGTTTTATTTTGTTTTGTTTTTTACACACACATGGCTCATCTGAGATGTTGAAGAGATGTTGTGATGGAGAGCAACTTCTATACTACTGCATTATGAGAGCAATGGCAACAGAGTTATTCTATTAATACCAACCCACGCATATTAACCCACTTCACTTATAAAGCAACATGATTCACAATTTTTTTTTGTGTGTGAACTTCTATAAGGTCAGCCTATGTTGAAATTGCCCAGGTTGGATGATGTCTGTGGTTTCTGCAAACAATGCTCACTGTGAGTGGTATTGTTTGTCTTAAAGGCAGGTGTTTTAGGACATTCCTAGGACAAACATGCTGGATATGAAATAGATAGGTAGAAATTTCTATAGATAGAAATATAGATGTGAGTGTGATATACCTGTGAACTGGGAAAATGCACAAGTAACATAATTCTTGTAAGTCCTAAGAAGATTCTTTATTTCATAAAATTTGAGAAGATTGTTTCTTGAGTGTTAGGGAAAGAGTTAATAAAAGTAAAGTCTGAAGTTGCCAAGTTATTAATTTTCCATTCAGGAATGGGTTGCTCTGAATTCAATTACCCAGCTGCAGAAGTGCTTCCCAGTATTTGATGACATCTTCTTAAAAGTGTAAAGGGTGGAGTGCACATGGTGCTGCTCAGGAATGAAAGGCTCTGCATGTCACATCAGTTGGCCCTGGCAGAGTGTGCCAAGGTGACACGCCTGTCCCCTGCAGGCACCACACCCTGCCCAGCAAGGAGCAGAGCCCAGGGCCGGAGCCTGGCGTGAACTGCCTTGAAAAGCAATGGTCAGCCTTTCCATATGCTGCCTTTACTTTGGGATTCTCCAGACCTTGAACCAGTTCATCATTATTACTGAGTTACTAGGAAAAATATACTTTATGCTCTATTTCATTCTGTTTTCTAGTAGCCCCAAATATTGCACTGGAATTGAAATAACCCCTTTCAATCTCAGAAGTGTCCTGTGACTGCTTGGGGTCCTATGGGGAATATAATTTTCTTAGGAAATAACCAGTGGGCAGTTTTCAGTCTGATTTTTCAGGATTTCTCACTGTCTGGTTTAGTTTTTATTGTCTTGAGGGATGAAATTACCAGTGCACACATTGAGAGAGTCACTCTGGAAAAGGAGCAGTCAAATCAGGTCCCTGTGGCAGGAAGAACTCCTTCAGTCTCACCTTTCCTACCCATAGTGTTGTTCTCATTAATTTTGGTCCTAATAATATCTCTGTGTATAAATAATTCTAGTCTCTCCTCTGTTTTCACAACCATCAGGGATTTACAGAGCCTGAAAGAACTGAGCTATGCACTGAGTGTTGTAAAACAGACAAATGTGCTCTACCAGAAACACCACATTATACTGGCATAACCCAGGGCCCCCTGCTCACTCAGGTGGGCCATATCATGATGTCCTCACAGACCATAGCAGCAAGAAAGCTAATACATATTTTTTTTTGTATAGTATTGTATAGGTGGTTTTTTTTTTTTTTTAGTGGTGAATTGTAGGGGATGTTTTAGTCTTCTGTTAAGTTGCATGTTGTTATTTAAGCACTAGAGAGTAACCTGGGGTGGTGCTACACCCTCTTTTGTGTACGTGTGTGGAGCTCTGAAATTTTACTAGTAAACAATAATAGTAACTCATTTGCACATGGTTTACCAATTATATCATGTCCCAATAAAAATACAAGGTTACCTATGCCTTCAGATGCTGAAGTGAACAAGCAGGAGCAATCCAAAATTCCTGACCAGTTTAGGGCATTCCCAGTTGGCCATCCTTGGCTAGTACACGTTCACAGGTGTCAGCACTGATAGGAAGCAAAATTGCTCTGCAAGGTAAGATCTAGAAAGCAAATATTCTTGGTTTTACTTTCCTGGTGCCTGTTTTTTAAAGACTTTACAATGGAATTGAAGTCTAGTAAAAAAATATTTCTTTCCCCTCCCACCTGAATATCTCCAAGCTGTTACACTCACATAGAAGTTTAGCACTGTATGTCAAAAATACTGTCACCTCTACTTCAGAATCAGAGCAACCAGGGCCCAGAGGAGCCTCTGACAGCCTGCCCTGGGTCACAGCTGTGTTAGACTGGGACCTGGAAAACCTGATTCTTTTCCATGATGTGATAGAGTGTTCCCTAGGAACTTGTCCCTTCTGTATCCATATTGTTCAGGCACCAGGGGCTGGAGGCTGGGGGGTTTCCAGCTGTCAGCAGCTCCTGCCAATCTCTGCCTCCCACAGCCCTGCAGTCCCAGCAGCACAGTGAAGGGTGAAGGTGGCTGGTCATCACACCAGTGGTGGCACCTGGGTCACATTTGTCCTGCAGAGACAGGCTCCTGGAGGCTGTGCTTATTTCAGGGTGAGTTTTTTTCTGTTTTTTCACCTGGTGTAAGAGGAGAAGGTTGACAGCCATGATGCACAGTCTCTTCCTCAGGCTACTCTGCCAGAGCTACTTTTCTCAGCTGCAATCTCAAGTCATTTTAAATAACTCCCCAGCAGCTCTAGCACACACTAATGTGATTAGGCCACTAGCTTCTTGACCATATTGCCTCATACTGCCTTTCAGACAGTAAATGCATTCCTCCCCTTGGAGCCACCTCTCCCAGTTGCCCCTGGTGCCTGAGATGTTTATAGCAGTACAGGAATTCATCACTGTGCCCCTGTGGCAACAACTGCACTTGTGTTCACCCTCTCTCTTATCACAGACAACAGGAATCCTGGAAGATTTGAACAAGACCAACTACACTGTCATCCTGCATTCTATTTTGGAAGTGTGGTGGCGTTCCAGGCCATGGTGGAAGAGCACCGTGGCCACAGCAGGGACAGGACCCTGTGCTGTGTGCAGCAGGCAGTGGGATGAGCAGGGAGCCCAGAGAACAGCAATTAAGCAATACATTCTGTTTCCTGCTACAGGCAATATTTTCATAGACTGTAAAATCTCTTTTCCTAGCAACAGCTGTCCTCTTTCTTGATTTAGTACCTGTGGTGCTGACAGTTTAAAGCCATGTTTATTTTACAGGTAGCTTAAACAAATCTCTGGGAGAGTGACTCTTGCCCTTTGAGGAAGATAGGCTAGGTCTCTTCCTGCAGAGCAAGACCCTTAAATGGGTGTCTCTGGAGCTATGGGTGTCAATACCCTTAAATGGGTGTCAATGGAGAATTTGCTCTCTACCAGGATTTGAGGGGAGAAAACCCACTCCCCCTAGAGAACCTACATTTCTCTGGGGAGATACCTTCTTTCACTACAGATGAACAAGTAATCAAGGGAAACCTTTCCTAAGAAAATGTCAGAGAAATGGGATTCCTGCAGACAGTTGTAGTTCAATCACATCTTCACTTGAAGGAATTTGACTTCATTTTCCTTAAGGAAAACCAGCAGGCAGTGTTGTCACTGACCAGTGTCACTAGTGCAGACCTGGGCAGCCATCCTACTTGCTGAAGCCTGGGCTCCTGAGACCAGAAAAGCATTTTCATTGAGCAATTCTCTGTTAGAGAGAGTGTGTTCTAAAATATGAAACTCTCTTTAAAAAATGGGTCTCATCTTGATACAGTTATTTTTTCCAGTTAATTTTTCCAGTGGTCTTCTCCTTCATTGACAATTATGAGCACTATAATGTAAAGACAAGGTAGGAAGCTGGGCTTTTTGTATTGCAGCATGACATGTTTAGTATCAGCTGAGTTTTCCCAAGACAGTAGGATGCTGATAACCAGCTGAAGAATACTTCAGCTCCTCAGGCCTGCCAGTGTAGTATATCAGTCCGAAAAAAGGTTTACTACCATCTTCATATATAACCCTTGTGACAATGTGTCATGTGCAGATTTTACAGGGAGAAGCTGTCTTCTGAGATTCACTGCCATATATTATTTTTATACAGGTTTATGTTTAGAGGCACTTACAGGAGACTAAGATAGAGTGGTTCTCTTTACCATGAGATGAAGTTGTGTGAAAGCTTGGCTGCATAATCACTGCACTCCTTTAGTCTGGTTTTGCCCTGTGAAGTAGATCCAATATTGAGATGCAACGGTCTGGTCCTATCATGTGATTAAATACTTATTTCTAATGGGAAGGGAAAATCAGTTCATAAAAACCATAACATTGCATAATAATTGAGGTTGGAAGGAACCTCTGGATGTCATTGAGTGGGGCAAGTGTCAAGGGAGAGCAGATTGCTCAGAGCCTTGCCCAGCTGAGTTTTGAACATCTCCACAAATGGAGACTCCAAACCAATTTGGACATCCTTTTCTGGTGTGTAACCATTCTCACCCTAAATATTTCTTTCCTTGTGGCAATCTGTCATTCCCCATGCTGCAACGTTTCCTTGTTGATTATGTATCACTGTAAAGAGCCTGCATCTGTCTTCTCTGTGGTACTGGAAGCTAGAACTTCAAACAGGGTAGAACAGCAGTCCCTCTTAATCCACTTTTCTCAAGGCTGAGTTTTAAGTGTGTTTCTTCAGACTCCTCTCACACAGCATGTGCTCCTTACCCTTAACCCCCTCAGTGGCCCTGAGCTGCACTTCTTCCAGTTAGTCCATACTTATCCTCTTCCAGCTCATTGGGGCTGCTCTGAAGGTGATCCCTGTCCTTCTGCACACCCACCTGCCCCCTAATTCAGTGTTACCCTGCTGAGAGTACATCCTCTCCCAGCAGTCAGGTCACTGATGAAGGCACTGTGCAATACCAGCTCCAGTATCGATCGCCAGGGAGCACCTCCTGTCACTGGTGCCTGGGTAGACAGTGAAACTGAAGCAACTGTCCTTTAAGTTCAATAGTCTGGCCAATTTTTATGTCCCTTCTTGTCCATCTGCCTAGTCCACATCCTTTTTACCTGGCTACAAAATTACCATCTATGTGCAGAATGTTGAAAGCTCTGCTAAAATCGACACTGGCTGTCCCCGGTACTGCAGAGCTACACCCTGCAGCACAGGGGCAATCAGGCCACTCGTCACTGACCTGCCCCTCTTCCTCCCCTGTCTTTGTACTGAGCAGATGGAGTCTCTTACAGGACATCGTGTGTGCCTCCAGAAAGTACAGAAGATATGGCACTCCCTTCTCTGTTGGGAAGGACATGCAGAAAGACAAATTTGCACCCTGTTTAACCAAAGGCTTTAAGGATGTGTAAACTTTTCACCTTAGTGAAGAAATTTAATCCAAGACCAGCACCTATCTCTTCCTAGAGACAGATGATTGCCAAGCACAAGCACTCAACTGAAACACTCAGTTTTTGACAGCCCAGATTTTGCAGTTTCTGAGAAGAGATGTATCTGATTCAAACAAGACCTGGCTTTGGTTTCCCAGTGCCAAACTAAGCTGGAGAAGCATTTTCTACTGTAGGCAGCAGTGTCAGCTGCCAAAAACTCATGTCTCCATGCATCAGAGAAAAGAAATATCCTTATTGCTCCTGTCACCATTATTTACATATTTGTGTTATCATTGTACTCACAGACCAGGCTTCCCAGTGCAGGACACTACAGAAAGATGCAGATAACAGAATGGCCTCTTCCCTACAGCTCTCATTTTCTAAGCCACTGTTTTCTCCTCTGCCAAGCAACTGCCAGGTGCAGCTCTGTGTAAATGTGAGAGGCCTGAGCTTAATTTTTTTTTTTCTTTACACAGCATAAAAGGTTTACTGCAGTAAAGAGCTATACTTTGTGGCTAATAAATCAGAAGGAGAACAGCCTCAGCATAATTAATTGTGGAGTACTGCAGCCCCCATGGTGCTGACTGATCCCAGTAACCTGAGATGGGGTGTCATACTCTCTCTTAGCTCCCTGTGCTAACCGGGAGGACGTCTTTTCTTTCAGTAATGAGGAGATCACCAAATCCAGATCCTGCAGCTTTGTTCTGCAGGAATGTCTGGACAGGATTTATCAGTTGCACACATAAATCACATTCTCTTTCCTTATACTAGTTCTGAGGATAAGGGGAAGGGCTTTTGCTGGGACTAATTATCAGGCTTTATAATGCACTTATGAACCGGGGTGGTGTAAGCTGGGGAGGTGGCACAGTAATATGCACCCATTGTATTTATATGATCATCTGTTAGTGTAAGGGCAGTAGCCAGCCACTCTAAGGTATAAGCTCAAGTGTTATCTCAGGGGGAGGTAAACACCTTCTAAAGAGGTTAAATCTGTAGAAAGCAGTGGGAGCAACTCCTGAGAAATAGCGAGAAGAGACTTTTAAGAAAGGTGTGGTGATTGTTACCATTACCAACAAGTGTAAAAAACAGAGAGTACTATACTGATGGATAACACTGGGGCCAAAAGATCAGAGTAATTTAGCAAGGATAAAACAGAGTTTTGGTAGGATCAGATAAGCTAGTCAGAGAGGAGACATAATATTCTTGTCATCTCTACAAGTTCTCTGTCCTCTACAGTATTGTCCACTGCAAAATATCCTCTCTGCTGCCTCTAAAAATAGAAATTGAGTAGATAGAAGCTGGATATCAGAGTTGAGGCATTAACAAAAATGTGTTTGGCCAAGCTGGTGCAAAAGAAGGTTGCAGCTTGAAGAAAATAAGATTCTTTCTTTAAATTGCTGCTTAGTCCAATACAGAGGTATACCAAAGAGGTAGAGAAGCACCCTGTATTTCCTTACATATTGCTTTGCTCATATTTATTATTGGAGGGCTGTGGGTTATGTCTGATACACAAATGCCTGCTCTTCTATCTGCTGTCTTCCACTTGCTTTAAGAAGCACCGAGCTTGCCTGAGTCTCCTGAAATCCCAACACGATCTGTGCTGCTCGGCTCTCTCCCACAGACCATCCTGGTGGGATGTGCCTTTGACAGCCTGCTGTCAGAGGATTTCCCTGCAGGCAAATTCTCTTTTTAAAATTCCTGACAGCAATGTCTTTTGAAAGTTTCATTTTGTAAGTACCTTTCATTTGCTCCCATGCTGAAACCTGGAAACTGGATTACCTTCCCCTGGCTGTCTCTGGTGGGTGTTCTTGTACCCAAATAAAAGGATGCAGGATGCAGGTTTTCTGGTCTGATTAAAGGAGTAATTTATATTCAGCAGATATCCAGAAAGCATGTCTGAAGATCTACAGCATGTGACATCTTGAAATAACTGGAGTAGGGTCTACAGTGTTAATTAGGAATTACGCACATATCCAAAAAACATGTAAATAAAGTATAACAAGCTAAGAATGCTAAAGATCACAAAGACTGAAGGTACTCAGCAATGCCTAATTAAAGAGACTGCCACTGTAACTAATTAATGAATCTCCTTTTTCAAGATGATCCCTCTAAATGACAATGTTCTAAAATGTGACTTTTTCATATTCATTTGAGATCAAGCACCAAAAAGCACATTCCAGTTAGAGAACAAAAATTATGTCACTGCACCACAACTAATGCCCTGTGGGGTGGCCACAATCAGGGTGAAGGGATCCAGCCAGGATGCAGAGCAGGTGGCCATGGACCATTTTTATGGATGTTGGTCTAAAACAAAATGTACAGCTGCTCCCTAAAAGATTACAGAATGCAGGTAAGTTCTGTCCTAAGCAAAAGCTTTCCAGAACCTTGAACTTTTTTCCTTTCTATTACCATGTATTTCAGGCAGCATGGGGTGGAAGAAAAGGGGTTTGTAAAACAAAGCCAGACATGCAGCAAAGGGCTGTAAAGGGATCTTTGTGTTGAAGTCATTGCAGTGTCTCTGAACTGATGCTTTGTTTCCCAAATAAATCACAGGTACTGAAGGAGTAGACAGATTGGAGCATGGTTGTAAGGGTCCTCTGCTAAGAAGGAGAAACTGCTGGCCACAATAAAAAGAACATGAATAGTCTTGAAGGCAACTGCCCCACGAGCAGGATGGTGAAGCCACTCATCAGCTTATCAATCATGAGGAAGTGCTTAGAGGAGAATGTCTCAAAATGGGGTTGATTTCCTTGGAGTTTTAAAAATAGGATACTTTGTTCTTAGTGTTTTAAAAATTATGGACACAGTTGCCCATCCATGTCTTTGGCAGATAAACACAAACACAGACACAAATATATAAAATGCATATATGCATCTGTGGGACACTCACCACCCTTTTGAAGTATCAAAAGAGAAGATGCTGGCCCACCTCCCGTGCTCCCAAACTGGCCATCTATTTTTGTCCATTGCTGTAGAGGTAGAACTGAAAGCAACTGTGCCATCAGCATGCAGGGATATAATGTGTTGAGTCAAAGTTTATAACCCTATATTGCAAGGACTGTAGTTACTCAAAGATATTTAGCAGTTGTTTTAAAGAGGAATTTCAGTTTGCTCTTTTTTTAATTTTTTTTTCCAGCTTGGAAAAGGCGAAATCATGTCCTACATTTGTTTATTTGATTCAAACGCTATCAGTAGGATTTGTGTTAAACATTTCTGTGCAAGAAGGTTCCTAAGTACAATTGTTTAAAGCCTGTGTCTGTAGCTGTGCCAGTAGGTGGTGCTAATTGCACAGCTTTGTAGCCCTTCCAGGAAAATTAATGGTAAGGCTACAGCAGGTCCCATTTTAAAGATGTTTTTTGAGGAAAATATGCAAATATAAACTGTTTGAACAACACAACTTGGGAAATCATCCTCTGATCATTTTAAAGTTGTTTTAGGCACTTTTGATGGAGCAGTGTCCAATTCTTTAGCCATTTTTATGATTTCTGGATACATCACGTGCGCCAGCTCTGCCCATCAAGGAGGTCACATTCTTACCAGCATTTACCTGTCTTGTGCACATGCTGTATTGGCTGAGAAAGCACAATCAGTTTGATATGTACTGATACACACGTGTACCCTGATGCTGAGTGTGTGCCCAGACTGCAGCACCCGGACCTGCTGCAGCCCTGGATTCATGCGTGGATGCCCCGTTACTATGGGGATTGGCTCTGCTGAGCTCTGTGACAGTAAAATCCCACGCTTGCATCTTGGCATCCAGGGAGGGTTAAAAGGCAGAGAGCCCTTCGGAGGGGGAAAGCGTATTTACCGCTCAAAAACATGCTAAATGGGCAGATATTCACCTGCACGCTTGAGTGCCTCCAAAATAGCGAAAATATTAATCCCATCATCTGAATAGCACTTATCAGCAGAGGATTTGCTTAAGAAGATTTTCTATCTTGGCCTTTTCAAGGAGGGGTGAAGCTGTTCCAGCAGCTGGTGGGCAGCTCAGGGAAGTCTGCCCGTCAAGAGAAATAAGGATGGAGGCTCAGACAGTGAGAGGGCACAGGCGTGGAGGTGAGGGGCTGCCTGGCTGTGGCTTGGGGTAGTGGTAGGGCTCGAGGCCAGGGATGGCATTTTATTGATCCTGCCAGACACTCCTCTGTGCTAGGGGGGCCCTCAGAGGCAAAGAGACAGAATCTGTAGGGCACACTAAAGCAAATCCATGCCTGATTTCTGTTGCTATATGAGAGGAAAAGGAGTGATGGGCATGGAGGCCTTTATGGGGTGGCCTTCCTGCATGCTCTGAGTAAATCTCATTTATTTCAGCAAGAGAGGAAGGACTTTCTCTGTCTGATTATCTGTTAATCAGAGCTGTGGGGCTCCCCAGAAGGGAAGAGCTAGAGCTTTTCTTCTTGACAGTGCCAGAGCAAGGAAGCCCCTACAAGTGCCAGATTAGCGCAGGTTTTGTACCGGCAAATTTTGCATCTGGGATGTCTGCCTCCCTTGCTCAGATTTTGGTGCCTTCACACATTCCAGGCCATCCCCTCAGAATCAGCCCTAAGGAGACAGCTGGACTGAGACCGTGGTCTCTGAAGACCCTCCTGACCCGAGGGTGGGGTTTGCTGTGAGCTGGGCACTGCCATGTCTCCACTCTGGTGAGTCAGACTCTGGGTGGGGAAGGGTTGTAGGGCTCCAGGCTTCTCCCTACACACTGAGAACATTTCTAGGGGATGGTGACTGCTGGAAAGACCTAGAAAAAGTGCTCTCCAAGGCTGGGCAAGGGGTTCCGAATGGTGGTCAGAGCTGGGGGAAGGACTTTGGGAAGGAGCTCTCCTGTCTGCACTGCCCAAGTTTCAAGTCCCCTGAATTTTGATTTCCACTGCAGGGGACAAAAAAACAAAGAGGAGAGGAGGTAGCTTCTGCAGAGCAGTCGCCGGGGGTGTCTGTACAATGCTGGTTTCTGGAAAAGTGCGGGAGGAGCCCTTGCAGCAGGAGGGAATATTTAATTAGAGCTACTCTTGCCCACAGAGAGGAGCTTGTGGGGAGCAGGTGGAAAAGGCTTTTAAACACTGCAATTGACGTGCCTTAATCAGAACATCTGGTAAATCTCTTGAGGAGGGTATGGCACTTTTGAAGGTGATGGAAGGAATTCTCTTCTCTTGACTGCTTCAGGCAGCTCCTGCTTTTCCAAGCCCCTAATGCAGAAAGGTAGCCAGCATCCTCACCCCCTGATGGGCAGGCCGCATGTCTGCTCACCCACCAGGGAAAAGGGAAAGATTTAACTTGCAGATTGGAGTGAGAAAAAGAGGCAGCTACTCATCAACAGAGAAAATCTGAAATCTTGCCCAAGGAAAAGAAAAACTGACTGAAAATTCAGTGAAACATGTTTAAGGGCTCTAACCTCAGAAATCTCATCTGTTCTAGTGCCTGCAATAAGAATTGCTTCCTTGGAGTTTCATGTCTGCTTTGGTGGGAACAGCTCCTCTGCCACAGTGCTCTGGCCATACCAAGGCAACAAAGGTCTGGGGTTTGTCCTGTAGAAACACATCCTCTGCATTTCAAGGCCGGCATTTTCTCCTCCTTGCAATCCCAGCATAATGTGGGTTTGCAAAGGTGACTGAAAAATGGGCTGTGCAAAGTCATTAGCAACATTGATTCTCATTATTGTAGCATATGCCAGTGCAAAAACATCCAGCATTTGCAAGATGGATGAGTTGCACCGGCTGGGCTGTGAGTGCCTAATTAGTTAAAATACACAGCATCATAAATGCCAGCACTGACAGCTGAGGCCTTGCAATGTCAGTATGGTGAGCAGCATTAATTTGTTCTGACATCAGACTGCTCCCTCTGTATGGATGCCAAATGCTTGCTCTCTGCTGCAGCCAGAGTTCTGCACCCAAATGCAGGACAGCGTGTGTGTGTGTGTGATGAAACTGGCCCAAGGTACAGCAGCAGTTGCTGTGAGAGGCAACAGCAGCAGCAGCAGCAGCAGCAGCAACAGAGGGTTCAACACAAGGCAAAATAGGCTCTGCAGGAGGCTGGTTAAGTGCTGTGATGTCCTCTCTCTCAGCCTCCATAACCCAAAGAGCTGCAGGAATGTGCAGGCAGGGACTCCCCATTGCTCAGTGTGCAGCTGTCCCAGAAAGGGGGAGGCAGCTTTGTGATTTCAGTTCAGAATCAGAATAGGGACTCACTGGATGTGCATCTGTCACTACAAAACTGCCTCTCTGAACTGAACTCCTCTCCTGTCACAAAGCCTGACTTTAAAACCAACAGTGGCAGCTTGGGCTCCCATGCTGGGGCAGTGCCTGAGAGTGCTCTCAGCATGTCTGAGAGGATCCCATCCTGTATGGCTGGTGAGGGGATTCTTTGTCCTTATCCCACCAAGGAAAAGTCACAGCCTCTAGCAAAATGCCCCAACTTCTTTCCCTGCTTCCCCAGCACAGTTAATGAAACCTTTGCCAGGGAAAGCATCCTGTGAATCAGAGGGCACCGTGCCAGCTGATCTGTGAACAATTTAACCGATTTTTCATTAACCAGCAGCTTATGGAGAAGTTGCTAAATTTTATGGGCCATTAGCAGCTTCTGACGCTGCAAATGACTATGAAATTCAGGGTCTTGAAGTTTTGAATCTTGTAGGCTTGATAAATAGTCCTTGTTGGGAGTGCAGATTTGAACAAATGCACTCAGTAGGGCCCCATACAAACGAGCTGCTGGCAGCATGGAGAACAGGGGATGTGGGGATGGGAGTG
The DNA here is from genome assembly GCA_013400435.1 of Pycnonotus jocosus. Classification (NCBI taxonomy): domain Eukaryota; kingdom Metazoa; phylum Chordata; class Aves; order Passeriformes; family Pycnonotidae; genus Pycnonotus; species Pycnonotus jocosus. The sequence goes on from VWYP01022451.1 coordinate 188,957, forward strand.
GCTGCAGCAACCCACAAGCCTGTCTACACCTCTCCCAAAGCAGGGAGTTTTCTTGAGGAAAGGTGATTTGAAAAATATTACCCTAAAGATGGTCCACGAAGGTGTTGGAGAGTGGGAGTGAGGCAGTGAACAAGGGTTAATGCAGCCATTAAAATACCTGTTAATTGAGTGCAGGGGAGAGAGTGCTGACTGCTGCTTATGCATGGACATCTGCAAAAATGTAATTTATCCTCATTTTATGGCTGGGAAACCTCCACCACAGAACAGCAAATTAAAGATCCCCAGGACCACGTGCAGGCCACAGGTTGAGCAGGTTTGGGTAAAGGTTTGTCCTGGCCTCAGCTGTGGGGCTGTGCTCCTCTTTCCACCCAGGTCCCACAGTAACCTACTGCCTGCCCAGCCAGCCCATGCACAGGGGCAAGCCCTGACTGTCACAACTTCCCAGCTCCTGAAAATGCTCCAGCAACTTTGCAGCAGAAATAAAATTACTGCTTCTGCCTGGCTGAAACTATCCTGTGTGGGAATTCACCCATCCCTGAAGGCAAGGGTAGGCCAGGGTCTTGGTAATAGATCCCTTGNTGATCTGTCAGGAGTGGAGAGAGGCTGTGAAACAGAGTTCAATGGGTTAATATACTTCCAGTCTAGGTGGGAATGCCCAGGTATCTTCCCAGGGTGGGGACCCTTCAGAATTCTGGTGGAAGGTCTCAGAAAGGAATCTGGAGTCTGGGGGCACTTCAGGGGTCTTTGATGACACTTTCTGAGACATTAAAGCTGCCTCTCATGCCAATGTATCCTTATGTGTGCATGTGAATGTCCCATGCCAGTATGACCTTTCCTGGGAGTGAGGGAGAGTTAGGGGAAGACAATTGGTATGATGGAAATCACAATCCCACCTCTCAGGATCAACCTCTTATCTGGCTCAAAGCACGTCTTGTAATGTCTGGTGGTGGGTGCTCACCCTTCTGCCTTGTGTCCTGCCTTATGTGGATCAGAGATTTTGTCACTGCACACCCAAATCTCATTTCCTCCCCTTGGGGGTGTGCAAACTCTGCCACAGCAAAGCACTCTGCCCTTCCAAAAATGGGCAATTGTTTTGAGTCATTAACCATTAACACTTCAGTTTCTCACCAGGAGTCAATTAAACCACAAAATTTAAGCCTAAGGTAAATGGTGAGACTTTGAAGACAGGGTGTTCAGGATTTCTTTTGGTCTAATGTTCAACTTCTAATTAAAACAAGGCTGCTGCTGGCAAAGAATAGTCCAGCACACCCCTGAGGTCAGCTGAGGACTGGACTTGAAACCTCTGAACTCCCTGACAGGCAGAGCTCCCCTCTGGAGATGGGGATGGCAGGGGGCAGAGCCTTGCCTGCCACTGGCCTGGCAGAAAGGTGCAGTCCCTCATCTCCCAGGCTGAAGAGGCAAAGGCAGAACCCAGTGTCATCTCAGGCTGGGCTGCAGCCATGCAACAGAAAATTAAGCCAGACATTTTCACCAACAAGCCTCATTAGCCTTTGACAACCCATGCATCCCAGAACCAGCTAGTATGGCCACATGAGCACAAGAGCATTTTCCGTGATGCTCATTCTGCTTTTTGATGAAGGGATATGAGTATGGCAAGAAACGTGGAGGATAAAGCTGGGGTCTCATGCAGAACAAAGGCTCAAATGAAATTTCTGACCCTTTGCAAAGGGACCTGTGATTCAAGGGGCACAAAAACCCCAGGCACGCTGAGGAAGCCCTGCCTGAGAGGCTGCCCAGGCACAAAGAAGCCCTGATAGCAGCACTTGCTTGCACAGCTTGGTTGGTGACAGGGGATACCAGGATTCAAAGAGACAGCTTTTGGCACCTTGCTGTGGGGAGGAGGGGGAATAGATGCCAGTTCCATTGACTCTGGAGAAGGATATGGAAAGCCAAAACTGATGCTGTTAATAAAGGAGAAACCTGAGCTTCCTCCTGTGTGCTGGATCTGCTGAGTGCATCCTGGCAGTCTGCAGCCTGCTGCCCATCTCTGGGATGAAAGCAGAAATGATTCAGGCTTATGCCCAGGCTTGGTTTTCTTCTGCCCTTCAATATCACACAGAGGTTCCCATTTGGAAGCCCAAGTTTATTTATTAGAGCATTGCAGAAGGATGAAAAAGAGAAGCAGCTCGTGCTCCCCACTGAGCTGTGGGCCAGACCTGGAGTCTGTCATTCCAGCACCTGCACATGCTGCAGAGCCATCACAGCTTTAAACCATGGCTGCTACCAGAGTTAACATGAAATGAAAAAAAGGAACAAATGTAAAATAGAGAAGTGGCTTCTATGACTGAATGACGATTAGCTGCTTATAGGCATGTCAGATGTACAGAACTGGTACTGAGAATTCAGCTGGACTGCCATTTAAAAATTAAAAGAAGATTTGAAAATAGGGAAAACATGACTCAGCAGTATGAAATTACTGGCAATAAATGTCAGAGACTTCATTTGCAAGTGAAAATTCATATCTACCTCACGTCAGTGTTGCTACCTGATGCCCCATATCCAAAAAAAGATAAATACGTTATTGCATGTGTCACCCAAAACTCCCTAAAAATATAAAGATCATGAATAGCAAGTCAAATTAGGAGGTTATTAAGTGGTTGAAAGGTGAACCCATTCCTGCAGGGTGTGCAGTTTGGCACCAGGGCAAATGTGGTCTGCTGTGAGCAATGCAGTTAATACTCCTTTCAGTCACCAGCGCTGATGATCTGGGGGTCTTCCAGAACAGTGAATACAACTCAATAACAGTTGGGAGAAGGTATGTATTTAATGAAAAAAGACTAGGGAAAAATCAACTTTGACAATCTGAAAGTATGTTCAAATATATATTAGATCTCCTCAAGGTAGAAGGGTGTGCTCAGCACGAAATGTGTATGTTAGCAATTCAGAAGGAGATCAGTCAGGGTAGTATTACAGACATTTATCTGTGCTGCTTTGATCAGGTTTTCTTTTGAAGTTTCCTGAGTCAAAAATATTAAAGCAAATGATTTCTCTCTGCATTTTGATACTTGTGCTTCTAAACAGTCATTAAATGAGTAGGCCCAAGAAATGTGAGGAACAGACCTCAGCATCTGTGTGTACTGTGTGTGAGCCATCCGGTGTTTGCTATGCCCATCCTTTCTTTCCTGGTTCTTCCCATGTGTGGAGTTAAGGCATGAAAAAATTTGTTCATCACCTCCTCAGAATTCAGAACACTTCATTATTCATTGTGTGGGCCAACCAATAACAATCTCTCTGGGTGCAAATGTATTTTGATGGCCTGCCATCTAGCACAGTTATAGCAGTTTGGAATCATGCATCAGCCTAGACAACAGCACCATTAATTAAAAAAAAAAATCTTTTTTTAGGTGGCAATGAGGGACCCTTTGAGGGAAATACATGTCTGGAGAGTCCACAGCATCCAGCATAAGTGTATACATGGCTCTGTATTCTTGGCAGTGTTAGACATGGGTGTCCCTCCTTGGAGTTACGAGAAGACTGGCTGAGCTGTAGAATGAAGAAGAAGACCAGTGCTGGCACTGCTAGTGCACATGGATCCACAGCTGGCATCAGAACACAGACTGGAAGTAGCACAGCATTTGGCTGACATATCAGTTGGGACAGGAGCTGTCCCCGCTTTGCCCCAAATCTGTTCCTCATCTACCTGGACTTGTTGGGTGTCCATCATTTGGCTGGCAATGCAGTGTTATGGCATAGCTGGTGCTGTCTCACAGACTCTGTAGGTGCTGATAAATTGCACAGAGTTTCACCTACGCAATGGTGTGCTTATTTTAGAACTTACCTATTATCATGTCATATTAATAAGCCAGATCCAGCCTAGCTGCTGGCAATGTGAAATGCTCCTCTATCGTCAGGGGAATGTGATTTGCAAAGCGTTCAGCTCCTGAGGAGAGCCTCAGAAGAAAGTGTGCTGTATTTCTTTCATATTCTCTAAAAAAAGTCATGGCATGGAATTTTTATTAATTTGATATCCAATATTCAACTCTGTTTGAACTCTGCTATATTTTCTTTCATTTTAAGTTTCTCTCTATTTGTATTTGTCATAAAAGAGAGTTAGGAAAGTTCAATTCTTTATAAGGAGATGGTATAGTTTTGAGTTCTAACAGATCTTTATAGGTTGAAAATACCCTTAAATTATGTGACAAGAGTCCCACAGAAACATATTACTTCATAAAACTGGAAAGCAAACAATTGAGAAACACTTACACATTTTTAGACTATCTGTGGTAACTTGCTTTGACCCTTTTTTACCATTGAACAACCAAAGAATTAGAGGGTCTGATGGATAATCGAAGTGTAAAAGAACATTCATTCAGGGTAAGTGATGACACAGCAGAAGAGCAAAATGGATATTTGCATCAGACTCTACCACACAGAAGAATCATCTCACATTGAAATGCTAATTGAAGTGATTTTAAACTAAACTGACAGTAGTAGTGAATCACTAGGGTCACAAAGTGCTTGTCAGAGAGTTGTGTGGTAGTTGTCACAAATCGGCCATTGTACCAGAGAAAGAAAAGTTGGGAAATATGTTCAGGGCTCTAGGTCTTAGAAACAGTCCAGTCTGATTTCTTTACCAGAAAAAGATTCTGTGAAAAAAATCAAACGAAGTATGGTAAGATCTGAGCTTCTCAAATTCATTCCAATAAGCACTGACAGAACACACATTTTTTTTTTCTTTCACATTCATTTTACATATTCTATAAAATACCAAATACCAATATGAATCCAGTGAATTTGCTTTTTATTAAAACACTGCAAAAATTCCGTGAGTAGGAATGTCTTATCTAATTTTCAGATTTCTTTAAGTACTTAGTGTTGCTTCAAAAGAAACCAAGAGGAAACAAAAGCCCCAGAAAACTGACACTAACAGAGCGGGAGGAGATCCATAATTCCCACTGGCATCCTGAATGCAGGTGCAGAACTTAAGAGATCCAGTGCTGTTCAACAGAGCTGGGACTCAAGATAAGTCTCATTATTTTTGCAGATTACAATAACTTAAATTTTATTAGGAAATGTTAAATTTGGCCTCTGCTTCCTGATAAGATCTTGCACGTGTCCAGAGTAGAATGACACACGTGAAGATTTATCAGGTCTCTGAGGGTGTCCAGCACTTCTCAGAATGGCTTAATAATAGCAAGACAACTTCTTTGAACATGCTTTGTAAAATAAAAGGTTTTAATAAAAGAAGAATATAATAAACATCATCAAACAAAGAAATATAAGTCGAACACAGTGCAGACAGCACTCTGACACTGGCAGGGCAGTCCCAAAAAAGCAATTGAGTTCTTTGTGCAGTCCCTTTAGTATCCGCTGGTCTAGGTGGGCTATTTGGCACCTTGCCCAATAAAATTGGCAACAGGCTTTGAGGTACACTTCCAAAGCCCAGTCAGTGCTCCTGTGCTGGCACTGAGCCAATTACAATGAGAAGGCTATGGAAAGTTCTAGTTTAATTTCCTTACATGTTCCGAGGTAAGCTGAAACTTTTTCCCTTATATAGAAACTCCTGCTTGGGTGTGGGGGGTGCATTCCTACAGCTTCCTTCTCCCAGACTCTGTGTTTTCCTAGCTCTTTATTGTCCTCTGTACTTTAGATGCCCTTTCTAGACACTGAGCTCCTCACTCCACTCCCAGGTGGAGCCTCTCCCTTTGGCTCAGTGTTCTTGGCCTTGGCCAACCTTCTCATCCACCCCAGAGCTATCAACCCACAATCAATCAGAGTCATGCATTCGCTTGAGCAATCTAGTGGCTTCCATAGACAAGCTAAAGCACTCTGGGGATAAAGTTAAAGCAAAAGAGTTGCAAGAGTGCCAGAAATGTGATTGATAAGATTATCAGCGTTTAGTTTTTGTTTACTTTTATCTTTAGCATCTTTTTTTCAAATTAAGTATTTTCTACAAAGTCTCAGAAGTATTTAAGCCCTAGTAGGATAGAACCCCTATGGAGTAATTATTATCATTTCTCAGGATATCCTATAATTCACAGTTATCTTTTCCCCGGAGTATGATTTAATTACTGCCATATCAGATGAATTGTATTTTGTCTAATGTGACTGCAACTGATTAGCAGGCATTGCCGCGAGCTGATAATGAGTTAGGCAGCTGAAATTTCATGTAAATGGAGGATAGAAATTGGTGCTCCTGGTGTTGATTAACTGATATTTATTTCATAATTATAAATAAAGCTCTACTACCAAGTTGTCATTTTGCAGAATGTGTTTTTACTATGTCTTTTGGATTTAGAATAATTGGCATTTCTGTGATTTTGGTTTCTTAGTGCAAGAAAGCAATTTGCAGAAGTTGTTGATAGGAAGCAGTGTGTGTTACCTTAGCAGGGAATTTAAGCACAGATGTTTTTGGAAGATAATTTGTCAAATGACTCCAAGTCACTTCAAATATTTGCAGACTTTCATAACAGTGGTTTGAATATTTTTTGGTGGATGAATAATTTGAACTGCATTTTCAAAAAGAATATTTACTGCGTGCCACAAGGATTAATACCTAAGACATCAAAATAATTCAAACAGAGGACCTTGCTGCCAGTTGAACTTTAGAAAATTAAAGACTTCAGTAAGTGTTCTGGGCATGGGTGACCCAATGTCTTAATCTAGCTGCCATTTGTTATTAGAAAATAAAAATCTTTGGTTGTCATGATTATCCGTCTCTAGTTCGAGAGGATTATATTTAAAACTCACTTTCACCAGTGTCACAGATGCCTGCATTCCTGGATCTTGCAAAGTCCAAACATTTTCACTTTCCCTTATTCTGAAGGAATTAAACCATACAGAAATCACAAGTACAGAAGCCATTACTTCTGGTGGCTACAGACAAGTACTACATACATACATATAGATGTGTATATATATATATATATATATGAGACCCTCTGCTTGGGAGAGGCTTCCATCTCTATTAAATCTGAAGTGAGTGTTTAGCTCGTTTCCTCCCAAAGGAGATGATACTTCTGCTGGAGCATATATCCCAACACACTTTGCAAAGGCAGGTAAACAGAAAGTCATCATTCATCACAGTTTTGCTTTTGGCGTTGCCAACAACATCTCCTGGTGTATTTTTAAACTCATCAGTCACAAAATTATAATTTTGTCATTTTTTTCCCAAGAGGTTGTGTTAGAATGAGTAGATTTTACTTGGTGCTTACTGCAAGAACACAAACAAAATGAACACTTGCTCAGGAAATGAGCAGGCTATGATGAGAAGGGAAATGGTGAAGGAGCATAAGCAGTAGCCAAGCTGTGCTTCTGCTTGACATTAAACAACACATGCTCAACGTTTCACGACAAACTGATACACAGCAGAGAGATACTGAACAAAATTCTCCTGTCTGAGAAACTTGCCAGGGTCACCATTGTGCCAGAAATTGCTTGTTGGAGATTTTAAGAAGCTGTATCACAGTATCGTGTCAATGATACAGTTAGGGCCAGGCACGCCTCAATGTGAACAGAAAGGCAAATAGGAAAAACATTTCCAGAGATGGGGCAAACACAGTTCTCAGGCCCACTTGTTACAGTATCTCATCATTGTCACTATTTTTTCCTTAATATCTAATCTAAAATTACCCTTTCAGTTTTAAGCCATGCCCTCATCCTGTCACTGCATGCTCTTGTAAAAAGTCCCTCTCCATCTTTCTTGTCAGCTCCCTTCAGACACTGGAAGGCCACAATTAGGTCACCCTTATGTCCTCTCTTTTCTAGGCTGAACAAACCTGATTCTCTTAGCCTTTCCTCATAGGAGAGGTGTGGGGTTGAGAAGAAAAACTTTTGCAGGGAGGCAGCAGGGGCCATTCTTTATCTTGTTGGCAGTGTGGCAGTGGCTCAGGTCAGACTCCGTGAGTGTTTTGCATGTAATCACGCTCTTTTATACATTGGTTGTTATTAGTATTGTTACTGTCATGGTTAATTTTCTTATTTTATTGCTGTTTCTAGAAAATTGTTCTTATCTCAGCTTGGAATCTCTGACTTTTGTCTCCCTGTCACAGCAGGCAGTGGGCAGGGGTGAGTGGCTGTATGGGATGTGATTTCAGACTGGGTTGAAATGATGACACCTCCCCAACAGCCCTATTAGCTCTCCAATTGGAGCTCTCCAAACAAATGCTTCCAGCCTCAAGTGAATTGAGAGTCTCACACCAGTTATTGGTTTTAACTAAACATTTGTCCTCAATATGTAAAAATATGTAAGTTCTTTTTTATTTCCTTGCAGTACGCATCTAACAACCTGACGCAAATCAAGACACAATATTTTTTCCTCTTGTTAATAGCCAGGAGAATTGCATCACATTTTATATTGCACTTCAGCAAAACAATAGTCAGGCAAAGCCAGTGCAGCAGCAGCTGTCTCCATGGCTTTGTTTGTACAAAGCCTGGCATAACAGGGCTCTGCTTTCAGCCAGCCCCTGAGCACTTCTGGAATGAACAGAATAATAGCTGACTGCAACCTTTGCTTAGAAATATTTGTGAATGGCATTGTAAGTGTCAGAAAGCTGTATATAAAGCTCGCTGCTGCTGTGGAGGTAGACCGAGCTCTGAGCAATTTTGACATTCAGATTTACAGCAGACTTTTGGCATCCTCTCTCTTTTAGAAATGAATAAACTGCCCTCACCCATTTGAATAAAGCTGTTATTTCATTATCTGCTGCCTCTGTCTCCTCTTCATGTTATGTTTCCTTCAGGTGTGAAAAGTGACTAAACGAAAGAATAAAAGGTGAGAATTCTTAAGTGCCATCATTGCACTGGCACCTACTTCATTTCTCTAGGAAGATCTAGAGTACAGTGTTTTCTTCAGAAGTGAGAAAGAAAATGGTGGTAATCTTGAAATGCCTGTAAAGAGGTTTATGCAACATAGTTGTTAATAATTCCAGAGAACAGCTGGAAACACATAAACAGGTGTTTGTACTCCAATACTGATCTGATCCATCTGCCCAATTACTACTTTGATTTGGAATTGCTAAATATAGTTAGCTATAAAACCAAACAAGTCAGCTTTCTCAATGCATAAATAATTTTCAATCTTTTTTTATCTCAGTGGGTGACAGAGAGGGCTGAGGCTTTCAGGATCCAGTCTAACTTCTACAAGTCAGAGCTGAAGACCTGAGCAAGCCACAGAACACTTCTGTGAGTCTGCTGATGCTACACCTAGATTCTCATTTCTGAAAACACGTTGAACTCAGCTTATGCAGAGCTTTGCCTGTGACTCCCGCACGCCTGGCAGTGGCTCAACACAACTGCTGACCACAGCAAGCAGGTGTCTGAGCAGAGAGGAGACATTTGAGTGACATCTGCCACATTTTCAACAGACCACTCTGTAACTGTCCTAGGTTAAAATGTAAGATGTGCCCAAAGCGTGTATTCTATCACCATCTTCATGGGCTGTTGAAACCGGGTGGGGCAGTGTTTCTCTTATCTTCTGTTAATGGCCCCATCAATGCTGTGCTGCATGACTCATGGATAACTCCCTCCAGAAGCCATCTCTGTTCAATGGGCCATCAAGGACCCATTGCATGACTCATAGAATGATGTCATCCCATTGTCAGATGCTCCCCCCAAGGGGAGGAGCCAAGCATTCCCACCTGGATATAATCCAGGATCTGGGACAGCACAGGAGCAGTTACCCACTGGACTCCCAGAGGACAGGAGCTACCAGACCTTTCTACGGGATCACTGCTTCAATGAGGCCACTTCATCCGGACTGCTACCATCACCTCAACTAACAGGGTGCCAGGTTGTATTCTTTATTTTACTTCTTTCTTTTCCTTCTATTAAATTGTATTTCTGACTTGGAGCCTCTCACTGGTTTTCCTTTGCTCAAACCAGGATAGTAACACACCAAATTTTCTATTGTTTCTCTCATGCCTTGTGCTGGTTTATGAAGGATAGAAACAAGTGCCAGGTCTCACTCAGCCTCTAGCCTGTCCCTGGGTTCTCTACAAGCCTCTGAATGCACCAGAGCAGATTGTACCAGCAGAAAGACTGCATTTAGTTTGCAGTTTTCTGTGTCCTCCCTTGATCATCATGCCTACCACCATGGCAGAAAGACTGTGTGATGGTGTCAGTGTGTCTTTCATGGGTTTCACGGTCTCCACCTCTCTTTCATCTCTACCATTTCAATTTATATTTCCTGCAAAACATCTCCTTTCCTGGAGATACACTGGGCTGTAGTTTTCTATACAATTTCCCTCTCACACATCCCAGGTAATCTCTCATTACCCAGTCCTCAGTATCTGTACTGCCTTCCATGGGAGGCTAATAAACATATGTAAGTCAAAGTCCAGAAGAAATCTCTCCAAACACTTTTGTAGCAAGAAGCACCATTTAACACAGTACCCTGGTGGGGTACCATGGTGCAGAGCAGAATTTAGCCATCAATTCATTTGAGAGTTTGAAGGGCAGAGCTTCAAATGAGAAACTTGAAACTGTGGAATGATGTCTCACAAAGGCAATTGTTACTGACTGAGAGGTAAGATTGAGGGAGGGAGGCAGGGAGCGTGGGCTGGGAGCTGAGTGGAGCACAGGAGCTTCTGCTGAGGAGCCTCTTGAGTGATGTGTTTGTGGTGTCTCAAAATTAACACCTAGTGGTTTTTAAGCTGATAGTAGACGCTTGTATTGATTAGACAATTTGCTAATTCTATGTCTGTGTCAGCTATGTCTTTCTGAAAAAATGGGATAAAAACATTTACCAAATGTGTAAAATTAATGTGCCTGAGTGCTCTGGATCTTTGGAGCCATTGTGATGTCTGGAGCACTCTGAAAGCTCTACATGCAGCCATCAACCCCCCTTTGTGGTGCCTTTGGGTGTCTGCATTAGACTGTCTATCTGTCTCCTCTGATCAGCACCAATTTGTAAGGGAAAGGCGATCTTCTCTCATCCCCATGGGCCATGTATGAATGACCCCTGAACCCTTGGGTTTTTTACATGGCACTGAGTACCTGTGTTTGAGCAACAGAATAAAGGCATTAAAGTCTTATATTTTACCTGCTGAGTAATATGGGAGCAGTTTTCCTTACATCTTGTCCGAGAGTCCTTGCAGGATGGACAGACATTGATGTGAGCAGGTACAGGGGCTCAGGCTCCCAAGACGCCTGGCCAGTGCCCTGTCCACACTCATTCCATGACACTTGGCTGGTCTTCTCTTGCATTTGTGACTTTGCATCTTTCTGTCAATAAGACACTGGTAACAGAGTTACAGGCAAATCAGTTGAGGAAATAAATCCCAATTATAGTTAAACCAAGGACACAAAATCAACTTTTCCATGGAGGAATTTGCATGAATTTATGGGCAAGATATGGATGTTAGTGGGACTCAAGCACATTTGTAACTTGTTAAATTGCTCATCTTAGTTTAGGTACTTTCATTAATCAGAGGAATTTCAGCAGATGTTTCACTTGAAACGGGGATTTTCTTTTCTCTGCCAAGGGAGAACATCTCTGCCTGAAAATCGGGTACTCAGGGTGAGCATCAAAAATGGGTTTTCAAAGTCTTGAATTACTTCATAAAAGTAATACCTATTAGTGTATCTCAGGTTGTGCTCTTTAAGAACAAGAGATCTGATTAAAGAGGAGTGAGCTTAGTGATGTTGCTGTAGTGTAAGCCGGCAGCAGCTATCATGGTCAGGCCCAATAATCTGGTCTTCTGCATTAAAAATGCAGTTAGAGCTAATGATGAATTTGAAAGATTGTAATCATTATCTAGCTCAATTTATCTATTCTAACCTCAGTCAGAGACCAAATTGTAATTGCTGTTGTTCCTAGTCGAATGATGAAGGTTGCTCTGCTATAATTCCTACCAGTTTCATAATAGACCAGAGATAATAATGACAGAGAATTACGGACTTTGCTCAAATGCTGTCAGACTGGACTGAAGCATTACACAATTGTACTATACACATAACATGTGTTGGAAATGTTAAAAAAGAAAAAAGAAAATAGACATTTAAAAAAAATCAATTATTAATTTGTGTCCTGCATTTGCCCTTAATGTGTGAACCAATTTGAGGCAATTCTGCTTCAGTAACACTGTGATAGGTTTAATTTAGATGTCATAGGAGAGGATGGAATATGAATGCTTGTCTTACCCTGTCCCATACATTTTATCTGCATAGAAAGGAATTAAGTCCCATTTTTAATCTCTTTGATATTTACTTTTGCTAATAATACATTTAATTTTTTTTAAAATGACACAGATGATATAGGCAAATCATTTAGATCCTTTTGCAATTGCATCTATGAAGTCCAAGAAATATGTGGTACTTTTATTTGAGTGGGATTTTTAGCAGAGCATTTATAGCATAATAAAAGTTTCCTTTTTTCTTTTTCGGCCATATAATTGACTTGGCTCTTTATGGTCTTTGGCAAACATGACAGTAATTAAATTTACAGATCATACTAAATTGTAAGGTGTTGCAAAACCCAGGATAGATGGCAAAATAATAAAAAGAGACCCGCAGAATTTAGAGGTATAAGTTGGCAATAAAATGAGATTCGGTCTGAAAAAAAGAGTGGGCAGGGAACAATGAAAGCAAAATACAGAAATGCACAAGCTACATGGAAAGCAGTAATGGAATTTAAGACCCTGGGTGTTGGTTATGGGTTTATAAACTGCAGTTGTCATTGGCTGTAAATGCCAGCCCCATAAGCAGGTAGTTTGAGAGGAGATCTGTACCAATCCTGTGGTGTACTGGTACAACAAATTCATTAATACTTGGGCAGTTGTAATTCAACCTCAGATCCATTTCATTAATTGTGTTAGCCTTTATTGCAGCATACATTTCTGCAGTGCCTTAAATATACTGAATATAAACAGTGTTCTTTCTGAAGAACCTGGGTACATAAAACAGGTACAAGAAATGATGCTTAGGAACTGCAAAGGCCATCACAGATGAAGATCACATTAAAAAAGAGAAGAAATGTACAATATCATCAGTAATACAAGACTTGTAAAAAAATTTATGTCAGTGCTATGTACTTTTGCAAATGAGAATATACACAAACATGAAATTGCCAGATTCATAGTCTCACATGAGAAAACATGAGATAAACATCTCCAATGAGAACAGGAGCAGTCAACTTGGATTCTTCAAGGGGAAATCATGCTTGGCCAATATGATAAACTTCTGTGATGAAATGTTTGTCCTGGTAGATGATGGATAGCAGTGATTATGTCTGCCTGGACTTCAGTGAGTCACTAAACAGTGCTGCAAGATCATGCTAAAGAAGGGTACCTGATGAGATATGGGCTGAATGAGCAGACTGTGAGGTGGGTTGAAAACCACCTGCATGGAAATCCCCAGGGAGCAGTGGTCAGTGGCACAAAGTGAAGCTGAAGGTCAGCCACTTGTGGTGTACCCCAGGAGCAGTAGTACATCCTGTTCACAATTTCATTGATAACTTGGATGATGGGACAAAGTGTACCCTCAACAAGTTTGCTGATGACACAAAACTGAGAGAGGTGTCTGGTATGCCAGAGGGATGTCCTGCCACCCAGAGAGGCCTCAACAGGGTGGAGAAATGGTCTGGTGCAAAGCACATGAAGCTCAGCAAGGCTAAAAGTCCTGGACCTGAGGAGGAAAAGGCACAGGCACCAGTACATGCTGGGACCATCCAGCTGGAAGCAGCCTGGCAGAAAAGGACATGTGTGTGTTGGTGAACACCAAGTTCAACATGAATCAGCAACATGCCCTCACTGCAAAGAAAGCTAATGGTATCCTGGGCTGTGTTTGACAAAGTACTGCCAGCAGATTGGAGGGAATTCTTCTGCTTTATTCAGCACCATAGAGGCCACATCTGGAGTCCTATATCTAGTTCTGATCCCCCCAGTAAAAGAGAGCATGAAGATGATGAAGGGGCTGGAGCATTTCAGCTATGGGGAAAGGATGAGAGTTGTGACTGTTCAGCATGGAGAAAAGAAGGCTCAGGGGGATCTCATCCATGGATATAAATATCTGAAGGTGNAGAGCATGAAGATGATGAAGGGGCTGGAGCATTTCAGCTATGGGGAAAGGATGAGAGTTGTGACTGTTCAGCATGGAGAAAAGAAGGCTCAGGGGGATCTCATCCATGGATATAAATATCTGAAGGTGCAGACAGGACAGAGGCAGGCTCTTCTCAGCAGTGCCCAGTGACAGGACCAGAGGCAATGAGCACAAATTGAAACTCAGGAGGTTTCCTCTGAACGTCTGGAAACACCTTTTCACTGTGCAAATGACCAAGCACTGGAACAGGCTGCCCAGGAAGGCTATGGAGTCTCCATTCTCAGACATTTTCAGAAGCCCTCTGGCCACGTGCATGGACAATCAGCTCTAAGTTACTCTGATGGAGCTTGATCAGAAGGTCCCTTCCAACCTCAACCACTCTGTGATTCTGTGACAGAAGAATGCGCACAACATAGTACTTAATCTCTGGAAGGATAATAACGGTGGTCCTACATAGACTTCTGTGAATATATCCAGAATATGATGAACACAAATCAATGAGGAAAAATTTTGCATTTCATGAAAGCACAACACCCAAGGAATTTTTATGGATTTTTCAAGTAATCTCAGAAACATTCTCACTACATATAGGAAAGTGGGATCCATTCAGATTACTGTATTTTGCTACTGTACTTTTTTGTTTTCATATACAGACAGCTATCACCCCCACAAAAGTCTCTATATACTTTTCTTTAAAACTGTGGATATTCAGTTTCACCAGGCAGTTCAACCGTCTGATAAATTTTATCCAAGCTGCACTCCACATCTACTAAAGGGACATGGCAATATATCCATCTTTAGTGGGAAACAGTTTTTTATTTTCTGCACGTCACTATAAAATGTCATTGGTAAATTTCTTCTGCTGATTACAGCTGTGGTACTGATGGGGGTTTCATTGTGTGTCCAAAAGACCTCGTACCTCCAGTATTTTGTGAGATGATGGGTGGCCAGACAGACAACCTACTTGCAGGTTTCTTGTGTTCTCAGCCTCAGCTGGTCCTGCAGTCTGTAGTGTGGATCTCCAGCAGCAGGGTTTGCTCCAGAGGTCCCTCTTGGCTTTACCTGCTCGTGTTCCAGCTCTGCCTCCTGCCTTTGAGCTCAGGTGGTGCCAGTGAAGGTGTCGAGCACAGTGTGCTGCTGGCAGGGTGATCCACTGGGTGCCAAACCATCCTAGAGCCACTGACATCAGCTTTACACATCGAGCCCCCAGGGAGAATCAGAGCCTCGGCAAAGTCATCACTTCTTAAATGGCAGACATTTATTTCCCACTTTTCTTACTACCTGATATTTTTAAAAGCAGGAATGAGGAGAGATAAAGACTTTATTAGCAGTAAGCAAATTGAAAGAGAGATCAATTTACCTTTCCTACAATACAACATCTTAGTCTTTTCAAATCATCATGAATTTCCCTCATAAAAACTGTTTTAAGGTGTCATGCAGGAGTAATGTAGGATAGCCTTCCTCAGAAAATGTAGTTATTGCAATTATCTCCTCTTTTTACAATCTGTCATATATCATTAGTTTATGAATAGTAGAGACATATAAATAGACATAATTCCACAATGTTTTTGGATTGTCTTGCTAAATAATTGCAGAATTTAATAGAAAGTAAATATATTTATAACCCAAAATGTGCATACAGCTGGAAAACACTTCAGTACAGAAATCTCAGCACACAAAATCACATCTATATTTATACTTATTCAAGAAAAAGTTGTTCACTGGGTTTCCATTTCATTTTGAGTGGAGATGTAGTTTTTATTTGATGGAAACCCCCCAAAACTAGAAAGGAAATCTGACCTCTTTAAAAATGAGTTTCTCATCCCTCTTCCGGCAGTGGAGCCTGTGCAGGACAGAGCAGCTCGATGTTGTTTCCAGAAAAAGGTTTTGCCACTCCAGCCCCCCCTGGAAGTATCCATGGCCTGGTTACAGGGGACCCTGCCCACAGATGGCTCTGAGTGCTGACACAGCAGCTTGGGCAGCCAGGAGAGCCAGCACCAGGCACATCCTGGGCTGGGAGCTTGCAAGGATGCACCACACTTTCCCACATCTCTGTGCTCATCACCCCTTTTCCTTGTTTAACAAACACAATGAGGAATTTTTGTCTCTATTTAGAGATTTCTAACATAATCTCTTGGAAAGCAGCATGGCAAGTCTCCCTGAGAAGAGAGGGGCAGAGCAGTGCTGAGGGAGTTCAGAATGATGTCTCCTGCAGCAACCACACAAAGTGACCTTTAATTGGGGTGAAATACATTCCAAAGCTGAATGGTCTCCCTGAAAGATGTTGTCTTGCTTTTGGCTGGGTTAGAGTTCATTTTCTTGTTGTAGCTGATACAGGGCTGTGTTTTGGTTTTAGCAGGAAATTAATATTGCTAACACTGATGGTTTAGTTGCTGCTGAGTAGTATTTATACTAGTCAAGAACTTTTCATCTTCTCATGCCCTGGCAGTGAAGACTGGAGGGGCACAAGGAGTTGTGAAGTGACACAGCTGGGACAGTTGACCCCAGGTGACCCAAAGGATGTTCCCTACCATGTGGCATCGTGCCCAGCATGTGACGCTGGGGGAACCTGGCTGGGGGCCTCTGCTGAGGAACTGACTGGGCACCAGTCAGCAAATGAATGAGCAACTGCCTTAAGCATCACTTGTTTTGTATATTTGAATTCTTTTATATTTTTTTATCTTTTTCTGTTGCATTAGACCATCTTTATCCCAATTCACAAGTTTTCTCACTTCACCTCTTCCCATTCCCTTCCTGCTGGAGGGGCAGTGAGAGGATGTCTGTGTGGGTCTTAGTTACCGACCAAAGCTGATGTTTTCTGTAATCATTATTATTATTATATTGTCATGAACATATGAACAACTGGAAAGTGAACATGACCCATCAAATAAAGACAGGTTTGAGATATGCAGCACATTATTCAACTAATTTTCACAGAGCTATGAAAAAAAAGACAGGATTTTTTGCTACACAGCTGAGTACCAGTACCTACTACTGAGTAGTCTGGAGCAAAGTACCTGGGAAAAATGTGGATCTGCCCCATGTTTTGGTACCTTGCTGAGTAGTAATCACTTCACCCAGGCTGTTAGAACCAGGCTGTTCCACCCAGCCCTGCAGATTGTCAGATCTCAGAATAGAAATTAGACCACTATTATTAGCAGATAACTTTTTTTTTAGAATTAGATTCCACATGGATGAACAGAGAATAGCAGGAGGGGAATACAGATGTAGTTTTATGAATATACCTGCTGACACAGTAAAAGTTTGAGTCAGTGCAGGCTTAATGTAAATGAACAGGAAGTTAAAGTCCATGTTGAGGTTGGAAGAGGATTTGTCCATTTCATTAAGCAGCAGAGCTTGTTTGAGAAGTAAGTGAAGTCTGTCCATAGTATCAGCTAATCAGGATTATCACATTCCTGGGGAGAGGATCCAGGCTGAAATAAAACCCCTTTTCCTGGTGTTTGTGTCTGCATGCACATGTGTTAGGCAGTGGGCTGGACCTGTGAGACAATCCCATGGATGTCAATAATGAGAAGCACCCTATTGCTTTGCCACATATCAGACTGAGCACAGGCATCACAGTTTTCTAAATCACAATAGTTCCCCTGCAGGGCAGAGTGCAGCTGGAGTCACTGCACGCTGCTGCCCAGCACGTGGGGGCACGTGGCACATCAGGGTTAAGCAGAGACATCCATCTCTGCAGAGGCTTTTCTCTACTGTTAATTTTTCTGTGGTAAAGATTAGGAAGTAAGCAGTATTGGAAAGAATACAAATTGCATAATAGACAAAATCTTCACAGTAGAGCAGTTTCATCTTAGTTCTCACCTGTAAGTTCACCTTTTTCCCCACTTAAGAAAATATTAATGTTTTTTTAATTCCAACCTTGCACAAAATGCAAGCAGTGAAGCACAGACTTTTCAGAGGAGGAAATTTCCTTCTATTCCAAGTACTTGAACATTTTCAATGTTCATTTTAGGCAGTTTTGAGTTGTAACTGATAACACTATCTTGAAGTATTTGTTCACTGATGACCACAAATGCGCTTTCTGATCCATCTGGCATGTAAATGTTTATGAAAATGTTGCTGTCTGCTGGTAGGTAATACATAAGATCCAGTGGAAATGAAGAGTTGAGGTGCTGACAGAGGGTCTCTTCCTCCCAGTGGGTGGGGAAGGGGCACCCATTCCCTGGGCCCTGCCCAGCAGTTGTCAGTGCCAGCCACAGCCACAGCAGGGTTGTATTGTGTGTGCAGCAGCATCACGTGCTGCACTGCAGACACCTTTCTCTGGAGAAAGATGGACACAGAGAACGTGACTGATAGACACTCATCAGACTACTTCATGCACTCTGAGAAAGAAAGCTTTTGAGTTTGATACTGTGGAGTCAGATAAAAGGCCTGATATAGAACAAAACTAGTATTGGAATGTACCCTCTGTGAACACCTGCATCAGATTGAATAAGTGGAAAGTCAACAGAAAGCACAAGGAAGAGGAAATTCTGCCAAAGTAAATCCACTCAAATATGACAGAAAGAAAAAAACATTTCAATATCTTCGATCTGTAGAAAGGGTTGAATTTTTATCCCGTTCAAATTAGCCAGCCCAAATATTGAGGAACACCAGACTTTGCCAGAATCCAGCCTTACACTGTGTCTCTTAGGAAAAATGATGGAATTGCATTACTGTTGCTGCCAGCACTACATCAGGAGCTGCCTGCAGTTTTCTGTCTATGGTTGCTACATATCGAGGATGATTCTCATTAAAAAGTTTCTTTTGGCTTTCAAAAGTATTCAAACACCCAGAAAAAAGGCTTCCAGGTAAACCCCATTCAGAAGAGGCCCACTCAGATGTTTGTCTTCCCATATTCAGGTTCTGGCAGTCTGTAAGCAGGTATGACCCATGTGGGACAGTCATGCAGAGGGAAGAGTTGTCACTGGGTTTGTTTAGTATCAAACCTTGAAGACATGGCCTCTGTGAATCCCTTCTTTGTCTTATGAATTATGGTCCCATGTCAATATTTTTCCCCTGTCCTCTCAAAAAAATTACAGTAAAATAAAATAGCAATTAAAGGTTATTTTTTATCTATTTGAGAGAATAAAAATTGGAAATCTTATATTCCTCTTTAAACTCCTCTTTACCTCCGGCCTTAGAGGTGCTTAGGTCTGTGTTGTCCGGAATCTTTCCCAAGCAGCCTAGTGCACTGTGATCTAAAGACAAAGATTCAAAAATAGATGAAAGGCTTATGTGCTTTAATTAGATCATGTCCTGAAATTGCAGTCCCCATTCACTCTCTCACAGAAGCAGCTCAGACCAAATGTGACCTGCTTCCAGCTCCCATTGTGCAGCTCATGGCTGATCTAAAGGGCTGCTGAAGAAAACTTCATCCTCCTTGGTGCCCTGACACATTCTGATGGAGAAGAGCTCAGTGAAAGAGGGAAGATTACCAACACATATCAGTAGTCCTAAGTGAGCTGGAGTTTGCAGGCAGTGTTTTATGTTTTGGAGTGTCAATCAGCAGCTAGATGGAAACCAGATAATCAATATCGAGGAGAGTAAACTTTTGCTGGAAAGGTCTGAGGTGGAAATATCGTCAAGTGAAAGTACAGTAGGAAAAGGTAATAAGGCAATGTCTTTCAAAAGTTGGATTCTACCATGCTATTCATAAAAAGATATAATCTCTTGTTTTCATATATTTTTCCCTCACATGCTTGTTCATATTTTTTATCTCACTGTACTGAATGAAGCAAGAAGATCGATATGATACCAGCTGTGCTTAGAGTACTTCAAAAAGGCAACTCACCTGAAAGGAAAAAACAGCTCTTCCTTCTTGAGAAAAATTGGAGGGTCCAGGATATCCTGTGATAGGTATATGAGAATGATCTTGTATTTTTTAGAACTCAGGTCCTATTTTGAGCTTTTGCATCATTTAGCCCAAATTATTATTATATGCAATTATAGTAGTATTCTACATATTCATGATAGTTGTTCTAATTAAAAATTACACAGAATCATCCCAGGTTATTTTCATCTTGGCTGCTCTAAACCATACTGAAGTCCAGAGGGTATTGTTGTGCTGCTCATTTATACCAAAATGTCCAAAGTTTTCATGCAATTTCTCACATAGGTCTATTAAGAAATTGAAATCAGGTATTGGTGTAAATTCATGCACATTTTTTTTTCCTGATAAAAAAGGGCACTTGTTGATTGCCAGAAAGACTTTTTCTATCAAAACATTACAAGCAGCTTCTGTAGAGACCTTACTCATTTTGTTATGCAGAGAGAACTCCTACCATGCAGCGACACCAAATGTTCTGAGTCCCAACAGAGAGCATCTTGTCTGTCACATCTGACTGTCATGTAGACATGAAAAATATCTGGATGGTACTAGGAATATGTTTATGTGTAGTTTATTTTAGGAGTGACGATGACAAACACGTGTTCCTAAAGTGGTTGTGTGCTTTAAGAGAACAAAGAGAGGAAAATATTTTATTATCCCTTATAACATTGTTTCTATTTTATAAACAAAATGTGTGTATTTTTCTTTGCAGTTCTATGCATCCCAGGAAAATCTTTTAACTTTGCAGCTCTTTATAGCACTGCCCATTTAGGCTGTCAGAAACCAAACCAATTAAATGGAAAAGCTGCACACTTCTCTTTCTGTATAAGGTTAGGAAAAAAGAGATACAATTACTGGTGAAAGTAGGACACTGAGCATAATTTAAAACTATGTACAGCCTAGAAGCATTATGAATATGAAATCTTTGTTGCAAATTACAGCTTGCATGCAGGCCTGGGCACCAGCCTTCCTAGGAAGATGATGACTAATTATAAAGAACTTTAAGAAGGATAAAATGCCTAACATAAGGGCTACAGAGGATGATCCATGGAGAAAGCACCTACGAGCTAAAGATTTTAAGATGCCTCACATGGTATCCAAAACTGCTATAAGTGTTTACATGTGCTTGAAAGACACAAATGAGGAGGCATTAGGAGATTGTTTAGAGCACTTCTCAGGGGTATAATTGCATATAAAGGTAAGAAAGTGAGCAAAGGGAGATTTGAGTTGACTACCCAGCCAAAATTTTAACAAGGACGTGTAATCGACTGTGAAATAGCTTCCCCAGAAAAAGTGTTAGAAGTCACATCTCTGAAATGATTTAAAAGCAGACTGGACACATCATGTGATAAGGTAATGGATGGAGAATAGAGAATAGAGAAGTGGCTCACAGTATATCTCTAACTTTTGGTTTAGTCAGTCCCTCTGGCTGTGACCAATCTGGCTGCCCTCCTTGCTGCTGCTGTGCTGCAGAAGCAGCACCCACCACTGCTTCTGTGCAACACCCTGCCCCTCCAGCTGGGAAAAGAAGACACAGCAGATATTTACTTGTCAAAAAGGATCACTCTATTGCTTATATATTAGGTAATTGAGTGAATAGGAGAAGTTGTCTGCAGGGGGAATCTGTGTGCCTTGGTCAAGGCTGAGTGGTGGCAGCACAACCCTGGTACTTCCAGGAGGAGCAGTGCCCAAGAAATGCTGAGGATCTGATTCACCACCCACTCTGTGGCTGAGAGACACTCCCAGCTGTGAGCTGCCCTGTTGTGGCATCTGGTTTCTTCTTATGAACTCCCCCAGCTCTTAACATGGCATTACATATGCACAAAACAAACAACAAATGTGAGGAAATCAGTATTAAATTATCAGTTTTCTGTGAATTCTCTGTGTTAACGCACTTTATGCTCCATTCCTACAAAGTCTGCTGCACAGGAGGTTTCTCAGTGAAAATATGTGATGAGTTATCACATGCAATGCATGTTACAGCAATACAAGTTTGTCCTTGTGAAAGGCTGAGGAGTTTGTTACACTTACGATAGTTTTTTTCATCCAAAAAGCCCTTTGCACTGCAGTATAGAGGACAGAAGGAGAAGAATTGGAGATTGAATGTTTTCCTCTATCAGTTCAACAGGGCATCTGCTGAAACAGTGGTATTAGCAGCAGTAGTTATAGTACAAATGCATCCTTGAAATGAACAGTAATGATGGATCTGTGGTTGGGACACAGCGTAAGAAGACCAGGAGACAGAGTTATGGCTTTCACACAGCTTACCCAGTAAGGTAAATTTCTATTTCCCTCCATTTTAGTGTTTTTCATACACATTTGTTTTATTAGAGTGAGACAAATCACAATTCTTTAGAATTCACAGTTCTTTAAAAGCCTCTGGCAAAAACGACCTCAGCAGCAAGGCTGAAGAGCAGAGGCAGCACTGGTTGTTAGTACTGGTGTGATGCTGGGCCTGTGAATCATGCTGGGAAGGAAATCTTCATCCCTGAAAGTAGCAAGATTCTCCTGGCAAGAGATGTTTAGGTGACAGAAATTTGTTCCAACTGAATTAACTGACATGCAGCTAAAAAAGTAATGAACACAAAATGTATTAAGTACTTAGTCTTAGAATCTTAAAATAATCTTTGTCATACAAAGCAGTCATCTCCTTTCACACTAACTCTTTTGACCTAAGCATGATAAAAACATGATGTGCCAAATTTGAGACAGAGCAGCCAAATAAATCAATGGTAGCCGTTGTGAAAAGCAGGCAGTATGACTGAGTTTTATTATAAACCTGCAACCACAGAGCCTGATGAATTTTGTCTAAAAACAGGAACACAAACCCAGCTTTCAATTCACTGATAAAAATGAACTTCCCCTCCAGCTGGCCAGCTGGAAAATATGAAGGAATGCTGAGACCTTCTCTACAGATGATCAATACTTGATTCCACTTGATAAATATGCCCAGACATTGGAAATTATTGCCTAAGCACTACAGTGCTGTTACGTGTAGGAAATGTAAACCAGTGGAAGAACAAACTAGGGCGTACATTATCATCAAAAAGCAGTATGTTCCTGTAGATAAAGTAAAGGGTGTGGGGGCTGGGCTGTATATATATGTGCAAAAAGTCTGGAGACATGACTATTTAAATGTTATATACTTTCTACATGTTTCTTTCCTGATATCGTAGCAACTTAGTAATCTAATTACCCAAAGTTTAAAACTTAGGTGCATCTGTATGCATTTATCACTCAAAAGCTAGCACAAAAAAAAAAATAAAATTCTCCCATTTCACCCTAACTATCACTGGGAACTTGAATCAGCCAATGTTAAGAAAGCCCATATGTATTTTCTGCCTCCCCAGTGGAAGCATGTAGTAGCAGTCTAAACAAATAATCAATACAGAGCTCTCTTGGGTGCCATTTGGGGCAGAGACTGTGTTGTACAGTCTCACACAGTCCTGTCCCAGGGAGACCCTTTTGGCACAGCTGTTCGTGGTTCCTCAAACCCTTCCTGACTGATGGAGTATTAGTAAAAATTAGCAAAGGGGCTGGAGGAAGCACGTGGGTGTTGTGGAACTCCAGCCTGTATTTTTGCTGAGTTCCCAGAGCCTGGTGTGCTGACAGGAGTGGCAGAGCACTGTCCTGAGCTGGTTCTGAATCCCCCTGAGTTCAGAATCACGGGGTGAGGCTGGGGGACGTGGGTTCCTTTCCAGGGCAGGGACATGGGCACAGGGAAGATGCACCTACCATCAACTGCACCAGACGGGACATGTATGATTGAGTTTTGTGTTTGCTGCCTCTCTCAGTCCCTCAATAATCAACAGAGCTCACACACAGATCTCACAGATGATGTATAGTGGCACTTTTTGAGATGGGGATTTGACTTACAGAGAAACCTTATATTTGAATTTGTCATACACCTTCAACCACTTTATCTGATTCTCAAACCTGATCTCCTAGCTTTTACTTCAACAGTCCCCAAATAGGAACAACTCCATATAGCTAATATTTCCTCCTTTTTATTTCAGACACAGAGTATCTCCTAAAATGATACCTGTGTGAGCTATTAGAAAGGTAAGAATCAGTGCTACAACAGTGACAAATTTTCTTTGCCTAGAAATGTCAGAGCTTTAATGTCCCATATATACTATATTGAATATGGCTAGAAATAGAAATCTTTATGCCAATTGAAAGGAAAAATTCCCAGTCTCCCAATTCTAGAATACTTCAAAATATCTGACCCTTAAAGTATGAATTATTTTCTATCATATAAGACCTATTTTTGAAATGTTACAGCTAATTCTTGGCTCAAAGTATCTGGACTAGACAAAAGCTCTTGGCTCTTGAGATTAGAAGATATGAAAAATATACCTTCTAGACTACCAAGATTTCTCCTAAACTTCGTAAGTAGGTTGTTTTAATTTTGTTTTCTGGTTGGTCAGTTGTTTGTCTGTAACAAGCTCATGGACTGGATTAATTCTCACAACAATCAGGAACATCCTGATTTTTAGCTGCAGCACATAAATAAGAGGATGTACTGATGTTCCTTCCCCAGAAGGCACAAAATAGCTCGACTAGACTTTCCAAATTCTTATTCTGTATAAAGCAGAACAAACAGCAGCCCATAATGCTCTAAACTCCAATTTAAATTTTTGCATTTTGAATATGATTTGGGGTAGGTTTATTAGGAAGAAAGAATAAAGGTAAGGGGATTTTGCCTCTTCATCAGCACCAGCACGTGTCTCTTACCCAGACAGATCACGGTGGATTTGTATTCATACAAAACTCACACAAAACTGGGCAAATGTGATCTATAGGTTTGTGCATCTCAGTGCTTCCCAGAATTCATTAGTAAGCATTTGCAGTAGGTAGCAGCTGGAACAAGTGGAAAATATTTCACAATTAGCTGGTGAGGCATTGCTTGGGCATTTTCCCAGTGACGTGACATTTCGACTTGGCAAGGTTTCACTGCCAACCTCCTTATCAGTGTGCGGCCATTTCTTGCTCTTATCGTCTTGCTCCACATCAGGAATGCTGTTCCAGGATCTTTGAAATATGGTATGTTTCCTTCTCCCACAGAACACCTTTATTGCTCTGCTTTCCTTGTGCCTGGCAGCAAAAATTAGGTCAGTGTATTCTATACATTGAAGGCAAACTAATGTGACGTTAAACAAAAATTCATACACAGATGAAGAAATATGGGAGAAAAAATATCTGTGCATGCCAACAGATTGTTGTGCTGTGATTTATCTGGAACAGAAACATCAAGCCAGTTTACCTCGTGGTATCACACCACAGCAGTCATCAGATCATCCTGTCTGCCTCCTCTATTTAATCAAGCATGAGTCTGAGAGAACACTCGAGTGGTGAGGGCACAGACACGACTGTGTGGGGATCACAGGAGCACATCAGCTCTACACTGTGTGGGCAGGGGTGTACTCTGATACCCTTCTTGGATGGAAACCCCTGACTTCCTCCACTGCAGATCCATCACCTTGCCTTGGTGACAAGCATCTATCCCACATCATTCTTCACTTCTGGAGGTAGTCTTCTGTGACAGAGGGAGGTTGTTTGCACTGGCACTTCTGCTGCACATTGCTAGACTCTGCATATCTTGCCAGATATTTGTGATATACCAAATGACAGGTGCGTGTCTTAATAAGTTCTACCGGGGGCAGGAATTAGTAGATGAGGGAGCACACAGCAGTGGAAGCATCTGGTAGGAAGAAAAAAGATTGTCTTGTACTCTGTCAGGTGTAATTAGAGTTGCCAGTTGTCATTGCTGCTAGTGCTTACTTAAATAAGTTTCTCTGATGAGAAACTATCTGACAAAACTCAAAAGCATGTACATTTATGGAAAATATAGTACCAAAATGGTCTTATTATTAAACAGTCCTGTTGGAGTTCAATACTCTCTGAGTAGTTTGTTTTGGATATGCCATGGGTGAAGAGTGTAAGGCTTAATGTCAAAGTTACCCATTTGAAAATGTTATATAGAATTTCTGATCTAGCAGAATGATATAAAATATACTGAAAACATAATACAAATGTAAATTACATTTACCAGAATATAGTAACAATTCAATCACAGTAAAGATGTGATTTCCCATCACCATTCTCTTTAATATGCTCACTATCACAATGGGGGAAGTTCCCAGTTGGCAAGAAGGAATGTGTAGATTGAAGCCAAGGGTATTGCTCTCTTTGAAATGCTTTTGCTAGTTGTCTAGTTTAAACTCTCTGTGAGCCTTCTTCCATGGCTGAGCTCTGTTGGGCAGTCTCCAGCCTTACTAAAGACGAGGCAAAGATTTCAGCAAGTTGTAAAACTGTTACATTAAAAATGCTTTCAAAATAATTTGCTTTCAACAGTAAGCTTTGGGGGAGGCTGGCAATAAGTGTTCTACAGTCTAATTAAGAAGGATAACCATTTGTTATTTTTAATTGTGTCTGACAACATATTTAATTTCCCCCTCCTGGAGTGCAGCACAGAGGGGCACTCAGAGTCCACACCCCAGCACACTCTGAGGGTCTCCTGCTGGGAGAGGAGCAGTGCACACCATCCAGCTGCTGCAAACAGCATCTCAGCTCTTGTTTTAGATTCTAATCCTTCTTTTAGTACTTTTAATTAATTATAAATATTTGTTACTTTGTTATTATAATAGTATACCATTGTATAATTGCTCTGTTCCTATCACCTGAAAGTGATTTAGAATTTTTTTAAAAATGATGATGCATTTTTGTGTTTTCTTGGCAAATTTGAATTATGGTTCTTACAGAAAACAACCCACAGCTGGACACCTCATGACCAGTGCAGTCTGTGTGCAGTTAGGAGTTTGACTTTATTTTGGGAGCTATAGTCAGTGGGAGATGGAAAGCATAAATAGAAACCTCTGAGCACAGGTTTTAAGGAAGGGGAACAAATGAAAAAGGTGCTTTGAATGTGATAGCTGGGGAGAAAACAGGTATTAGCCAGACATGAACTGTAGTCACGTAATAAGCCCCCATAAAATTCACAGAAAACAGCAGCCCTTCACCCCTCTCAAGACACTTCAGGGAGTAATACTGAATGCTGGCTTGTGAGGTCAAAACATCCACATGAAATGTTTTTTAAGAACAGAAACAAAGTCATGAAAATTGATGAGCTAAAATAACATAATATACCTGAAAACAAGGAGTAAACTCCTGACCCTTTTACCTTCAAATGGCGCAGTCCCCTCAAGACATGCTAGAATGTGTAGGAAATGGAATTATTTGCCCAATTTATACAAACTCACTGAATCAATGGAAGCCCATGATAATGGTAATACTTTTGAGATAATGTAATTCTGCTGTGTTCCTCCAAAGGGCAGATTTTCCCCCAGGGTAGGTATATGCCAGGTGGATGCTGGCATCTTCCTATGGTATGGCTGGGGCTGGCAGTGCCTTTGCTCAGGCGCTCCCTCTCTGTGCCATGGGCAAGCTTTCACAGCCATTTTGTCAGGTCATATTGGCAGTGAAGAAATATCACAAGCAGTCTACTCTGTACATGAATTACTTTTTAAGTAATACAAGCAAATTAATAAAATAATAAAGGTTGTCTCTTCTGGAATAAAAGACAAAAAGAAAAATGGCCTAAATGTATTGAGAGCATTATTAATTATCTATAGGCCAAGTGACTGAGTTTCATCTGCCCTAGTTAGGGCTCTCAAAGAGTGAATTTCCCCCTCTGGGAATGAAGTTACACTGAGTAATGATGCAATTGCCCCAGACAGCAGATCTAATTCCCCTGGATTGCTAATAACACCCCAGATGTCCAGACACTGTTTTGAGCCACTCAGCCCATTTAGGCTCGTTTGCTATCTCACACCCTCATGCCCCAGAGGTGACTGCAAGATGTGCCATCCATCACCCAGCACTCCCATCCCCTGCCTTTCCCAGGCGGATCCACAGTCCTGCTCCCTCGCGCCCCAGGGCCCAGCAGGCAGTGAGGGACAGTGCCCTAAACCAGGACAGGCACCCTGGGGACACACCCCTGAGAGAAGTGCCACAATTACCCACCTCTTGGAAAGCCTCATCAAGAGATGGGGGTGCCTGGCAAGCTGCCTTCCCCAGCCACAAGTGCTACTCCAGCACAAGTCTCTGGAGAGGTGAGCAGTCCCCAGTGCACAACCCAGCCTGGGTTACTGGGATCCTGTCCACTATCCATGTTTTATTTCCCATGTTTTCAGAGTTACCAAAATTTTTATGAGGACACGAGCACACTGAACTCTAACTCCCCTGGAATAGGAGAAAAAGATTCTTCTTGTCCTGGGGACAAGAGAAGGAGAAAAAAATGGAGGATATTTGGTGATTATGAAGGAAATAAAGAGTTTCCCATACTCAGCTTCCCACTCCTCACATGTACTCACCATAGAAGAGTCCAGAGAGGCAGAAATCCTCCTTGGAAGCATCCTCATATGCATCAGAGTCACACAGGAGCTTCATACCCCAATCCACATGTGTGAATCACAAGCCTTCCCCCACTATGCTGTATCATGGAACGTTCTGCCATTACAGACCTCACCGGGCCTTTTTCCCTATTTGGCAGAATTTCCCATGCATTCACCCATGCATTCACCTTCCAAGACACACAAACAAGCCACCACACAGACAGGGTATCCCTCCAGGACAGAAGTTGTGAGAGATGGTTGGCTTGTCTCACCTGCATTCAGCCCCAGGAAGCAGGATGGAGGAGAAGCAGTCACTCAGACTAAATCAGTGACAGTGGGCCATGACTGAGTGCCACAGGACAGGGGTTTTCAGCAGGAATTTGGGGGGGGTGTGCACTAGAAGTCACTGCAGCTGGCCATTGCTTGTCAGAGTGTCCAAAGATGGAAACAGCACCATGGGCTGGCTCACCAGTCCTTTCCACCTCTCAGCCTGAGGTTAACAGGATGGGAAGGAACTCAAGGCCTAATTTTGGGCTCATACTAGAGGGTATGCTAGCAAATTAGTTTCTTGATGTACTTGCAGGGCACGTTCACAAACTCCCTCAGAGACCACACACTAACCAGAACTAGTCATCAGCCTGGGCAGGCATGGAAAAGAGCCAGCGGCCAGAATAGTTCCAGTAGGTTTCACAGACATCTCAGGAGAGGTGGTGACAGCAAATCTGCTGACAGCCTGTCTAAAGGCCATTGCAAAAGCACTGCATAATGCACATACCCTACTTGACCTAAGATTTTTGATGCAGACCTTGTCCATGAGATCTGAAAACTGGATTGTAGATGAAAGTCGAAGGATTTAACAACCAAAGAGCCTCCTGCAGTGCCCAAGTCGGCTCCTTTAGGTCCTTTGAGCAGGAACTAGTGGGAAATGCACCAGGCTGAGTGTGGCAGCTTGCATTCAGGCCCTCTCTTCTGTCTCCTGCTGTGTGTGTCTCCAGGTACAACCTTTCCTGCTCCCCAGCCCAGGTCACCACCCTTTCCTGGCCATCCCTACCAGACCATAAACCATTGTCCTGTCCCACAGCAGCAGTGCTTTCCTCAGTGCAATGGATCCCTGGCAGCACAGTCAACCAGCTTATTTACACCCATCTAATTTATTTCATTTGCCAAAAATATTTGCTGTTATTTTTATCTCAAATACTTTCTAACCCAGGTGACATAAACAAACTGAGACAATGCTGACTGAGATTTTAGCTGACTACAAGATTTAAACAAAGCAGCTGCTCTGGAAAGAGCTGTGAGCCCCAGTGCTGTTGCTTTCATCTGGGTCTCAGTGGGCTCTGTGACTCTGGGAGGCTCATGTTGGAGTGTGATACCGTTAAAGGATGGGAGAACACAGCAACAAATAGATTTTTAGCTGAACACAAGCCATGAATGTTGATTCTAGCTGGTGACCATGCGTTTTGTCTTAAACCCATAAGAACTGAAGAATGACCCAGATTACAACGAATATCATTATTTTTTGTTTTGTTATTGTTTACCATTCTGGTTTCAGGAGTTGTTGCTTTTTTATTTCCCCAGATGTTGCAATGAGTAGATGGCAATATCATGGTCTTATGCATTTAATACCATTTTGTGGATGCTGTGTTGTATGTACATTATTTACTTCCAGCACAAAGAATATATTAATTATTCAATAGGGCAAGAATTGAGTGTCAAAATGCCTCTGGTAATCCTGAATAATAGATTGATCTGTATTTATACATGCTTTGCTCTTATGAGTTGCACTTTTAAGACATTCCCTCAGTGAATTGTTTATCAATGTGATCCTGATTCATGCCAGTAATCAACTATCAGCACAGGGGTACACTCTGCCATTGACAAGGCATCTAGGCTTCAGCTCTGTGGTCCTCTTCTCCTTGCTCCAACATCAGGGACTAGCCTCATTCAAAAAAATATATATAATGTGATACCTGTGCAGTAGCCATGGCCATACACAACTTGGTCACCAAAGTTACTCACCCCCTTGCTCTGGGCAGGGCAGCACTACAGCTCGTGCTCCATGCCAGCTGCTGGGAGGGGAGCTGGTGCCATCACTCTCTGCTCAGAAGATACAGGAACACTCCAAGACATGCCAGAGTCCTGCCAGCAGTGTGGTAGGTGGAGCCTACCCAAGAGCACAGGAATCTGGCTGGTAGAAAATTGGCAGGGAGGGCAGAAAGGAGGTGCTGTCTCTGAGAGATGCAAGCTGCTGGCAGTCAGTGGTGTCTTGCCCCCGTACAAGGCAGAAGCTCTCTAGTTCCTTCTGAGTTTGTCATTTCCCCATGTAGTGCCTCCCTGTCCTGTCTATGAATGTCCTCAGAACTTGTCAAGCCATGCCTGAAGTACCATGTTCACTTCTGTCCTGATAATTCAAGAAACACATGGAAAGAGGGTCCCAAGGAAGGCTATGAAGATGAGCAAAGAACTGGAGAACCTGCTCTTTGAGGAATGACTGAAGGAGCTATGTTGTCAACCTCCAGGGAAGAGAAGGCTCAGTGTAGACCTCATTAAGTATTCCAGTACTTAAAGGCTGGCTACAAAAAGGATGGGTGTCCCCTTCTCTTCACAAGGCAGCTCGTGGAGTAGACAAGAGGTAACAGGTACAAGTTGCACCAGGAGAAGTTTTATCTGAACATAAGAAAGAAATTCTTTACAGTGAGAACACTCATTCACTGGAATAACCTCCCCAAAGATGTGGTAAAGTCCCTGTTGTCAGAGGCTTTCAAGATGAGGTTGGTTAGGATGCCAGGTAATGTCATCTAGGCTCCTTCTCCCACAAAAATTTGGACCAGATGGTCTTTGAAGTCCCTGCAAACCTGGGCAGTTCGGGGGTTATTGCCTTGTATGAACACAGTTTTTCCAGTCAGAGTTCTGCTATCTTACTGATGGCATCACAAGCATGTACATCCATCTCCTGTTCCAACTCTGAGCATAACCATCTCCCAGTTATGTATGGACTTTCTCACAAATGGCAGATGGTAAGGGAGCACTGGCCATGAGATATGCAGCTATCTTCCTCTGAGATTGTGGATCTGGTAAGGGCCATGGAGAATCTAGCTTAGGACTCCTTAAGAGCAGGCATCTTTCAAACCCGTGAAACCACAGACTTTTATACTTCAGGCACTTGATACAACTGAAAGTAATTGCTCCAGTGCTGAAAAACAAAATTGTTCTCTAGGGATGATAGTGTTCTTTAGTTAAAATCACAGGAAAATAAATAACTTACTTTTCTAAGAGAAAGCCAAAAATGTCATTTAGAGGGGAGCAATCATTCTTAAAAGGCAGCACTTGTCTGACACGACTACAAAAACAGCACTCTTCTCAGGAAGGAGCTTCTGTGGTTATTATTGTAATCTGTGCAGGTCCAGCTGCCTTGCCAGCAGCATGTGGAGCAGCTTTAATCACCATTTTAAACTAATGTGGCAGATATTTATGATAAAAACAGTGGTGTCAGCTGTGTCAGATGCTGTAAAAAAACCTTCAAAATAATCAGTTGTCAGATTGATTAAAAAACTCCACATTTTCCTCTGAAAGAGCTGAGGTAATTTAAGAAAAGAAAAAAAAAAGAGCAAAATTAACTTAATCAAACGATTTCAATAATAAATTGCAGCTGGAAAAGCCTCCTGGGGTTACAAAGAACATGTTTATATTGTCAGGTGTGTCAAAAGGAAGATTAGACGGAGATATTTTACTGACAGGGGAGTAGAAAGGAAAAATGTTTCTCTCAGTTCTCTGCTGTCAGAGCATTCCAGAAGTGCCATATCCCACCCAACAGAGCCAAGTGATGTCCTCTGACTGTCTTCTGCCCTCCTCAGACTTGCACCAATGAGAACACTTGATTTCATGGAAAGAGTCAGAAACAGTAAGAAGTCACCTAATGGCTTACTCTGCTGAGCCTGCTCCTAAAACCACAGCTTGGGGTGCAATTATGGGTCATGGTCTGGCACTGCCTGTCCTGCTGTGGGGCCATACAACAGGGCCAACCTGAGACTGTGCTTTGTTGTGGTATTGTATCACCCTCCTCTCACTGCCTTGGTGATGGTGGGCTGGGGCCACACCTCTGTGCTGATGCTGGCAGGAACAGCAAGTTCTAAGGGGCACAGTTCCAGAGAGTGCACCTCTGTGAGGAAATGCATCCTGTTCCTCTGTGAGGAAATACATCCTGTTCCTCTGTGCTTGCTGTGCAAAATGATAAGGCTAATATTCATCAGGTGAAGGCAGGGCTAAACCAGTTTGGCCTATGTGGTATATGCAGTCATAATCCATTCTAAAGAGTAAGCACATTAAAAGGGACATGTATGAAAATGATCATATAGCTCTGTGTATTAATCATAAATTTGAGAAAAAAATCCTTAAATTCATGTCCTTGGTTGTTTCTGTATTTTTAATGGGAAAATTAATATGGGGAAAGAGAAAAACGAAACAAGCTGATCACTCAGTGCCATGCATTAAATGCTATCATTCAAGAGTGTTGTACATAGAAGACAGCAAATATTGTAGATATGTCAGGGATGATTCAGTGTTACTGAAATAACTTGAGAATATAAGCTCTCCCTACCACTGTCAGAATAGCTAGACGTGTTTGATTTAGTTCATTCTGCTGTGCCGTGTTGCTCTGCTTTTTCTGCTAACTCCACAATTCAACCTTACAATTGGGAATTCAGATAACACAGCCCTTCACTTCTGATCTTAGTTGAATACCAATGCCATAATTTTATGCTTCCTTGCTTTCTCTACTCCCTGACCTTTCATGTTTCTTGAGGGACATCTCATTTCCTCTAGCTTTCAAACACCTTAACACTTATTTCTTTATATTGGTGATACAATTAAGTACACATCCTTAATTGAGTTACAAGCAAATACATAGAATAATAACAGGGTGTTTATCTTTGTCAACCCTAGACAGGTAATTAAAAAGTCTCCTTCACACTCTTCTAGGCAAACAGAACCCTTTAAACTGATATGTCGCCTTTACATAACGTCAATAGACTGTCTTCTCCTCTCTTCTGTTTAGACGGCCTTGTGTATTCAATAGAAAATGCAAATTTGCCTTACTCAAAACTCAGCTGGAAATAAACCTAACACTCCTCTTAGTCTAGTTCCTCTGGTTCAGAGTACACTGAATGAGAATAAAAAGTTACTTCATTGCTAGAGCTGACAGAGCACAATTACAGAGGCCACACCTTGGGTGCAAAATCTGTACAGATTTTAAGTGCAATACTTCCTGATATGTGCTTGGATTCAACATATATATCAGCTGGGCAGAGCAGCAGATTTTTATCCTTGGTAAACTGATGTAGCTCTATTAAAGGTCAAAGGAGATGATTTCCATCAGCTGAGGACATAGCTGACCTGCCATTCATGTCTTGCCCCTTTGCCCTTCAGAAGAGGAGGAAACCCTCTGGCATTCAGCAAGGTACTGACAGCCAAAGGCTCTGTTGAGGAACAGCTGCCTTTCAAAACATTTATGTAAGGCTGTTGAAGAGGAATGGTCACATGCCAAAGGCTCCAAAGCACAGTCAGTCTGGATTTTATAATCAACATGCCACTGGCTGAGACTGGGGCTCAGCCAGCAACCTGACCTGGGATGCATCAACCTGCAGAGGTCTGCCTACAGCTTGTAGCTTGCCCTGCTGTGTATTATTCCTCCACTGCTTCCCCACAGGGATTGGTACTTCTCCTGCTACCTTTTCAGTAGATTTGTGTTCTGTCTTATCATTTTGCACTACAGGCCCCAGGGATTGTAATGCTCCTGAATTAAAAGATGCTCACAGAAACACAGACTACACAGCCCTTTTGGCCACAGGAGCAGCTGATTTCTGGCTTGTGGCTTCTGATGAAAGCCAGTTACAAGCATTAGGATGGATGCACTTCAATTGAGTGTTGTGTGGATTATGGATCCCATTGTAAACAAGCCAGCTCATAGTAGGAAATGCAAGGAACATTTGCCCTGAAATCACTCCACCCTATTTTCTGCAAAATAGCTCTTACACATATATCATTGCTCTTATATAGAGAGGAAAATACATAGAGCATAAATATTGACATTCATATTGTTCATACTTTTACATGCTAAAGAAATCATTATTTTTTAAAGGCTTTCAATAAAGATGGCTGTTGGAAAGTTAAGAGAGGGAACAAACACCTTAGCAGTGCCTCACAGGAATTCTGTTTCCTTGGAGATATGTTTTAATGTAGAAATAAATAAGAAAAGCTCATGGTTCACAGCAATGTGCTTCTTTTACCTAGTCTTTTAGACAGAAAAGAAGCATGAACATGACAGTCCCTTACCCCAGTGGTGATGTTATGTAGCCTTGTATCAGTGATACTTGGTTTTTAAATGCACCCTTGGGGAACATGCACTTATTTGCAATTGAACTATACATAGCAAATAATAATTTCCTATTGCTATTGCTATTCATTTATTATACATCAATATTTCCCCTTGATAGAAGGAGTTTTAGAGAATTTTCAAATGCTCAGACACAAAAATACTCACAAAGCCACAAACCCAAAGCTGATCAGTATGGCTTGGCTACACCATAAGGTAAAAAACCCTTGGGTGCCCAAAGACATGTCCAAATGTCAAACATCTTTTCTCAGAGATGTGCAAGTAAGTGATTCCCTCATTTCAGATACATGTCTACATCACAAAATGAAACAGAAAAGTTCTAGAGAAGAAACAACATAGAGAAGAGCTTGATAGCCTGTGTGCTGGAGCAGCAGGCAGCCAGAGGGAGTGCAAAGGTGGAGAAAAGGAGACCAAAGGAACAGAGAGCAGTATTATCAGGCCAGTAGTACAGGTACCATACTTGAACTCCACAAAGGGCCAGTTTAACAAAGTAAAGGTAATAGTGAAGAGTCAGGATGGCAATGAGGAAGTGCAAAAGCTGGGGGAGACCAGGAGTGCTCAGAAATACTGCTATGGCCACAAAAGGAGCAAACAGGGCTGAGTCCAAGAGCCAGGAACTAGCAGGGAAAGAAAAAACACACCAGATCTAGTCAGGTTTGCTCCCACCTCCCACACACCACGTAGCACTGGCTGAAAATGAGAGATCATCTGGTCTGTCCTTGCAGGCTCTGTGCCTAACACATATGGCAGCTGATTTTCTCTGTTTATGACATTTGTCCACAGTTGCTTAGGGCAGAGCAAAATGAGAACTAGAACTACCTGAGACCTGGTAGAAACAAATATTTAAGCCATCTTTACTAGCATGCCCAAGACACTTGCAACACAGGTAAATTCAGCTGTTGAGAAAGTTGGTATATGAACAAGGGTCCCAGATGCTAAAATGTATGATTGTATTTTCCTCTGCTTGACCTGTTTCTGTCCCTTTTTAAGGAAGACATTGCTCAAATTGTTCAGTTCTTTGAGACAAAAAGCAACTACGTAGTATCTATCATTGTTTGATCACATTGAATCCTGTAAAGAAAATTAAAAGTAGAAATCACTGGTGTGAAGTGACATGTAATTTGAACTGAAATATGTTACTGCAAATCTCATCTGTAGGGAGCCATAGGAAATGGAGTTGCCAGACTACCTTAAAAATGACTGTTGTATTTTGAAATGTGGAGTTATTTTTCCAGAGAACTAATTTTCAGTAGAGGGAGCTGCAGGATCAGGTCAGACTTAAAACTCTGAATAGCAGTCACTGCAGATAAGGTAGATTTAAAAGTATTTATGTTAACATGCAGAATTATTAAACAGCACTAGAGGGTTTATTATCATAAGATTATTTAAACTTTAGAACTCTCCACTGTGCCTTAGGGTGTGGAAAAACAAGTGACATATATAACTGCATGTAATGACGTTGTTCGATGTTTTACTGAAAAATAATCTTCTCTTTTTCTGGATTATAGGCACTGATTTGTAATACAAAGACTCCAAAAGCAAAACAAAGCTATATTTCTTCCCTTATTGAAAGATAGTGGCAATATTTCCGATACGGTAACTGTAGACTGCAGTTCAGAGATTCAATCAGTGCACATGGGAGAGCAATAGGCAGAGTTCTCTGTGCTGTCTCCATCCACTCATTTTTGTATGCAAAATTATCTGCTTCTACCCAAAGGCAAAACGTGAGTGTGTGTAATTTTCTGTGGATGTCATTTTCAAGGGTTATCCTTTAGGCTCAGCATGTGCTTTTTCCTCTGACACGTCTCTACCACGGCAGGCCAGCCAGTGACATCTGAGCACTGTGCTGTTCACAGATGTTTAGCATTGCTCAGGCTAGCCAGCCTTCTCTCTGCTGACACCACTGTGTCGGCAGTGTCAGCCAAGATGGAAAAACAAGATCTTGACAGGTTCTTGAACAGAGAAAAATGAGGTTACAGCAAAATATTTGATGTTATTTACAAGTCTCAGACTACATCCAAGAATGCAAGCTTGTCTTCCAGTGGACTGGCATGAAGAGGCGTTGAAAATGAATACACTTTTGTCACAATTATTTTATCATGTCAAATTGCTCCCAAATATTCACAGTCAAAAAAATGCTGTACCACAGGAGCGGCAGCAGTAGGGCTGCTCTTCTGTCTCTCACTTCCCTGCACCAGTCCTCTCCATGACACATCCATGTCACCTGGCATGTGACACAAACCCAAATGACAAGGCTGTGCTCTTCCACCTGAATTCTTGTGCACCACATAGGCCTTCCTGCCCTGTATAAGAGGTCATGATGCAGCAACCTTCCAGTGTCAGTATTCTTCCTGCTCATTAGGAGGCTGGTATTCACAGAATCACAGAATATGCTGGGTTGGAAAAGACTCACAAGGATCATTGAGTCCAGCTCCTGGCCCTGCACAGCATCATCTCCAGGAGTCACACCCTGTGCCTGACAGCATTGTCCAAATGCCTCTTGAACTCTGTCAGGCTGGTGCTGTGCCCACTGCCCTGGGGAGCCTCTTCCAGTGCCCAACCACCCTCTGGGTGAAGAAACTCTTTCTAATATTCAACCCAAACCTCCCCCAACACAACTTCAGGCTACTCCCTCAGGTCCTGTCACTGGTCACCATAGAGAAGAGGTCAGTGGCTGTCCCTCCTCTTCCCCTCATGTGGATGTTGTAACTGCAGTGAGGGCTCCCCTCAGTCTCGTCCAGGCTGAACAGACCAAGTGACCTCAGCCACTCTTCACATGGCTTCCCCTCAAGGCCTAGCTGGCTGTGAGAAGAGAAAGGCAAATGAGCAAACAGGAGCTTGGAGAGAGCTTTGGGTAGGTAGAAAACCACCATGCTGTGCCCTAGAGCATCTCAGAAGCCATGCTGCCCAAGCCATTATTTTAAACAATGGAGCATGAATAACTTGCTAGAGGC
The DNA here is from genome assembly GCA_013400435.1 of Pycnonotus jocosus. Lineage (NCBI taxonomy): Eukaryota > Metazoa > Chordata > Aves > Passeriformes > Pycnonotidae > Pycnonotus > Pycnonotus jocosus. The sequence continues at coordinate 226,529 of VWYP01022451.1, forward strand.
TGCCACTCATGAGATCAGGCTTACAGTGTCTTAGTGATCTGAGACTTGCATCAGGACCTTTCAGCCTTTCTAGTACAACATAAGCACCTACAAGCACTTTATTTTCAGATCAAGACCTGACTTGCCAGAGCACTGGCTTCCAGGCCTCATTGCTTTCAGTGAGCTGGCTGTGCTCTGCCCCTGCAGCTCTGCTGCACTGCAGTCTGCACTCACCAAGGCCATTACAGACATTGTTAACAGCACCTCTGTTTTGTAGAAGCTGTTCTGTCTGCTCCCTGTTGTTTGTTGCTCCCAGTGTCACATCTGCATTCTAGAGGCAGAGCATGGCTTGTGTCAGAGCCATCAATGCCACACACATCCTAACACGAGCTCTTTTGCCAGGCATGCTCCACACTGGTGCTCCTGAGGGCCACAGGTCACCCCTGCTCACCCATACCAGCTGCCCAGCCATGCAGATAGATACTCACCTCTTCCTCTTGGTACAGAGCTGGGTTTCCCACACACATTTCAATGGGTATGAAAACAACAACTGCATAGGCATCAACAACATGTACTCTTCTGCTAAAATGTCTGAGGCCCCAGCTCAAAGATATTGGCCACCTCATTTCCTGATGGATGTCAGCTGATTACACCTTCACATGGCCCATAGGCTGTTGGTACTGTCTAAGGCATTAGTTGCTGTCAGTAGAAACGGCACAGCAGGGGTCATTATGGCCCAGTGTGCATTGCCCAATCTTTCTGAATACAGCAAAGTGGCTTCAGGGAAAACACTAAAACCACAGTAACCTAGTGCAGTTCCTTCCACTGGTATCTTGCATTAAGAGCATTTTCCACTCCACAGGAAGCTCTGGCTGTCACTACTGCAGGATGTATGTGGTGTCCTGGAACAGAAAAGAATTCAAATACTATTTGTGCTTTTAAATGGAGTAACATTCACTCCCTTAGTCACAGCCCATGCCAAGTGGAGAACGGAGTTCTGGTATCTCAGCAGCTTTGTCAGAAAGAAGAAACAGGAACTCCTGGTAGAAACCAATGTAAGCAGCCACAGCCTCCCACTCCCCTTGCATGGGCAGTGTGAGGTGCATTGTGTTGGGTTACTTCAGTAAGGGCAGTGCAAACCAACAATCCTTCCACGGCCTCCTTTTTTCTCTGTTTTAGCTCCAGTGAAAACACTGAACACAGTCACCTTTGCTAATAAATTCCTGCTGTGCTTTCCCATAGCAGTGCTACAGGACAGATTTATCCCAAACCAGTGAAATTTCCTCCAACAAATGAAGGCAGGGCAGGACAATGCCTGCAATGGCCTTTAATCCCAAAGCTGAACAACTGACACAGGTACGGTGCAATGCTTTATTTACTGGGGGGTGGGAGGTGAGCTTGGGCTGCTGAGTCTGCATAGCCAGTGATCTTTGGATATTCCTGCTCACTGCATCCCTCTTCTGCACTGGTTCATTCATTAGTGCTGGGTATTCCCAGCAGAAAAGGTTCAGGATGGACTCCCTGAGCACAGGAAGCAACAACCTTGTGCTTCTTCCCCACCTCACCTTCCTCCACTGTAAACTCTTTTATGCAGCAAAATTTACAAATTCTTCTGTTGGCTCAAAGCTTTGCCTGCACGCAGAGGAGAACAAACAGTACTATCTGCTGTTCTGGTGAAAGAATACGCCTATGTTTACTCTTTCCCAACCCTGCTACCAATGTCCTGAGGATTTTCTGAAAATCTTTACTAGAAAATTACAACCACAGCAACAGCCAGGTGTTCAGGTTTTGCCTATTTTCCATAGAAAATTCAAACACTGTGAGACACAATGGAAATGGGAGGCTCCAACTATGTGAGAGCTACTTATTGGGTCGTTCTTTGGTCTAGGGGCAGGGCACCATTTACCAGCAGAGTAGCCCTCAGAGTAGTTGTTTATCTGATAGGTATTGCTGAGGGGAAATATCTACCTTAAATGCAACCATCAGAGCTTTAAACAGCATTCTGTGAAAACATTCATGTGAAAACATGGTATCTAGGTACTAAATAGTATCTGATTTTATTGAAGACTTTATGCAGCTACTCATTCTAGAGCAACCCTGCCAGTATCAGCTCTCATCTATATATATAGCCCCTTCTTTGGTGGTAAACAAAAATCAGCTTCAAGTGGTTTTCCTTATGAAGTGATACTTGAATATCGTGGGGATTTTCCTTCTCTGTCTAAATAGAAATACTGTTTAGGCAAAGAACAGGAGACTGAGAGGAACAGAATAGCCCAGGGAGTGAATTCCCCAAAGGCAACAAGCTGCTCTCTGTGCCCATGTGTAAATACAGCATGGGAGATCCAGCTGAGTGACCAATGGTTTCTAATTAAAAATCTTTAAGAAATTTGATAGCTAATCTGCTTTGCTGAACATCCATCCCTGAAAGCTCAGAAGAATAGATCACACATTCTAGAAACTGCACAGGTATTCCTCTAGGAAAGCATTTTCTGTGGGAACTTTCCCTGATGTTACAAGGTTTAAGGGACAGACCCTTAGCTGGAGTGAGTTGCTATCCCACCACCTTGACCTCAGCAGCAATGAAACCTTAACCTAGCATTTCTTCTTCTTGTCCAATCTCCCCTTTCCTAAAAGACAGCTGCTAAATATTCACAAACCCCTCCAATATTCGGGAGATTAAATTGAACAATAATTTCAGAATGTTTCACATTGCTACAGGAAGCCATGAAGCTGCTTTTACAGTTCTCCTTTAGCAGCTCTTGTAGCTATGCTGCTGTTAAGGTAAAGTTTGGGAGTGGAAATACAGAGTGACACAGCATTTTTAAAGAAATACGTCTTCATAACAGTGATGAAGCTTTTATTCTCTCTACCAGTTGTAAATAGTAAAACTTCTAGCAATCTACTCAAACCTTTAGTGCTGGCTTTACTGTGCAGTTACAGGTAAAGCTTTCCAGCAAAATAAATGGGAAAAAAAATTCTGTATTTTGTTTTCTTATTTCTTCTTTTATTTTTCTTCTTTTTAATATTTGTTTTGCAGTTGTTCCCTTTTATCCTTTCCAGAATTTGGTCTTCATGGATTTTTAAATTTGTATCACTTCTGTTATTCATTCAGTGTTTTTCCTTTATAAATAATTATTTTTCCTCTTATACTTTTTTGTCCCACGCTACTGAAATATTGAAAAAAAAGAGATTAAAACCTAATAACTTTATTTATTATTGGAGGATTTCTATGAAATAAGCCAGAAAATTGCATCTTAGGTGAAACAGCTACCAACAAGAGCAAAACATCCTTTCAGACATGAAAGAGTCTCAAAGAAGCCAACATTTTTTGAAGACAACCTCACTGGCAATTTTGGTAGGTACAGATTACCTAATAATAATAATACATATTATTATTTCTCAACAGCAGGAAATTGAATAAGAAAATAGTTAATCTTCTCATTGCAGAATATTTGAAAGGCATGACTGATGAATAAATGTCCCACCCCCTCCTAATTAATTGGACTAGTCATGTATTAATTAAGAACATGCATAAGCCTTTGCAAGATGTAGATCATGTACATGAAAGTGGGTAAGACAGAAGTCTGGGAAGATTGTTGCTTATTATGGACAGAACTCATTTACTGAAACTTAAACACCAGTTAGAATCTATTAAATTACTTAACTCTCTTGTCGAAAAGTTCAAATAAGAACCATGTTACTAATGAGAATAAAAATGATGAATTCCTATTACTCATTTACTTCACAGGGATTAAGACAAGAGTTCTAGGGAGATGAATTCTGTGTTCAGTTCTGGGCCCCTCATTAGAAGAGGTGCTGGACTGTGTCCAGAGAACGGCAACCGAGCTGGGGATGTGTCCAGAGCACAAATGTGGTGAGGAGCTGGTGAGGGAGCTGGGGGTGTTTATTCTGCAGAGGAGGCTCAGAGTGATGCTTTAAGTTTTAGCTTTTTTTATTTTTCAGAATCTGTGCTGCCTAGGGGTGTAATTCTGAGCCTCCTATTAAATGCTAGTAAGCTCTCTTCACAGAGTAGGTAGACAAAACAAATCCTTTTCCTGCTGAGAATCAAGGACAACTTTCAGGCCATATACAATGGTGGACTGAAGGGAGGAACAAGAAGGATGGGACCTCACAACCTGAAGCTGTAACTGAACAATTAAACCACAATTTGCAAATGGACCAAAACTTATAAAAATGTAAGATCTTGTGACCGGTCATCCATTTTGTGGCCATTCTTAGTCCATCCTGGGTGTAGTCCTGCTCAGGTTCTTCTTCTGCCCAAGGTGGATCCTGGAGGTCTTTCAATACCTATCTTATTCTCTAGCTCTTTCCAGTCTGTTTCAGGTCAGCCTTCCCAAGGCATAAAGAGGAGGCCTTATTACACTCTACAACTGCCTGAGAAGAGCTTGTAGCCAGGTGGGGTCTCCTTTTCTGTGTAGAAGCAATAGAACAAGAGGAAATAGAGGGAATGACCTCAAGTTGAGGCCAATATGAGCTCTAGAATCAAGCTGATCTTTAAAGTCCCTTCCAATCAGGTTCTGTGAAGCTGTGTCAGGGGAGGTTTAGATTCAGTGTTAGGAAAAACTTTTTCATGGAAGGAATTATCAAATACTGGAACAGGCTGTCCAGGGAAGTTGGTTGAGACACCAGCCCTGGAGGTATTTAAAATATGTGTACATGTGGCCCTTGAGGACATGGTTTAGTGGTGGGCTTGGCACTACTGGTTTAAGGCTTGGGCTTTATGATATTAAAGGTCTTTTCCAACCTAAATGGTTCTAAAATTATATTATTCTAACACTTGAATTGCAAGACACATGTTAAGAGAAATTTCTCATTCTAGACCATCCTCCTCAGGATGGGCTAAAAAATTATTGAAAAGCTCAGGGGTCAAGCTAAAGACAGGCAGGCCCCTCAGCAATTACAGTCAGGGGCAAAACAAAGTCATCTTGGGGAAAATTAATTTAATTTTTGGTCAGTTAACAACAGCGTAAGACAGAAATAAACACAAACATAAATGGTTACCACCCCCTCTCCTCCCTCTCTGCCTCATTCCTATGCTCAATTTCACTTCTGACTCTTCTATCTCATCCCCCCTGCCTTGAGCAGTGCAGGGGGATGGAGAAGTAGGGGGCTCTAGGGAGTTCAACACTTCATCTCTCTTACTTCTTCCTCCTTCCTGAGCAGGAAAGTGTCACCCATGGGCCACAGTTCCTGCCAAAAATATCTGCTCATGTTAGTGCTCCTCTCCACGGCTGCAGACCTGCCAGAAAACTTGTTCCAGCATGGGCTCTCCATGGGTTGCAGCTTTCTAGGGGCACATCCACCTGCTCCACGGGCTGCAGGGCAATCCCATCTGGTGCCTGGAGCACCTCCTTCCACTTCTTCACTGACCTTGTCTGCAGGATGTTTATTTTCCACTCACTTCTTTCACAGCTGTCAAGCAGTGCTTTTTACCCTTTCTTACTTATCACAGAAGTTCTTGGCAATGCCATCCCATGAGCTCAGCTCTGGCCAGTGGCAGGTCCATCTCAGAGCTGGCTGAGAAATGACTGTCAGACATGGGGGCACCCTCTGCTGCCTTCATACAGAAGTCACCCTTGCAGCCCCCAGCTACCAAACCTTGCCACACAAAAACAACACACTTCAAAAGCAGAAGTATCTACAGTGCTGAAAACTATGTTCTCCTGTGCCCATTTTTTATCTACAATGAACACATTTTACTTATTAGAACACGTACTTCATCTGTAGCAGTTATTGCAACAAAATTCTAGACCCCTCATTTATTTACCACATACTATTTATAGTATAATAAATGAACAGCAGTTTCTTTTCACTTCCATAATAATAACTGGGAATACCTGCATTATAGTAAGTTTCATATTTAGTTTGCCCTTGTAGAGTTGCTTAGTATTATCCTAAGTCCAGCTTCACTAGTTGCTTTCCTTCACTCTCAGTGTTTGTTCACACTCACACTTGCCACACAGATGTCATCAATCCAGCTGGAAGGTATGAATTGCTTCACTTGGTTTGATCTGCTCACAGTGATTACACTAAGCACACTAAGCCTGANTAGATGTCATCAATCCAGCTGGCAGGTATGAATTGCTTCAGTTTGATCTGCTCACAGTGATTACACTAAGCACACTAAGCCTGATCTCTGTCAAAGTGAGGGTTTTTTTTCAAATCAAGTTATGAAAAGAAGAAAACCAATGTAATGTTGTACAATGCAGTTTTATTTTTTTAATGAAATGCCCTAGCATCATAAAACAGAACACATTTTCTAATCTTGAAGCCAGCAAGATTGGGAAAAAAGAAAAATCAAAGCTGGTTTTCCTATACATAATTTCCATACTAAGATTACATTCGGAGAAAAAAATTCCCTAGAATTAAAATGTAAGCAGACATTACTTACACAGCTCTCTTAAAAATAAACTGGACATGTCATACAACTCACATACGGTGCTTTGCTAGTTTAATATGCTACAAATAGAATTATTCAAATGCAACTATGCAGCTTTTCTATTACCTAAGACCTTTAAATTTTATTATGTTGCAATACCTTTATTATTTACTTCACATTTCTTTACCATACTATACAAAGCTCTTTCCTCCTTTTCTGGTGGCTTTTTCTCAAAAAGGAGACTTTCACTGTGGCTTTCTTTGGAAACACCCAGCACTCAGTTACAGATACTCAAACCATTTCAATATACATTCATTATGAGATTAAGTCTCCATTATTCAAGTAGGGGTCTCATGACTTGCTAGTAAACTAATGGAAAGAGCTGATTAGTATTTATTCCAGTTCTCATTAATGAGAATGTGCTCTGGACAGCTGCAATGCCTCAAAATCTAGCAGCTGAGTGTGCACCATTACCTCCTGCACAAGAATTACAGTAACTTGGAAGTCTGGGTATGCTCACAATATCCATGGATTAACCACAATAACCATAGGCATTTCTCAACAAATGACACTTTCAAAAAATATTTACATTTGTAGAACTGCATAATTTCATTTTCAATGGGATGTTAGTTCAAAAGTACTATTTCGCTTATTAAACATGGCTTTAAAAATATAGTATATGTAACACCTGTGTTACAAGTGTCAGAAAAACACTGGATGAATCAACATTTCAATTCATTGCATCAATGAGGAAAGCAAAAAGCAGTAGTTTTGGAAAAGTATTCAAGTATTTTCCTGAAATACTATATAACAAAATAAAGATTCTAAACTTTGTATGATTGTATTTGAGGCAAATATAATTTGCAAGTGCTTTTTGTCATATAGAGCAATATGAATAATACTTTGTAGCAAAGATATAGAACACAATTTTGATAATACACAAAACTGGAATGTAAATAACTTCAATAGAAAAAAAATAACCTGCCATTTATAACAATATTCAAGTGCTTCAGTAATGAAATGACCAATCACCATGGTTTACATCAACCACATATATGAGAGACATGAAACTAACACAAGCTGGATGACAGAAGTACCAATAAATATACACGAATACAGACTCATCAGCTGTTTGGACGCAAAAAACCCTCAGATGAAGTCAGTTTTAAAGAGAACTTTAAACTTAAAGGAACACCTAAAAAAACGTAAAATAGAACAGGGGCTAACTTCTCTCCTCAAACAGGAATAAATCTGTACAAGACCAAAATTTAGCCCCAACCTTGGACACAAAACATGTATGTGCCATAATACACAAAACTATATACAACTTAAATAATCACGCCATAGCTCTATATGACAGTCTAATGTTTTTTGTTATAAAAACAAATCAGCACAGTGAATTCATGATTTGTCAGATGTCAGTTTCTTCCCTTGGCATCACAAAGCAAATTATTTTGTTTGATATTTAGTTAAATTATTTTAAGGATTTTCAATCATCAAATAATATTTCTAAACTTCACACTTCAACATCTTATTTTGCAAAGACATTTTAACATATGGAGTAGAATGTCCAAAGAATTGTGTACTACAGAGGGAAGCTTTTAATATGTTAATATCAGATATTTTTAAAAATTAAAACTTGCTGGTGTTTGAGAACTTATTTATATTTTCCTTTCCTGTGCCTTCTTGATATTATACAAGTACTCCTGCAATTTACTTGCAAGACTTTTCAGTTGCACTGTGTGGTATTTGGTATCATCCAAACAGTCATAAAACCCTTTATAATCCCAAAAAGCATAATGCAAGAAAACCTTCAAAGACAGAATATATAGGATGAGGTGTGACCTGTATATAGTTGTGCTTTTATTTTTCAAATATCTGTACACTATTATTGTTATTACTTAAAGCCAGGAATGTGTTTGAATTGCATTGATAAGTTGCAAGGTATTGTCAGAATTACAAAATGAAAGATTTTAATAAAAAAAAAGGCAAATGACAACACTGTTGTCCAGCATTTAAGCCACATGCAACTACGTAACACTCCCAGCAGAAAACGTCTTCTGAGACACTGAAAATGTCTTATCTTGGTGCCAGTGGCAAGTCCAATGTTTCATAACATTTAGATATTATTGCAACACAATTACTAAATTAGCTCTCTAGAAAAGCACAGAGAATTTATCAGTTATCATGAATACATAGATATAGGCCAATCCCATCTTTTCTAACATAACAGATTACATTGCTCCAAGATACATTTTAACGATTACAATAGATTTTTTTAAAAAATGACACAATACATTAAGATGTCTAAAATTATAGTGAAGCCATAAAAAAAAAATCTAGAAGTTTAAATTACTTGTCAATTTGACTAAAATGCATATTTACTCAATTTCCTTGAGCTTTTATTTTTTTCTTCTCCCCATTGGAGGAACAACATCTATAGTAATTGTTCAATGCTACTCTGGCTGTCGGCAGCTTCATCTTTACAGTTTTCCTCAATTCCCCGTGCAAAGAGTTTCATTAACTGGCAGTGAACCCTGAAAAATATATAGAAACTAGTAAGAAATAAATTGGTACCACATATTTAATTCTAATAATCCATTAATTTCAAACAGCTGGACAAAGTTCCTCACACCTGACTACAGAAACCACGCCCTCATTTTAGATACAATCCTCCCTTGCTCAGAGGGCTGGATGCTTTCATCTATCCTCTTTTACTCCCCTTGCCCACACACAAAGTTCTATGGGCACTTAGATGAGCCAATCTTTTACAATATACAGCATTTATAAAACTCACTTTTGGAGTGCTATTTTAATGCAACACATTTGTATGTAAGTATTATAGGTTTGGTTCCCTTCGTTACAAAAAGAGCAACAAAATGAGGAACCAAAACTAATCCAAACAAAAACAACAAAACAACAACAACAAAAAAAAGAGAGAAAACCCAAAAAAACCCAACCTTTCAAATTTCACAAACTTCTTTCCTAATTTGATTATTTGCAAAATTCCTTCTCCATATGTGAAGACTGGTGATAAGACACTGTGCTGTGTGCAAAAAACCACCAAGTATGGGACCTACTCTGTTTCTGTGAGACAAAGATGCTTACTTAAGCTAAATAGGAAAAGCTATTGCTCAGAGTAATGAGGCATTACACACATTTAAAAAGAATCTTTCCAACAAAATCTTCACTTTCAGCACTTTAAAAACAGTATCAGCTCCTAAGAAGTAAGTATGACTTCGAAGGTAAGGCCATCCATCTCACTCAGAGGATCATTTACAACATAGATGGTTGCAGTATTCTCTGGAAAGGATTCAAAATGGTAACAAAAATATTTAGGTTTATTATCAGAAGACTGAAATTTGCTATGCACAGGCATCTTTTAGGGATATCTTTATAAGCATGTTCAAAATCAACAAGAAGGCTTAATGTGTTCTGCTATATAGACAGAAAAATCAAAGTTTACCTCACTTCAATTGCTGAACTATCCAAAGTTTCTCCATCACAGTTCCAGGTGCTATTAACAATATTACAGCAACAGGCTGGATGATCTCTGCAGAACTGGCCAAAACGTTTCTTTCCTATGTCCATTACATTGCTTTCATTGTCTTCTGAAAGCTTTGATGTAAATTGAAAACACTTCACCCGATAAACATCTACAAATGGGAAGTCAAACTACCGGAAAAAAAAACAAAGAGGCAAATCAGGCAGTTTTAAGTAGATACAGCTGAGGTGTAAAGCAGCTCAGCAGGCAGCATTTTGTACTCAAGGAAAGTCTGTTTACTCCAGTTTTCTAGAGAAGCTTACCTGAGGTATACAGTAATATTTGTTTTTCCACAGTCTCACAAGTCAAAAACAACGCCAAAATGAAACCTTACTTCTCAATGGCCACTGTATACGATGCAAAATGATGCAACAGATCCACAGTCTTGCAAGGGACAGTGTCAAACCTGCCCCCTTCGGGGGAGGCACCTGGGTGTTCCTACCTGCCCAAATGTGTATTAATCCATTGGACTCTATGCTTTTCAGCAGGGAACCTGCACCACCAAGAAGACCAGATGGAGAGAAGCAAATCCATGGAAGTGTGATATATTTCTACTTAATCTGTCTCTGTCACTCCCTCTTGTGTGACTTGCCCCCCCCCCTTTTTTTTTTCCTTTCTTTCTTTTC
>VWYP01022451.1:237160-265412 GCA_013400435.1 Pycnonotus jocosus
CTTTTTTTTTTCTTTCTTTCTTTTCTCTTTTTTTTCTTTGTCTCTTTTACTATTAAATAAAATATATCGGTTTTTTGATATCAACATCTAACCTTGTTTGGTTTTAATCAAGTTTTGGGGTGTATTTTGAACCTTCCTGGGTTTGATCCCTTTTATTTACAGAGACTTAGTTCTCATTGCTCTTCTCTGCTTAGACTGGATCGCAACACAAAGTCAGAAAGGTTTGGATTGTATCTTTGCACCATCCTGAGGACCTGTTCAAGTACAGTCATTAAGATACACAGGCTTTTCTGAAAATCTTCGGCTTTTGCACTTGGAACAATGCCCTGAAGGTGAGAATTCCATGGCAGTGTGAGCCCTTTACCTCTCAAGCCTTACCTCAACCCTCAGCCTTTGTGATCAAACCACAGAGCTGGGGGTACATGAAAATAAGAATAGAGGGCAATATTATTACATTAAAAAAAAAAAAAAAGAAATTTTTATCTAGTTAATTCAGCTAGAAAAAGCAGGTCAATTAGAAGACTGCTCTTAAAACCAAGGCTGCAGATTTACACTACAATATTGGACAAATGCTTTAAGACAGGCGTCATTAATTGAAGGGACAATATATTAGAGGATGCCCCCATCTTGCCCTGAAAGCAACCTAACAGATATGGAGCTAACTATTTAGCAAGCTGTATTGAATACAGACAGCTCATTTAGCAGAGGCCATGAAGTATGTCTGTGTGTGTCTATGGGAACGAGATGGCAGGGAAACAAATGTGAAGAAAGTCTACTCACAAACCAGTCTGTACTGATGTACAGTCACTCTTTCCTTCCTTTTTTTTCCTTCTCCCCCTCCATTTCTTTAAGTTTTCAAGAAGGATTTCCCAAGAAGGGTTTTTATGTGGACACTGACCCGAGCTAAGGACGTACGTACAACCCTGCATTTAGTCTCCACTGCAAAACCAGCATATCCCAGAGAGAAATGGGAAGCATTGGAAAGGAAATGGCTGCAATGACAATCTGAAAAAGCAGAGATAGAGAGACCTCCTAGGTCTTAAGTTCCCTCAGCTTTTAACCATAAATGAACTGTGAAGTCATCAAACTGTGCTTGGAAGCAGCGGCTCCTGGACCCAAAGGCACTCACTAAACAGCGTGCTGAACCAAACTGCTCAGATGCAAATGCTGGTATCCATGGTTGCACTGTCACCCGTGTCTATGCAGAGAGCACCTGAGCTCTTGTGTCTCAGGCCAAAGCAGAATGTTGTCCCTTGATAAATGTTACAGCCAGTTTGAAAGGTAGTGAGGGATGGCTTCAAATAGTCGAAAATATCAAGGGAACAGTGAGTGAGAGGAGTGAATGGAAGAGGAGGAAATTGAGAACAGTGGGAAGGATGAATATAGACACATTCACAATGTGGAAATAAAGGAAAAAGAATCTATACTAATTCTTTCACAATGGAAGAAGACTAGCATCATAAACATGCAAGATTTGTTACTGCTTTTATGCACAAGATATGACATTAGTCCATTGTTCAGATAATTTCCAGAAGATGCTAATAATACCAGGTTGTGACAAACATTAAATATGTGTAGTCACAGCCACAGCTCTGTTTCAAGAAGTATCATGATCCAAAGCAGTGATGAATCTTCCCACCTGACAGCTACAACACATGCAAGAAATAATTTTGAAGCTGAATGCATAAAGCTCATATCCTGGTCACTTACATGTAGTAAAATACTGCTAAAAGCCTGCAGTTTACAATCAAATTGCAGTTCTGGTAACTTTCTTCTAAATCACATTTTTATACAGTTCACAAAAGTGATTTATTATTCCTCAGCACATCTACCTCAGCTATTCATGCTGTGAGTAGTTTTTCATGCTATGAGCAGTTTTTCATGACAACTACATGAGGGCACAGTTGTGATAAAATAACTTTAAATGTTGTTCAAACAGCAAATACACGGAAAATGTTACAAAACTGAATTCAGTTGGTAAAAGTAGAATTTTGTTAGAATGCTGTAGCCAAGGGGTTGATTGGTAAAATGTTTTGAGTTGTCTTTTTTTTTCATGGTACACATTCTGAGATTGCATCACCCAAAATGTATAAATTTTTAAAAGCAAACCTGGTTTATAGATATTATTTCTGTCCTATAAGAATGCCAATATTTAAACCTTTGATGAGCTCTCTATAATTCATTGTCAAGAGGAATACACACCTGATCATCTTGGTTTGTGTGTCTGACAAGATACCGTAGAAAATCAAATCTGGAGCATTTCCGAACTAGAATGAGGTCTGCTGAACCGTCTGCCAAATGAGCTGCTGGTGAAAGACCTTTTGGACTTCGTGGACAGGCACAGCTCATATTTACTGCATTGATAGCTAGAAATTTCCCTTTTATAACCTTCCATTCTTCTTCGCCTTCTGAAACACATCAAAAAAGACATGGAGATTGGTAATCATTTGATCTACTCAGAAGAACAATAAAAAGCAATCAACGGCAACTTAAAAGTCTTCCCTGGCCATATTCATGTACTATCAATAAATATCTAAAGTAAACTACACTTAAAAATTATATTTTAAAATATCTGTTTTTCATACACTAACTGAGAAAGTTGCTTTCTCCTTTCAGACTGTGACTATCTCCCATAGCTGCTTGCCTGTTCTGGCGTATGCATGTCAAACCCAGGATCAGTGCTATCTGGGAAAATCTGCAAGGCCATAGGAAGGGAAAAGACACAGGCAAGTTACAACTCTTGTAGTGTGAAAGTTCAGAGAGATTAACTTTCTTAAATTCTATTTTTGCTCTTCCACTTGTTAATCTTAAACAATGATGCAAAGATTGTAGTTTAGTATTTGGTTTCTAAGCCAATATTCCTCCTCTGCCTCAACACAGCAAGTTAATGCTTTTAAGAAGTCAAAGGGAAGGGATGACTCAGTGTGCAAGGACCAGCAGGCAGTAGTCTGCATCCACTGTAGCCCAAAATGTCCCAAGATTAGAACTACTAACACAGTTAAATGTTCCTGTGTGCAAATCTTCAGAGATTTCTGGAAAATAACACAAAGCCTCTTTTCAATACCTTGAAACTCTGCTGGAGATTACATCTAGACTGAGTTTAAATGCATGCTGGCATTGATACTACCAGGAAGCAGAGGAATTTTCTAGAACAAAGAAGCATTGGCAGGCAATGCAGAGTTGTTGCCTAAACTGTATTTTCTTGAATATGAAAAAAAATACATGAAAAATGCCTTTTGTAGTTTTAGATTATATATAATTGTCTTCCTTATCACAATAAGAAAAAGCCAAAAAGCAGCCATAACACTCTTTTTCTCCTACAAATGTAAGTGACTCATTTCAAGTGAACAATTCCACAGAAGCAACAACTGCAGAATAGACTATGGACATACATGTTGTTCCAAGACTGGAGTGCCTGTCTAAGAGCAAAGTGCCATTAAGGGTAAAATTAAGGAGTGAACAAAAAATACTTAAGTTTGCTTATGTAAACAAGGTAGAGATTTTGAGGAATATTAACTGGTATGGACTTGAACATCTAACATAATTCAGTTCCCCACATTTTGGTTAACTTACAGTGACTTTCAAGGTGCTCTTCTGATGGCATTACAGATGATGTTTATGCTATGTATTTCATGTCCTGAAATTCTGATATTCCTTACTATCTCAGTTCTAGGAGCTTCACATTTACTTTTGAGAATCAGCATTACAATTGTCTAGGTTATTTTGAACCTAGTGTCTATGATGCATTCATTTTGAATTGACATGTTCCAAGCTCTATACATCAGGGAAAATAAAAAGAAAAAAGTAGTTTCCAAAGTAATTTGTAGTTGTTTTTCACTCTTTGAACTTCTCTTGTTTCCTGGAATTAATTGAAACTTCTTACTATCCACTCTCTAATAACAGAACCAAGAAAACCAGTTTTCCATGAAAAAACATCTAAGCTTATAACGTGACAAAATACTTAAAGAAAAAACTTTATTATAATTTTTCCATCTAGGCTATTCCCCTCTACCTCCTGAGAAATAAATCAAAAATAGCAAGAAAAAACCGCAGCTTTTAAATTCAACATTTTTGCTTCATTTGCCACAGTGCTTTTTAGTACTGCTTGTTTTACTGCTGATCTCTTTATGTTGCTTTCAAACATGACATTACCGAAAGAAGTAATTTAAATCAAATTCAAAATGTGCATCTTAAGAGAGATGAGACATACCCAAATGTCAGACTATAGAATGACTGTTCAGGCTGCAGGCAAATGACAAGACCCTGCTTTGAGATGAAGGTAACTGAATAGAACATAAACCACTGGAACTGGAAACAACTGGCATTTTCTGATACACAAACAACAGAATGCAAACATCTCCCTTTACTGATAAATCCTTTTGCTGTTTCTCTGAGAAACATTAGTAATTTAGTCATCAGTGTCTCTAGATATGTATTATCACTTTGTATGCTCAGTGTGGTAAATAAGTCTCAAATTACTTAAGGTAAAATGTTTACTTATGTTACTGTAATAGATGGTTTTCATCTCTTATAAATCTCAGCATGTTACCCAAGAATATCTTCACTGTTCAAAGTAAGAATGAAGTCAGGGTATCAATCACATTTTAAATGAACAACTGTTTTCATAACAATTTTGCAGTGTGTGTGTCACTGTAACAGCACAAATTATTTGCTCAAAATATCCTACAGTAGAGCAGTCATAAGCAGAGAGTACATAAGTGGCACTCATTTCAATGGCCTATTGTGTACACACACTGCAAGTTGCTGGAATCAGCATAAAGTACTAACACTCAACATTTACTCAGCACATGCACAGAGACTCCTGCACAATACAAAGAAATATGTTCAGCAGCAACCAATCAAGCATCCTTCTAAATTTATCTGAATTATACACAAACCTAGCAAGCACAATGAAAGAGTCAGCCAAGACACCCTGCTGAGCGAAAAGCTTATCTGAAGCGGAGATTTAAAATCCTTCCTGTTGTGAATCAAAAGTAGCTATTGTATTGTTTCCCTACCAGTACTGCATGGATAAGAGACTGGACTGCAAAGAAAGCTAGCTACCAGAAGTAGAATGGAATAAAGTAAACAGTATCCTACATAATCAGCTGCTTAATGTCACCTGCAATGTTGGCTAAAACTGTCTTGATTGCTAACTAACCTGTAGCTTTCTAGTGGCTCCTTTGCTGGATGAAAGGTAACAAAAAGGCAGATTTAAAAACAGTTTAAACAGTTGTTTAAATGAGACGAAAGAAAAGCTAGGCCCATTAGGAAAAAAAAAACCAAACCACCCACACAAGGGTGCACAGGGGTTAGTATGCAGAAAAAAAGAGAATAAGGATAGCATAACTAGAGAAAGAGGACAGAAAAATCTCATTTATAGTGAGTATTGGTGGGATGTTGTACAGAAATACTGAAGTCCACTAGATCCGCTACTAGTTGTCCAAGTTCACAGCTTCATGGTAAGCTGAGATTTTGTGCTAAAAAACATGAATTTTTAATCCTGATCTATTCTAAAAGTTATCTTAATGAACTGCTTCCTTCTATGACAACTCACAGT
The DNA here is from genome assembly GCA_013400435.1 of Pycnonotus jocosus. Lineage (NCBI taxonomy): Eukaryota > Metazoa > Chordata > Aves > Passeriformes > Pycnonotidae > Pycnonotus > Pycnonotus jocosus. Next base: position 242,721 of record VWYP01022451.1, read on the forward strand.
TTATCCATTCAGTACTTCTCAAAAAACCCCATTGTCCTAGCTCACAGAATATTATTTTTCCTAAAGAGAAGAAATTAAACACACTGAAATATACAAGTAATTAGTATAATTTTATCAGAATTTTCTGAGATTTGGGTGGAGAAGATACCTTGCATGTTTTTCATGTACTTAGAATCATTCTATCATAGAATCATTTTGTCTGGAAAAGACCTCTAAAATCAGAGTCCAAACGTCAATTTAGCACCACCAAAGCATATCTGCCCAAGTGCCACATCCATGTGTCTTCTGAACCCTTCCAGGACACCACTTCCATGGTCAGCCCTTTCCAATACTTGACAACCCTCTCCGTAAAGAGATTTTTCCTAAGATCCAACCCAAACCTTCCCTGGCATAATTTGAGATTATTTCCTCATAACCTGGAAGAAAAAAGAGAACCCCACAAGGCTACAGCCTCCCTTCAGGCAGCTGTAGAGTGTGGTGAGGTCTCTCCTGAGCCTCCTTACCTCCAGGCTGAACACCCCCAGCTGCCTCAGCTGCTCCTCACAGGACTCGTGCTCCAGACCCTCCACCAGCTCTATTGCCCTTCTCTGGACATGTTTCAGCACCTCAATGTCCTTCTTAAAGTGAGGAACCCAAAACTGAACATAGGATTCAAGGTGTGGCCTCACCATTACAGGGAGGTGATGACACATGTTTTCTGTAAACTGAAAGAAACAATGGATTATCAAGTAACTCAGAATGTTTAAAAAAGCAAAATACGTGCACACTTGAACTGGTATCTCCTGAAAAAGAGTAATTTGTGTAATACTATCACATTTTACTTTTTTTGATGAATTACCTTCATGTTTTAATCCATGTTCCTTGTTCTGTTCTGCCAGTTGTTTCTCACTTTTCTTGCAAATGTAACATCTGAAAACAAAAACACCATTCAGTTCCTGAAAGTCCTCCACTATTATTCATTTCAACTTTTTTATTTTACCCAGTCATTACAAGACCTTCCCTCATCACAAGATGCACCACAGCAATGACAATCCTCATGTGGCATGAATCATCACAGCCCTGCAGGCAGTGCAGTTATTTAAGTACAGTTCTAAAGATTACTGGATGACAGAGGAAACAGCAGCAGAGAGCCACAAGATTGCACAGGTTGGAAGGGATCTCTGATGTGATCAGCTGGTCTCACAGCAGAGGATCAGGACGTTCAGTGTCTTATTCAGTCGAGTTTTGAGGATTTGTGAGGGTGAAGTCCACAGACCTCTGGGCACCTTGTTCCAATATTTGCTCTAACAGTGAAAGACACTGACATACTGGAGACAGTCCCTCTCACAAGTGCTGAATGCAGGGGAAGAATCATTCCTGATTGTTGACTTCCCTCCTGCTTAGAAAATTCAGTATAAGGTGAGCTTTCCTTGCTGCAAGGACATACTGCTAACTCAGGTACAGCTGTTGCTCACCAGGATCCTGAAGTTATTTTTGGCAGAGCTGCCTTTGATCCAGTCAGTGCCCAGTCAACATTCTTGCATGGGACAATTCCATCCCAGGTACAGTACATCTACATCTTCTGAACTTCAGGAGACTCCTATCAGCCATTTCTTCAGCCCATGAGGATCCCTCTGAATAGCAGCCCTGACTTTCAAGATAAACCACACCTCCCAATCTGGTATCATCCATAAAACTGCTGAGAGCACACTTTCTGAGACTGTCCCAGTTATTAATAAGGACGTTGCACAGTATTAGCCCCAATATTCCCAAGGGACACCACTAGTAATTGGCTGCCAGCCAGACTTGGCATTCACAACTTTTCTAGTAGTCCAGCCAGTTTTTCACCCACCCATTTACCTAGTCCACACCTCATCAATTTATTTTTAAGAATACTACAGCAAACAGGACCAAATGTCTTGCTAAAGTCAAGGTATGTAACATGCTCTGCTTTCCCTTCATCCAGGAGCTTGGGGACCTTGTATGGTCTGAGGTGAGACTACATTAGTGAAAAATGGGGTAAAGGAGTAACTTTGCAGCATTTTCTGTATATCTTATTGCTACATTCCCCATGCCACTAAGCAGCAAGCCCACAGTTCCTTCAGCCTTTTGTTATGATCAGGATATTTAAATAATCCCTTCATAAGAAGCAACACCTTTTACATCCCTCACTGATTTCAACTCTATCTGAGCTTTGGCTTTCTCAACTTCATTCCTGCATGTTTAAGCAACGTCTTTTGTGTTCTTCCAAAGTAACCCATTCCACTTTCACCTTGTCTTTAGTACTCAGTTCCTTGCTTGTCCAAATTGCTTTTCTATCCTGGTTCTATCTGAGTATCAGAATGGATTATTCTTGAACTTTGAGGAGGTACCAACTAACTCTCCTATGCCTCTTTGTACTCCAGGACAGTTTCCCACGGAAGACTTTGTACTCCCACAGTCACCACTGCCAAAACTGCCCTCAACCATCACATCCTCACTTTTTATCTTCTGTAAGAAGACTGGCAGAGCAGTTGTTCCAGCCAGCCTGTCAACCACCTCATTACCACACTCCAGGATTCTCCTAAATTGCTTGTGCCTGGCCTTATTGCCCTTCCAGCAATTATCAGAAGGTAAAAAATCCCCTGTGAGGCACCAGGCATTCCTTACTCCATTCCTGAGACCTGGATGACAGCTTTCTCCCTCTGGAGCCTCCCCTGCATCAGGGCACCTGATGGGTTGAGATACTTGAGTCTGATCTCTAGTGTGTCACAGCACTAGCACAGCAGTCTTATTGTTTCTGGACAAAGTTTATGGCTCCTCTGTATCCTGTGTGCTGTTTGGTGCTGTGACAAGCACTTCATCTCTGATAGCTACATTCATATATAAAGAAGAAGAATAAATACCAGTGCATAATTTCAAGCACACTAAAGCAAAGAGAAAGGAAGGAGCACTGGGAGATTAAGGCAGGCCCTCTGACTAAAGAAATAAGAGGAATATCACACAGAATTCATACAGCATCACAGTAGTATACAAAAAACAGGCTAAATAGGCTGATTCCTGAGAGGACAAGGACAAGCCTTGCCAGCTGTTATTATGGCACTAAAACAACTACTAAAATAGATCCAGTTACAGTGTGAACACTTGAGAATTTCTGAATTACTATTTCCATTTGTAGAAGCTACATGGCATCTATATTTTTGATTTCTTAGTAGTAACACAGCATAGTATCCTCAGCATCTTTTAACTGGGTCCTGCACTGTTATATTTTGCTTCACTTTAAATTGAAGGAAGAGGAGAACCAGCTAACAAAATTTTATTAGATTTTTGTTTAATGACCTGATAAAATGAGGTGTTCTTTTTAATGAGTCAATAATTGTTTTTACAAGCTTATCTCTTTTAGAGTAAGTGTTTTCATATTAAAACCAACAGTTCTGTAACCTCTGTTTATGTACAGGCTTTAATAAATAGTCCACACCAAATATCCAGAGATAAACATTAGCCTACCCCGTTCTGCAGCTCTCTTTATCTCGTGGAGATCCGTGTGTGCGTTTTGCTGGTTGATAAGCAATTGTTCCTTCATAATAATGATGAGAAAGAAAAGTCTTGAAGCCTACATAAAAAAAGGCATTATGCAGCATTAAGTATCTATAAATCCACATGGCAAACATCTATGCATACATTCCTTAATTTCTCCTCTCCTTCTTTCTCTAAGGACTGCAAAACAATAGTAGCCCTCCTCAAGCTCAGAAGTCTTTTTCTTATGATGTTTTAGACTGTAAAAAACAACAAAAAAAATAGCACAGCACCACTCCAATGTTTAACTTTTGTCAGAAGTGCCATTATTTCACTTGACATCTTTAAAAGCCACCTAAAAATTCAGTTATATATCACTGCTGAATCTTAAAATTGGCCTGCACTAAAATTCTCCTCATGCATCTTCTTTCTCTAGCACAAGATAAATCAAACAAGGCAAAAGATACTTTCCACTAGCATAGGGTTTATCCAAGTATTAGGTAACAAGATTAAATCACTCATCTCTCTCTAATGAGTGCTAGAAGAAGGGCAAAATTAACAATTCATTCCATCAGCTGAATGGTCAAGACAGATGAGTGTCTATCTTGAAGTGACTAAAAAGAAAGTCAAAATGATTAGGACAGAGAAGTTATTACTTTTTAGGCCACTTTCAATAGGTGGCACATATTCAACAACTTTATTGAGCCCAATCTCAATGTTAACCCCAAAGTTACAGAGCTTTGGATAATGTGATCCAACATATTTGGTGCCACAAGGAGTTTAAAATCAGGTTCAGTCTGTTTCTGGTGTTTACAAGCTTCAAAGAAGATTGGTTTGGAGAGCGTAAACCAACTGCTCCAATACGTTTATGTGCTGACAAAAGATTGTAGTAGTTAAAAAAATTACCTGAGTAGTCATATCTCATTGGACCCATCCACCGCTTCTTCTCACTATCTTTTAATATATCTCCATAAAAGCCATAACCCAGCAATGACACGGAGTATTTCAAAAACGTGTTGTTGTGGTGTACAGAAGAGACATCCAGAGGTTGACAGTCACCTATGGAGATTAGAAGTGCAAGAGTCTGTCAAGCCTTATTTTATTTGCAGCTGCAAGCACGATAGTAACTTTAACATTGCCAAGTCATTAAAAATAAAAAATACATATTGCATTTTTGTCAATATATATGTCATAAGTGCATACACTTCTTACACATGAAGAAAAGAAGAATAATTTTTAATACTAATTTAATCTCCTACTTTAAAAACATTAAACATTAAGTGAGAAGAAAGGGCTCCGTATGCTAAAAATGTATAATGAAGAATTGACACTCCTTTACCCTGTAGCAGTAGGGGGATAGAATTGTGGAACAATTAGATTGGAAAAAGCTTTTGGGATCACCAATTCCAAATGTTAACCCAGCTCTGCCAAGGCCACTACTAAACCATGTCCCTAAGTGCCACATCTACACATCTCCTAAATATTTCCAGGGATGGTAAATCAACCACTTCCCTGGGCCTCCTGTGTCAATGCCTGACACTCCCTTTCCCTAAGAAGATCGATGCAGTATCTCCTGTACATCTCCTGGGTACTACTTAAACCTCTCTGTCATACTACCAGAGGATAACTGAAGCTGGAACGAGCCTTTGGAGGTTTCCCATCAAACCTTCCACTCAAAGCAGGTTCAGCTATGAGGTCAGATCAGGTTACTCAGGGCTTATCCAGGCAAGTCCTGGAAATCTGTAAGAACAAAGAGTACATTCCTTCTCTGATGTCCTCCTCAAGCAAGCTTTGGAGTGGGTGTGGGATGGTGAGAGTTGTGGGGGTGGATTTTTTTGCTTGTTTTGTATTTTGGAGGTCTTTTATGTTTCACAGGTAGGTTGGACCAGATGATCCACTGTGGTCCCTTCCAACCTGACCTATTCTGTGATTCTGGGATTTATTACACAGCCAAAATACTATGATACTAAAGCCACACTTTTCCAAGCCTAGTCCAAAGGCCTTAACTCCACAGATGCTGAACAGAGTTAACCATAGGTTAGTAAGAGAAGCAGATGTGTAAATCTTTGCAACACCGGATCTTAAAACTGCAACTGTTAGATACTCAGTAATGATACCAGAAGGTATCATAACCCTAACTTGGCAAGGGAATATTGAATTGCCCAGGACAATTGGACAACTAGCACAAAATACTACTATGCAAGTGTACATGCACTTCTCAAAGCTTTCTCAAAGATAGATATACATATATATATAAAGAGAGAGAGTCGAACAACTGATGCTGCTAATTGCATTTTACTATTTTCAAAAGAGCAACAGAATTCAAGAAAACTTCAGCACAAAATTTTTGAAATATTATGAACCCTTGAAAACAATGAGTTACTGTAGAGAAAGCAATTAGTTTTTGACCACCTGTATTTCAAATCAGAGACTTAAATCCCAGAAAAAACCTTTCTATTTCAACTCAGCCATTATGTTTAAATTGTATTTCACAGACATAAAGAAAGAACTAAATGAAAATGGTATTTTGGGCTACTTTCATCATTTTCATAACAAAACAGCAAACTGCAACCACCCACCTACAATAATATGAAGAGCTGAAGTTACTGGATCAGAAATGCCAACAGTTGAATAGCATATGCAATCTGTTGATCCTGAAAAATAAAAAAAACAAGGCATCAATTTATATCTTTGCAAAACAAGTATTATCAGCGCAGTCCTCCAAATAAAAGCATTATGTTCCTTTGGTTTGCTCCTTTCTATTTTATGGAACAAAGTAAGTACAGGGATACTGTATTATTTTTACTATTCAAATGGTAACATTCCCCACCCCCATGAATACAAGTTATTGCTCTCCATACAAACAACAATAATTTCACAATATAAGCAATAAATATATAGCTGTTAGTGAAGGGAAGTTAATTTACACAGAAAATTTCATGATTACATTATTGCTTTTATATCAAATGAGGCAGGCATACATTGATTCTCCTCTGTTTAAAATTTCTTGCTCATTGAGATCTCATGAAAAGAAGAGAAATTGCTGCTGTTTTTGTGGTACTGATCTAAATTCTAGGACGTCATACCAGAACTTCTGCTGTGTTCTATTATCTGAAAATTAGTAAAAATACTTGCTTTCAGGAATTAGTTTCTAGATAGGGTAACAAAATGGATAGAGATGTACCTTTACAGTCTTGATGCAAAATACCTACAAGAAGAAAGGGGGAAACTTTAGGTTTCACCTATATGCTATTTAGAAATGGACAATTCTCTCTGTTCCCTATAGAAAACAACTGCCTAATGCAGGGATCTGGTTTCTACTCTGCAGCAGGGACGTGGAACTCAGATACAGACATACAGAAGTGTATTTGTCGCAGCACCTAACTTTGAATTTGTCTTATAGTTCAGGAAACTGAAACTGAATTCCTTCAAAGTCAAGGGTAGGTATCTGAAAAGACAAACTTTGTCCACATACATGTTCTCAGATTTCCTACCAATATACTAGGTGCAAGAGTAGCTCAAATACAGTGTACTTGATTTCTGAGGCCTTATCAAATTTAAATAGAAACTAAAAATGGGAGAATGAGCACCATTATTTAAGAACCACTTTTAGTTCTTTTTCACCTTGGAAATAGTCAGGGCATTAGCAGTTAAGAATAGCAGCGAAGAAAATCCTTTCCTTTTCAGAAAATTGACACCACTTCCCCTGCCTGTGAATGGCATGACAGAAACTTCTACCAAGTAAATGCTATGCAGAAATCTGCCACAGTGAACAAGCAGCAGCCCCAGCAGCCAATTAAAGAGAATGTAACAGAACCACAGGACAAAAGAAACAGCGTGACTTAACAGACCTCCAGCTACAAGGCTGAGATACAAGAAGGTGCCAGTGTACCATTGCAGGCATATGCCACTGCAGGACAGAGGATTCCAATCTTCATCAGTATCACAACAGACAAGGTTCACAAGGAACAAGATGATGATCTCGTGTCACACTTAAAGTTCTATAGCAGAAAATACTAAGTGGAGTTCTGAAGCTGAAGCTATACTGTACTGCCAAGTTTCATATTGTCTCTTATGCTCATGAACAGAAAATTCTGACTACTTTTGAAAAGAAAAACAATCACTGAGAGGTCTGATCTAAACTTTTACTGATGAATGCACAAGCCTAACACTTTAACCAACATTTCTCATTTTTTCCAGACTTGTATGCATTCTGCTCCTAGAACTATCTCAGTCACATTTGTCTTGATGTAAACAGAGTTTCCAAGCAGTTTTACACTACAGATGGGAGGAGAAGAGGGGAATTCATGCAAGTTACATTCCAACACCAGAGGCTCATCTCCCTATGATCTTCTATATCCAATTAAAAGCTGAATCATCTGTTTGGCAATTACACAGAACTTATTTTCATTTCTAATCATTAGCTAGCAAGTAAGGGCTAAAATTAAAACTGAAGTCTGAATTAATTCTGAGATTCTAAAATAGGAGACTGGGGAACATACCAACAGTAAAACACTGTTGGTTTCTTTCCTCTTGGAGCTGGTAGTATGGACCAATAAAACCAGTGACCGATTTACACAGATGTAACTACTGTGGCATTCCCCATACACATGAAAAGAGAATGTAACTTGCCCTAACACCACACCAAGCATTACACACCAAGAACCTAACAGTACTTCTTTAAAGGTGACAAAAATGTTTGTGATGACTAAGGGTTTGAATCCTTTTGAATACTTAAGCAAACAAGACTTCTAGATCATTAGGTGGATCTTCACTAGATGTGGAATCTAGGACAGCTGAAACAGCACTCCAAATGCACACACAAGATGCACTCACAAACCCACCAAAACCTGGGTCATTTCATCAGTACAAGTCTAATAAGAAAAGCAGGATTAGAATGTAAGTATAGCTTGAATAATATCCCATGATTAATATATCAGGATTGCCAGAGCACTCAGTTTGGGCAAGAAGCTGCCCATAGAGCATGACTCTTGACTAATTTTAAGTGGTGGCTACTGTACACAATGGCTAAACCAACTGAAAAATTATATACATACTCTGCTAGATTTTCTTTTGGGATTTTTAAGGGCAACAGCCTGAGTGAAGGAACAAAACAAAAGAGGTTTTTATGGGTCGCAGAGAACTACATGTAAATGTTAAGAAAGTAGCTGGACTGCTTCCTAACTGGGTCTTAATTCACTTTAAAAAAAAAGGACAAAAATATTCAGTATAGAAACTAATTATTGGTTTGCAAGTAGAGAAGAAAATCAGCATGCAAAGCAATGATTAAGTTTCAGGTTAAGACACACACAGCTATATGTGTGCATGTTACACTGCAGACAATACGCCAAAGCTTCTGTTCCAGTCAAGGACATCTTGTCAGGAATGGCTGATGGCAGCTTCAGCTTGAGTCAAGGTACTCACAGGCCTCAGTGGAAGGGCCTTAGGAAGCCCTAAGGACATCTGCATGTGACAAGCAGATGCAACAGAAGATCAACAGGCTCTGCTGATCCTATTGACGAGATGCCCCCTGCTATAACCTAAGTTTAGATGCCCATTTCACTTGCAGATGCCAAATGTAAGCATGAAAATCTGAATGTCAGTTTCAAACTGAAATTTATCCTAAGGAGATTAATTCCTTTATCTAAAGTGCCACCAACCACCAGTGGTGCAGATTACTCTGCTTGTCCCCAGCTCCTATTCTAGTACTACAATCATCTTGCATAGGGCCAGTACATTTCAACAATGGTGGCACCACACCACCATACCAGAGGTAGAATTGAATGTCTGAATTCTCCCAGCTAAAGAAAGCTTTCATCCCAGATACTTTGATATTAAGAACTCATGAAATATGTAGAGGGCACAACAACTTGCCTTTGCTAAAGTAGGTAAAATTACTTTGAATCTTTACTATACATCACTCACTTTCCCCTGTTTTTTTATTAGGAGGTATCATGCATCCACATAGTTGTTATACAGGCAAGTTCTTCTGTGTTCTTTTCCTAGGCAAGTATGAAAAATGCAATCTAGTAGATAAATACATTTAATGATATAAAAATTAGGGAAATCCTTCCTCTTAATTAATTAATCACAAGGAGGAATGATCAAGATATTTATTAAAGTATGAAAAAGCATGCACTTTGCATAAGTAAGTTTTGCTAAAGCAATATGAAAGAAAGCAAAGTGAGGGACTGCATTACAGAGAATGTACTACAGCTAAATCACCAGACTTCTCCTTTGCATGTGAACATTCTTAGATACTTGTGAGTAGACAAGTCACACAGACAGGTACACTCAGACACTAGTTCACAAGTTTAAATTGGTAACAGAACCAGCAAAGTGGTTAAGCAAAATCAGATAATTTGCTGATTGTATGGAAAAGTTTATGTCACTGACTGGTGGACCAACAACAGACAGTCGAAATGCTAGACTTAATAATCTGAATCATGATCAGACTACTAACTTGCAACTAAGGTTTCTTAAACCAAAACACACACATGATGTGGGCTACAAATATTCCTTTTTGTGCTTTTATTGGTGGAAAATTAAACAAATTACAAACAAACTGAAGTACTAAACTAAGGAGGTGACAGAAGCAAGTCAGCTAGATGTTGATCCTATGGAAAACAGTGACTTTAATAAAGAAATAGGAATACTTTTAGAGCTCGTGAGCATTGCTCTGTGAGATACTCTTGAGAGAGGCAGGTGCTTCCACAGCACCCACAAAATCCTCAGACAAATTAGTAGAAGGACAGTATTTGTAGTGAAAACAGGTAGAATAGCAACTTCAGTGGGAGTCTCATATTTGTGCAGAGTTTTTGTGAATCCATAATTCATGCAGTCATTGCACAGACAGAATGTCTGGTAAGCTCTCCTAATGACAGAGTAACTGCAGGCTTTTGGATGAAACAGCATTTAATAGTTTGAAAAATTCTACAAAACTACTTTTCTGAGAAGTGATTTTTAAATGAGAAGGAGCTGGTTGATTCAAAAGTAAGGGGAGAAGCTACTGCTACAGGGAGAGATGAAGGATCTGGGCTTGTACATATGTACCTACTCAAAGTTTTTCACATCTTCCTTTCTGCACACAGAAACCAAGTCATTAAGTTTAACATCTGCAGAACAACAGACTAGCTTAGAAAGAAACAGTCCAGAAAGACTTTGGTGTGTGATTTTTTTGGTAGATAATTACTTCAGCGCAAGTTCAGTAACACAGGACAACAAAAATGGATTAATCTAATAATGGCAGATTTTAGAGATGAAATAAACATCACAGGAATAAATAATATTCACTTGTCTCCATGCCAGGCCCACTATATTAAACACAGTATTTAGCCCTAAGCCTTCATTTCAAGAAGTTTAATGGACTTAAAATACTGAAGGAGGAATATAAAACATGCACTTCAGATTTCAAAGTGGATATACTCAACTTTGAAATGAGATGCTAGCTAAATGGCAAAGATCATTACATATTACAAGCATTGTAGCTGAGAAGGCTGAGAACAGATCACTTGGAGTAATTAAACAAGAAAGATAGCTTTTATTGCTATGAATTAACACATTTTTAAGATAATTTTTGCACTCTAAATGACAGTGGTATGAGTCCAGTCACACTTCACAACCTGAATCTATTTTTTAGGTTTGTGAATGAATCCTCCATCTTTTTCCTGTATTACATTCATACAGGAAGCCTGTACTGTCTTTAGCATTCTTACTTTTACAGTGACACATCAACAGTCTGATTATAATCATACTGCATCCTTCAACCCTAAACATTACAGACCTGATCACCAGAACAGAGTGGATACACTAGAAGCCTCAAATCACTATAGTTACTAATTTTGTGTCTATACTTCACTCAATATTCCCAAGTGTTATGATTTTCCCCTACAGTGGGTTGCAGACTTGGTTTTTGCTATGAATGCAGTACTACACAGTAAAACAAACTATCTGCTAAGATCATTAAGAGTATTTAATCTACTAAGTTCTTTTAAACTAAAAAACAAGAGCAGTTGACAGCTTTGTCCTCCTATTCTATGCCAAGTGTAATAAGAACAGCAAATTACTTTGACTTACTCCAGAGGGTGCAATTTTAATACTAAAACATGTGGATGAAACCTCAGTATCCAAGCTGTACCAGGAGTGATTCTCTCTTTTACAGTTCTATGGACACATATTGCTAGTCTGAACGCAGTGAGACCACATGGCTGAAAGAGCTTTTAAGGCTCATAAGAAATAACTAGCTTTTAAGGCTGAAAGGAAGAAATAATTTCAGAGATGCACTACAGCCTCTAAGTACTCTTAACAAGAAATCCGTCTACAATGGCAAACAGTCAATTTCCACTAGCAGATTTGAAGAATGGCTGCAACTAAGAGAAATTCAGAAGTTAAAACTGTCATTTGAGTAGAAGTTTTTTATCCATGTCAACAAATCCACAAGTTATTTCATAGAAATGTTCCATAATGCATAAGAATATATTACATTTTCAACCACGAGATACACTAAGGAAAGAGGCTGTTGGGAAACTGACAATTATTCAGTTGTTGAAATTGCTCAAAAAAAAAAAAGGAGCCAAGTGGGGCTTGGAGCACTTTGCTCCAGAAAGTTAAAATCATGATTTACAAATAGCATTCAACATTCAAAAAGAAGACCCTGCACAATGGAATTCTGCTATGAAATAATGCTTATCACTGAAACTCAGTCATATAGATGATTGTTTAGCATTGTATCTCTTTCATTTGTAATTTCAAACCTTTGTACAATTAAATTGTCAGTCTCTGAGCGAAGACTATCTGCTGAATTTAGTGTTTGTTTGAATACAGAAACTGTTTAATCACAACCACAAACCACAACTTGCCACGTTTCTCTTAATACAACTTGATATCAGGAACTAAGTACTAAAAAAGGCAAAAATGCTGATCCACTGTCTGTGTATCAGAAGACACACAGAGCTTTAGATCTTCATCCCTAAACTACGGGTAGTCTTTGTTTTCAATATCTATTAATGAGTCATTAGGATATTTTAAAAAAAGGCTGGTTATAAAGAAGTAGAAAGAAAACAATGGATGAAGTTTTATTAGGTGTATGATTAATATTTCATTATTACATTTGAACTGTATCTCAGGACTGTCAGTTTAGTTTTTTTTAAAAAAGGTCTTCTTCAGAATTTCACTTATTTTTGGAACAGACTTCTTGCACTAGTGATAGAACTAGAGAGTATTTTGGGGTCAATACATGGCCAGAATTCCATTATATCAAGCAAAAATGAATAGAGAACAACCTCACCATGGGCTGGAAAAATACAAACCAGAACAAAACCCCAACTCTTGCTGCCTTCAGGGAGGGTTTAGTTATTTTATACTCAATTTAAGGTCACTGTAATGACTAGATGTGTCAAGATTTGTTCAGTAGTTCAGACTTGACTACCTTTTCCAGTAAATAAGCACATTCCCATACATACAGTAGTGGATCATTTTAAATACTGTACAATCTACAAACAAATCAAGATATGTATTATCCTCTTTGCAAACACTTTACTAATAGAATTTTAAGGCCAGCTTCCTTACACATCATTATTTTTGAGGGATTTGAATTATAACTTGAAGAAAATATTTGAACTATAACACTGATTACAAGGCTGTACCTCATGCTAGTTCAAGGAATGGAATAAACAGTATACATTCAAATAGCAAAAGGATACAGTGGACAAAATACAACAAACAAAACATGAAAATATCTGAAGAGAAGTAACTTGATATATGTTAACAAAATTAAAATATCATTGAAGACCATACTTTTTTGGTGCAATTGGAAAAAAAATGCATTAAGAAAATGTTGAAAAAGTAAGGTTAATCTTTTCTGAGGACAAAGAAACAGTCCTTAATATTGAGGTTCTGTTTTTTCAGTTGTATCTTCTTATGGTCACATACCACCAGTAGGCAAAATCTTCTGAAACCAGTCACATAAGCAAAAACCTTTAGTTCAAGAAATTTGCCCAAGTAAAAAAAAAAAGAGAACAACAACACTTCAAGGTCTATTCTTGTGAAGCTTACTATACATACTGATTTTAATACAAAGTTTTAACAAATAAAATCAGAATATACTTAAATATAGTAGGAGAGGGAAAAACCATAAGGGGATATTCACATTGTAACCTTTAGATATCCAACATTTATTATATGGCAAGCAGGAAAAGTTAAGCTTCTTGCAAGCAACAATTCAGATCATTTGGGTCCAGATACATTTTTCGCAAAGATGTAGGGAGTATAACATTAGTCACCTATAGCTTGATTGTACTTCACTTGATATATTTTTATAATTTGTCCTAAATTTTCTCAGAAGTGGTTTTTTTAATTCTAACCAAAAGCTCACAATGTTTATTTCGTGTCCAGTTCTTTACTTCAAAGCCCAAGCATGAGATGAGAAAAGTGAACAGCATAGAAAGGATACTGGACTATCCATCTGTGTTCCTACAGAGACCTCAAAATTACTGACTCTGTTCAAGAGTTACAAAAGTTAATTCAGTCCTGTAAGAGAAAGCAAACTTGTTAATCTGCTTTTGAAAGAATCTTTGAGGGCCAAATGGGCACGATAAGGTAACAGCTGGGACACCAGACTGAAAACAGCTAGACTGATCCAAAAAATGCCTTTATGGTCAATAATAATAACAATAATATATTGAGAAAGACCTCAAATTGAAGAATGAGTTCTCTCAAATGACAGCAGTCAGGACTGCCTGAAAAAGTGGCTGACATTGAGAACCGTGAATGGGTAGCACCTCCAACAAGGGGCAGAAACTGCAACTTGGTCTGGAAAACAAGAACTGTTCCTCAGCTGATGCCCTGTACTGGCTGTGAGAACAAATAGAAGAAAAGACAGTCCAGGAATCTTAGCATTTGTTTGGAGTTTGCCAGACCTGTGGAAAGTTCTCATTACAATTCTAACTAAATTAGTGGAGAATTTGGAACTGGAAAAATATTTACTGTTTAGTAAATTCCACTCCTTTATGTGTTTAGAAGAGTATTACTGTCAACATCTTATCTAATATTAACACACAGTAAGTCACACAAAAGAAAGAAATAGTAATTAAATTCTGAAGTTACACATGAAGATTTGATTTCCTTTACAAAATATTCTTCCTAAATAAAATTGCATGTGATCAATAATTTTATATACAAACAGCTTTAGTTAGGTGTCTTGACAGAATATTACTGCTCAGATCTTACACTTAGCCCTAAATTCAAGAAGTTATGAATAAGAAAAAAGTTCAAGAATGAATGAATAAATTAAACTGAAAGTTAACCCTTTCTTACCAGCAGGAATTATGCCAATCCTTATATTGCACTGGACTAACGATGCTTTGGGATTATTTTGGTCTATGCCAGAGTCCTTCTGCATTCTTCCAATGAGACCATGCATCACTTCACTGAACATGCCGTCCCCACCAACACAAACAACACTGCCAGGAAACACAAATTAGAATGCACACTAACAGTCAATAAACAACACGGCAAGTGTTCTACTTAGGGCATGCACTGGGCACACCAAAAATAGTTGTTCTATTCTCTTCCTCCATTTCTACAGTATAGAGTAGCCCACAGTCAACTAGGCAATTTAATGAAAAGCAGAAAAAAAATTTCAAGCTACAAAACTGATGCACCTAGACATATCTGTAACATTAGGAAAAAATGTTGGAATGCAACCTGCAAAAATCTTTACCTTCTACTACCATGTGCAGACAGACAAGTATTAGTAGAAATTCACTATACAAATAAAACACTAAACAGGACTGTACATACAGCTTTCCAAGTACATAAAATGGAAACAGAGTACCTTTACTAAAAAGAGAAAAGTTAGTATTTGCCATTTCAGGCAGAAGTATATTTTACACTATTTAAGAAGAATATACAGTAGATGAAAGTCAAAATCCAGAGAAGTGCACGCTTCCATCTTCCTTTGAACATGCTCAGATCCCATCAAAGAGAGGGGAGTCATGCATATCTACATAACCATTCATAATGAGACAGAGTTCTAAATGTTGCCAAATGCAAAACTTTGTTTCACAAATTTAATTCAGGTAAGAGTTGTACAACAGCAGCACAGATCCTGAATATGTTAAAGCTCAGTAGAGTCCACAGCCAAGCAAATATTAGGAAGTAAAAAGACTCTTTTACAGCAGTATACATTTTATGAACAACAATCAAATGCACTCTGCACTCCAAAAGCATAATCATTCTTTAACTAAAAAACCTAATTCAAATACACTTTAAAGGGACACATGAGAAATCCAGAGTTACATTTGTAGTTCCTAGCACACAAGTCTAGGAATGTGTACTGTTAGGTATAGCAGTAATTTCCAACTCATAAACTAATAGTCTTTCACATCATCAGCAATAGATACTGCAGAATAAGCGCTTATTTCACAAGACAAATTAATCTAATTTTTCGTATAGATGATTTAAATTTAGTTATTGCATTTTCAGCAGATGGAAAACTTGAAAAAAACCAGTCATTTTTTTCCATGAATGGTGAGGACAGTCTTAAAAATGTGAACTCTCCAACTCTAATTTAAGACCTAGGAGACTGAGAGAGAAGGAATAAAAGTATATTTGTTTTCAACTTTTGTCATTTTTTTCTCTTCCCATAGCTTAAGTACACTACTCCTCAATTTTAGCCTTATCTTTCTCTGCAGGCTCAAAAAAATGGGCTAAAGAAACAAAAACTTCCACATCAGTTCAAGGTCAGTGTTGTCTCAGTACTAATTTGCTCAAAGTTCCATCCAGCCTGGCCTTTAACACTTCCAGGGATGGGGTACCCATGACTTCTCCGGGCAGTCTGTTCCAGTGCCTCTACACTCACAGCAAAGAATTTCTTCCTTAAACCTAATCTAAACCTTCCCTCTCTCTTTCAGTTTAAAACCATTCTTTCTTGTCCTATTGTTGCATGCCCTTATAATATGTTTCTCTCCAGCCTCCTTTAAGTCCCTTGAGGTACTGAAAGGTGCTCTAAAGTATCCCTGGAGCCTTCCCTTCTTGAGGCTGAAGAAGCTCAGCTCTCCCGACCTGTCTTCGTAGGAGAGGTCCTCCAGACTTCTAATCATCTTCTATATCAAACACTATATCTAGGCTCAGAGAGGACAGTTATATGAATGCCTACACCTATCAAAGGTAAATAGTATAAAGAACTTCACATATGCAATAACAGCACAAACAATTCACAGCAAACATCAGAAGACCAAGGTACAAGTCAGACATATGCTGCACATGTGAAGGTCCCTGGTGAAAAATGTCTGAAAGAAGCATCTTAGAATGACTCTTACTCTTGGGCTTTGTTTTACTGGAGGGCAAGCATTTCACTTTTTAGATAGATGATAACAGCAAACAACATCTGCTAGAGGATGTCAGAAGCTAATCCACAAGGTCCCTTCTAATCTCAATTATTCTGTGAACTAACTCAAAAAAGTAGGAAAAAAACCCCAACCAGAAACTATTTTACAAAGGCTTGTGCAACAGACATATGCCTAAGAAACCACAGTGATACATGTCATTATTCCAAACATGGCTATTACCTGCATGACACTATAGCATGTTCCAATTGTTTTGCACAGTGATGTACAAAACCCTGCTATATTGTAACCAAATCTGTATTTAAAGTAACTGTGCTTAAAGAAAAGCTGTTCTATCACTGAGCTATTAGGTGACTACATTCACCACAAGAAATTCCTATACGGCAAAATACGAAGAACAACCAGGAAACACATATAAGATATTTAAATTAACTGTCTAAAGTAAAATGTTTGAAAATAAGTAAAGCAATTATCATTAAGAATCCTGTATCTACTTGCAGAATTCCATGTATGGCTTTACCAAATAGGGAATCTGGAGATGAAATGAAGAAATTCATCAGCGAATGAAGGAAAAGCCATACATCAGAACCAGCCTACAGGGACATCTGAACCTCAATTAGATGCAGAAATCCAAAGAACTTTTTACTGTATGTGAGGAAAGTCAAACCTTAAGAAACACACATTTATGTGGCTCAACCATTTTTTAAATTTTCTAGATGACCACATAATCTGTTATTTAAAAAGTAGTATTAATTCAGGAAGTCCTTCCTAACATCACTGTTGACCACAGAAAATGAGCTGTACATGATGAACAAAAGTCAGGCTTGGAAAGACAGATTGCAGATCCCAAGTAAACTGTCATTCAGGCCCAGCCCAGGAACAGAAGAATCAAAAGATTCTAAAAAGATGCAGTTCTGTGGCCTATTGTTCACTTTGTTAGAGAGAGAAAACAAAAAATAAAAAAACCTACCAAAGGAGAAAAAAAAATCTACGATATGACCAAAACCACTTCAGATACCACCACATTTGGTCACTGCCACTTGCTGTAAGAGACAATTTGCTAGGAGTGGACATTTGCCTCCCATTCTGCTCTGTATTGAAATTTCACCAATGATCAGTACACTTGTTTCAAATCACAAATCAAATGAAAAGGAAAAATAACAACTAACTAGGTTTTTCTAGAATCAATGTTTCCTGTCCTTGAACTTCTGAAAAACTAAGAAAAATCACAGTATAGGCAAAATTGATATTTGAAGGCAAGTCATCTTAAAGCATATGAAGTCTGGGAAAGTCAGCCCATGAATGTAATTTCTTACTAACACCATTTCCCAATATCATGCCCTAACTCAACACAGACAATGTATATAGCAAAGTACTACAGCATAAGTACTCTGAAAAGACTGAATGTGTTTTCTTCTTGCAACTTACCAGTTTAAATGTACCTGTCAACAGGCACAAGATACAATTTTAAAATACTGTAGTTATGAGAGTTTATCGGCATACATTTTCATGTTTTTCCAGACTTGCAACTTGTTTCATGTCATGAACTGGAAACTGAAATTACTAGCATTTTTATTAAAATACTCTGCTTCTACAGCAGACTTAATAATAGAATGCAAGATCACCATTCCTTCAGCATTCTTTTAAAGCAGTAACTTCAAAACAGAAGAAATACAAATAAAGCCAAGATGTAGCCACTACTGAACAGTCATCTACAGCAGGAGGAACTACCTGAAACATTTCTGAACAGTCCATTTTTTTTTTTTTTTTTACACACAGGCTGAATGCTACTGGTGCAGTGTTGTGAACTCATGTATGTCAAGACCACAAAACATTTCCGGGTAGGTTTTGAGCTATAACAGAAAGCTCAACTGAGCAGAATTAATCTTACATTCATCTTTTGAACACAAATCTCATGCAAACATTGTTATACTATGCTTGGATATATTGTGTTGAACAAGTTTGCTGAAACAGTTTATTTTTCTTTCTATACTTCTAAATGTGTAGGAAAACTCTACAAAAAGGAACATGCCCCAGGACTTTCAGCTGTTGCAGTAAAAGTATTAGTAATGAAGGCTACCATTTGAAATTAGAGACAGGAACAGACCAATTACATAATGTATCAGGTCACAAATAATTTTAAAAAGGCAAGTAAAGTTACTTACCCATCATATTTATAAATATTAACTTCAAATAAGTTGTCCTTAGCATGGTTAGCATGTTCAGTTACTACGAAGAAATAAACACATTAATATTTATCATTAAAAAATACTACTATAAAGCTGTATATAATATAGAACTATAAAAGCTAATTCATTAATTTTCATTAATCATTAACCAGGATCCAATAGGACTCTGTTTTATAAATCACCAATGTGACCATAAAACAGCCTGTCAGTAAGATGTGTCTCGAACCATTTTTGACAGGGAAAGAATTAAAAGAGACATATGAAATACATACAGAAAAAAAATTTCAGTAAAAAATATATGAATGATCAATTAGTTTTAACACTGAAACTAAAAAAGAGAAGAAAGGCAGCATTTTTTATTAAGAGCTCAAATAGCTCAGGAACACCCTAAGTTTTATTTTAGTAAGCAGGAAGTTGATAAAAGATTGCCATTTATCTGGCTACCTATGCTTTAATTAGAAAACATTCTCTACCACTTTGTTTCATTTCCTTAGTAAGAGGAGGTAACTAACAGAAAGAACTTTAGCTACTCAGGAATGTTTTAAAGAGTATTGCTTATTAAGAAATTAAAGTATTCATTAAGTATTCATTACTCACTAACAACATCAGTGGATATAGAAGCCAGACTGAAGAGTGGAGCAACTTTCTGTTCATAAATCCTTTTCCCTTGTCTTTTTCCTCCATAGGGATTAATATACACAAGCAGCTGCTTTGGTCTAGACTCTGTAGTAAGGAAAACCATAGTATACTGCTTTTGTACACAAACCAAAAATTCATCAAGCCATACAAACCCAAACCTATTAACATCAAAGCAAACACATCATAAAAGACTTGTAAGTCTTTAACAAAGAGCTATAAAAGCCTACTTCAGCTGCTCTCTTTATTACACTGATACCAACAGTATTGAACAAATTGTTGATAAGACAGCAGGTGAAATTCAGAATCCTTTCTTCTGACTCCCTATCTCACATTCTTACTTGTCACTCTTGCAGTACCCTCCCAGTACCGGAGTTACTGTAATTACACAAGTATTATGGGCATACAAGATGAAAAGGGCAGCAATAGGAAAGCCACTTGTAAGTGACACATACATAAAAATACTTTTACATAAATTCATTTAAACTTTCTTCTTTCTTTAATAACAGGGTTAAAATCCATTTCCTTTCTGTGATCAAGTCACACTAATAATGCCTCACAAAACTATATGCTACACAGCAAGTGCTTGTCCCACAGTGTTAGTTACCCCTTCCCCCCTCCAAAAGCACCTTTGATATTACTATCTCAAATTTGTCCAAACAACTATGGATTTACACTAGTAGTGTCAATGAAAACAATTACACCTCTGTATTAACAGATACAAAACAGTAATGCTTGCTGCACCCAGAAAACATCCAAACATCCTTTTTTATGGAACAGACAAAACTTAACATCTGTAGTTCCTCACATGGCATTCTAGATTATTAGTTTAAAATGAAAAAAATATCAGACCTTTTATATCAGCACACTTTTACAATAAGCCCACCCAAACTGTATAGACTGAGTGGTTTAAAATCTGCCATACACTCAAAGCACTATTCACCCCATCTGAGAACATATTCCCTTTCCTGAAGGAATTTGTTACCAATAAAATGAACAATTGCATTCAAATGGAATAGACAGCTCAGGCCACAGTTCTCACAGGTGTACTGAATGGGTGCACAAGCCCCATTTTTTGAAAAAGACAGATATATCTTGTGTAATGTATACAAAACAAAAAGAATGCTTTCATTGCCTGTTCAGAACAGTTTTTCCTAAATATTCATTTTTATTCTGTAAGCTTTAAGTATTTGCTTGAGTCCCACTGTAGGTGTACTTGTGTCCAATCCCTTCTCCAGCTCTGTATCTCACACAGGCCTCAGACCTACACTGTAGGGATCTCATCCCTAGTCTTGTCTCCTGCTCCTGCCTCCCTGGATGGACCCAATTAATTTATCTCACCTGGGCTGTAAATTGGACCTGTTTCTACCCCCATCCCTGCTCTGCCCACCCTGCTCAGACACAGTGGGACCCCGTGGTCAGCAAGGGCACTGCCTCTGCTATGATCACCCTTCACCTCCTTTCTGTCAGAGTTACTCTGCTCGTGGTGCTTCCTGACATCTATCAAGGTATCTCTTTCAGGAATAATTCCTTCAAAATTACTTTTAACCTCCCATGAAGTAGATGTCCAAGAGTCTCAGAAATGATTAATGAGAACTCTTACTACATAAGACACATTTTGTTGATGACAGAGTCTGGAAAGATGAAACGCACCCATAAATCTTCCAATTGCTACAGTCCTTGACCTCAAATCTCTAGAGTATCTTAAATCCCTGAGCTTACATCTGCCTATTACTTCTCCCAAAGCTACAGTCATTTACATCCTCTGGAAAGCTTCCAGGCTGTCTCTATTTTGTGAAAATAATTTATGTCTGGGCAAAATTATATGACACCAACAGTCCTGACTGATTAAAGCACTCACTACAACTTAGTGAATATGTAAGATAAAGCACTGACAAGGAACCACTTCAACTCTTGGCTCCCTCAATATTTGAGCATAAGCTGCTCTTAAAAGTTCAGAAAAGCAGATACATTAAAATAACATTGATTGATGTATAAGCTTACAAAATGATGGTGCAAATGTCCATAGTTTATTTGAACTTACTCTGCATTTCAAGTAACTCCTTCAGCGCCTGTATCCACTGATTACATAAGTGCTCATCAGCACACCAAAATGTCACATCACTGCACCGCCAGCGGTGATTTCGAGCTTTCTTCACATAATGCACTATTTAAATTAACAAAAAACAAACAAACCCAAAACAACATAATGAGATGGTTCTGTGAAATGAAAAATGTATTTCAGAAAGATCTCCAATATACTAACCTGTAATTAACCTCCACTACACACTTCTACAAATGACAATTCAGAGTATGACCAGCACATTTGGAGAGATTTCAAATGAAAACATAAGTGAAAACAGTTACTACAAGCAGACACCTAAACAAAGACTTCTTTTTAAAGAAGCCATTTCTCATCAACTTATTATAGACATACTTGTTAAGAAGTTGAATCAGCTTATGTATTATGTGTATTAAAGTCTGCAATATCTACATAAAAAGCCACAAGCTTAAGAAGATAAGCCACATTGACATCAACTCTCATACAACCAACAGGGTGAATTTCATTCTATAAAGCTGAAATTTGAGGAAAAAAAAAGTTTTCTTGTGCATTAAGACCTTATACTTACACTTCATATATAGTATCTCCAATCACTCTTATTAAAGGAAGACTAAAGGTGAAAAAAGTACTCCACAACATAAAAATTTGGCATGACAACTTTTTAGCACTGAAGTCACCACTCTTTTCTCAAACCAGATGCTTATTTCTGACACTTTGTTTTAAGAATGCAGTTGACAATACAAAGAAACTTTCACGCATACATCCTGATGGTTAGGGGTAATTTAAAAACCCCCAAATATTCAGGACTCATTCTGTCATCCTCCCTCAATTTTCTAGTCAAGAAGTAGAAAGCAGGTATCCTGCTGCAGAGTCATTGAGTAGCAAAAAGACACTAGGGTGAACACTTAGACATTAGTTTGTACTTCATTAAAAAATAACTAAACACAGCATGTGTTCTTAAAAGAAGAGTTTTATTTTCCAAATA
>VWYP01022452.1:293-55756 GCA_013400435.1 Pycnonotus jocosus
GGGGGGGAAAAAGAATTTGGGGTTAAAAAGGGGTTTAAAAAAAAAAAAAAAAGAAAAAAAAAAAAGAAAAGAAAAGAGCATGGAGAGAAGATTATTCCTCGCCCTCAAAGATGGGTCCCTAATTCAGCATTTATTGCCATCGTGGGACGTCTGTGGAGCCATTCTCATCTTTCGTTGAGCTTTATCCTTACTCTGGGAGAGTGGTTGGGTTCCTCTGAGTGATGTTGCTGAGGGAAGCCGTAAAGGACTTTGTCAGCAGGCGTTGGTGGTATAGTGGTTAGCATAGCTGCCTTCCAAGCAGTTGACCCGGGTTCGATTCCCGGCCAACGCAAGTTGTTTTTGTTTCTTCTTTCTCGTATTATATTTTTTTCCCCCGTTTCTCAGCGATCCGAACCGAACTGAGATGCACCGGCACGCGGAGCGCCCGCTCGGCTGCGCTTTGCCCACTTTAGCCCCGGCGGGAGGCGGGCGCTGCTCAGCGATGGGGCACATGGTGCCGGTTACTTCTCGACTCGCGGTGGAGGTCCCGAGTCAGGAGACGGCGGGAAATAAATAACTCCGAATAAAACAAAACAAAAAAACCCTTAAGCCCCTCCAAACAACAACAACAAAAAACCCAATCAAAACGCAAAAAAAACCCCAAAACTTCAAGGAAATTAACCGCTACAAAAAGCCACCCCAAGGTAAAGGGGAAGAAAAGTAGGTGTTTCCGCCCGGGATCGAACCGGGGACCTTTCGCGTGTGAGGCGAACGTGATAACCGCTACACTACGGAAACCCGCCATGCAGACGGCTTCCGGCTGGTGGCCCATGTTCCCGCCCTGATGGCTGAGGGGACGCGAGCTTTCCTCATGGCAACCTCAAAATAAACCTCCCTCAAACCCCTACAAACGCCGCGCAGGACTCTCAGCGATTATCAATGACTAATTGGAGTTCCCAGAGACCCGCTGGTCTCAGAAGGCGGCTGAGGTGCGTGTCCTGGGCAGTGTTTCGGGGTCCCCTCAGACACGGCCCCACAGGGAGGTTCCCGCTGAGGGGGCGCAGGGCGCTGCTGTAGAAATGTCTCTTTTCCCTAAGGCAGCTGCCACCAGATGTCGGTAGAATAGTGGCGACAGGGAGTGGAGCTCCCAGGAGAGCTGCTCGGGAGGGACAGAACCCGCCTGGCCCAGGGGACAGGGCCTGGAAGAGGAACGGCCCCCAAGGACAGACCTGTTGACAATCGCATATTCACAAGATGCCAAACTGGTTTGAACTGGAATGACTTTAAATCTCAACTCATTCCACCCCCTGCCATGGACAAGGCCACCTTCCACTGTCCCAGGATGCTCCAAATCCCATCCAGCCTGGCCTTGGACACTCCCAGGGATCCAGGGGCAGCCACAGCTGGAATTCCATTCCAGGGCCTCCCACACTCTCAGTCAAGAGCTGACAATCCCAGATAGTTCTAAGTTTGTTCCTCTTACCCTACTGCTTAATGGCAACTTACTTAATGGCAGTCCTTCTCTTTTTGGTAAAACCTCAGCCCTTGGAATCAGGTGGTAACATGAGAATTATGTTTTCCTCTTCTGTTTTATTTGTTGAAGTGTATTTTATGCTCTGCTGGCTGCAGAGAAAAGCTTAGAAGGGAGAAATGAATCATAAACCCAGATGAAAGCAAAAAGGACCTCACTTTTAATAGCACTTGCTCTTAATAAAACCTACTTTTAATTTTACTGTTTCATTTTACAATTTTGTAGCAGATACTTTGATTTGGGGCCAAAAGAGGTAGAGAAGAGGTTGTCACATGTCCATTAACTTTCAGGCTTGCCAGTGCTTTATTCTGATCTGATTCATGATAAGGATTATAATGTTACATCCAAGTCCATGACAAACCTGATATCTCGGGACTTGTTTGCTTCATGTTGCTGTTAAACATCCTGGAATGAATCCTTTTTGCCTGCAGCTGGCAGAGCTGCAGAGAGGACTGGTTACAACCTTTGCACCGAGCATCAGCTGAGTGTGCTGGGGCAGAGCTGATCAATATCTGGGGGCAAGGTCCCCTCCCTCGAGCAGGGGGAAGTGGATCTGTGAGTGACCCAAGACCATCTATGGAAAGATTCAAACGCTTCGGGTTTTGTTTTCTTTTGCAGCCCTCTTTCAGCCTGGTGATGGGTGGAGAGAGGAGCCGCAGAACAGCCAGCGCCAGGGAGGAAGCTCTTGGAAGGTACCTGTGGGAGGCAGAGGCAGGAATTCCATGAAAGACGTCGTGCTGTCGGTGTGAACTCCCAAACCCACCCGGATCCCGCGGTGGTGCCTGGTTCTGGCAGCGCTGGGCTCTGGCAGCCCTGGGACACACTGAGTCCTGGGCTCTGGATGCTCCTGCCAAGGCCAGCGCTGGCTTTGGGGACCCAGACAAAGCCCCCTCTTCCCGCTGGGTCCTGCTTGCCCGAATGGCTCGCGGGGATGTTCTGGCTTTTCTGACAAACATCCATTGTCAGGGACGGCTCAAACTTTGCCCGCAGGACAAAGATCCTGCAGCATTCTCCCTTCCAGCCCCTGACCTATCCCACTTCCTCCGCTGCCAGCACTTCCCACCCCTGTGGCACTGCTGGGTGTGGGAGCCCCCCCGTGCCTCAAACGCTCCCCCCAGAGCACGGGAAAGGAGCGTGGCAGGGAAATATGAACCCGGGAGCTCATTTGGAGGTGAAGGCTGGATATTCTCTTCTATTATCACCAGCATCTGCCCTTTCTGAGCGAGGAGCCCTCCCCCAGCTCTCACCAGCGGCCATGCTCGGCTTTGTTTCCCTGACACGCTGCGCTGGCTGCACAGTCCCATTCAACCCTTTTCCTCCCTCCACTCCCAAAGCCTGCGTGGCTGTTCCGAGAGGGGAGCTGGAAGCACCGTGGAGCAGCAGAGCTGACAATCAGGGCCGGGAGAAAACGCTGCCGTGCACAATACCCCCCTCAATTAGCCATTCATTTCTTCTGCCTCTGAAATGGGGAGCACAGCCCTTGTGCTGGGAGATAAAACAAGAACGGCTTCAATAGCACTGATTTAAATTAGGTCAGGCTGGCTTTTGTGTGGCTGGGACCACACAATAGCTGTCACACGACGGTGGAGAGGAGCAGCATAAAGGAAAAGAGGCCAAGAAAGTGGCACAGATGCTGGGAGTTGTGGGTGCTGGGACATCGAGGGGGTGTGTGCTTGGGGATAGTGGAGGGGCAGGCAGCCAGCACGTGGTGCTGAGGCATAAAAGGGGCAGCATGGTCAGCAGGGGACAGAGAGGTCACACACTGCCTGGGCAGGAACGAGCTCTGCCACACCACAGCCACGTGCCCCTGGGAAACCGGTGTTTAACCACAACTGCTTGTGAGACAAAGGGGTGACAGGTTTTGGACCCCTCAGGGCAAGAAGGATATTGAGGGGCTGGAGTGTGTCCAGGGAAGGAAACAGAGCTGGGGAAGGGTCTGGAGCACCAGGAGCAGCTGAAGGAGCTGAGAGGGCTCAGCCTGGAGAAAAGGAGGCTCAGGGGGGAGCTTCTCAATTCTTGGTGTGTTTTGTGCAGGGCCTGGAGTTGGACTGATGATCCTTGGGGGACCCTTCCAACTCAGGGTATTCCGTGATTCCATGACCTGAGTTGCAATCCCCAGTGTTGCCCAATTTCTTTCCCCTCATAAGTTCCCCAAAAGTCCATACCTGGCCTGAGCACCTGGTGTGCTGTGAAATCCTACACTGGTTTCTTTAGGGATGGGTGTGTTTGGAGAAATATCAGCAACTCCCTCAAAATGATCTCAAAGTCATATATGTGTCTGCCTTCAGAGAGAGATCCTAGGGAGAGTTTTCTCCCAGGGCAGAGTTTTCCAGGAGGATGTGAGCACTGGAGCCTGGTCCCAGTTCTCCCCCCAGTTTCATTAATATCCTTATTGCTGTTTTTACAGTGGCAATGCAGATGTTCATGTTTATCTGGCCATGGGAGGACACAAGAGCAGCGTGCTCAGAGCTGTTAGCAAGAGCCTGATCTTTTCAGCAAGATGTTGTCATGGTCTAAATGAATTTAGCCAGGTAAATCCATATGCAAATGAAAGGCAGGTAAGTTTAAAAATAAGTCTCCGAGGAATAAATGAATGATCTTTTGTGCTCCAGATTGGACTTTTACAGGTGCCACTTTGCTACAGTTGGGCCAAAAACCAGTGGGGGAAATTGTGGGTGTGGAAAAGTGGAAAGACAAAATCAGCCACTTAATTCAATCTTTTTGGAAGGATAGATTGATATTATTTTTCAGTTGCAAGAAAAAGTTGTAAACAAAAAACAGTTCTTAAGAAAAATATTCATTGTATTACAAAGTCATAATTTGAGTGCTTAAATTGCAAGTGTTATCATTTCTACTACTAGTAGTAAAAAAGTAGGTGAGCCAAAGCACTGAATGTGCCAGCCAGTGCCAAAAGGAGGAAACTAGGTTAAACTGAAGTATCAGTTGTTCTTATTCCCCTTCATTTGTTTGTTCACACACGATTTTTTTTTTTTTTTTTTTTTTTTAATACAAGACAGCTTAGAACTACTCTGGGCCATCCTAATTCCCTACAGCTACAATGGCCTACATAATTCCCAGGCTGATTGAAACACACTGCTTCCCACAGGCACACACAGGCAGCGGAATATTCGGTGGCCACCAGCTGATATTGGAAAGACAGGCACTAAAAATAAGTTGTCCTTTTTTTTACAGTAAGTGTAATTAAGCACTGAAATAGCGCCTGTTGTAGGGGAGGTGGCCCTGAAGGCACAGAGCCAACATGAGACATGTTGTTAAAAGGTATGTTCCCTTCAGCAGATGGTCAGAGCTCTGATGCATGAAGCACCCAGTGAAATTATCCACCCAGTTCCTGTAGGAAGCCCGTCTGGAGCAACCATAATAGCCTAATTTCTCTCAAAATACAAATATGTGGTTGCTAGTTTTCACTGCTTTACAGCTATACTATTTGGTGTATTTTTAGCTGTTTAGTTGTGAGAACACAACAAAAACAGCAACAGCCCACTTTGATTTGCATTATGATTCCCTTTGTAAAGCCCACACTACAGTGGAGATTGGAGGTGCCCAGGTACCAAAAGCAGTTTAACTGTGGTAGCACAAAAATGTGTTGTCTGTCAGGGAAGGGTGAGGTGGAATATTAGAGAAAGGTTCTTCCCTCAGAGGATGGTGGGTCACAGCCCCAAGGAGCCTTTGGACACTGCTCTGTCCCTGTATGTGGGGTGACCCAGAGGCAGAAGAGGCAGGAGTCCAGCTCTTATTGACAGCTTAGGGGTGTGATCATTGTGGGTTGCAAACAAGGAGACACAGAAGTTATATCTGATCATGTTATTAATGTGCACATCCATATATATAAATCAATCAGAATGATACAGTTATGTGCATATAGGTAGAGATCATTATTCTCCAGCAAATGGCATTGTCTGGGATGCTCCTGAGTTGTGACTGTGTAAATCCCAGTATTCCTGGAATGGCCTCTGTAACCTGAAATGCTCATTGGAGTCCTTCAGCTCTCCAACAACCCCAAATCCACTGCAGAAAATAATATGTTCTGCAGAAGATGGGTTCATTCCTTGAATATTTATTTGCTGGTTTGGGCTGGGGTATTTTTCTATTCTTATTATTACTATTATTTGTTTTGTTTATTTCTTCTCCTTTTATCAGCTCCAGCTGAGACAGTGGAGGGTGGGAGGAGGGTTTTGTTCCTCTGGAGATAACAGGAGGCTGTGCCTGTGCAGCCATGGTGACAAGATCCAGGGCGCTTTCTGGCTTCCAAGCAATTTGCTCCCCACCCCTGGCTCCCAAGAAAAAGTGGGGCAGAGAAAGAAAGGAGCTTTTGTTTCTCAAGTGCTTCAGCTGTTACTTCTAATTAAGTGAAGAGCTCCAGTGCCTTCCCACTCCCCAGCCAAAGGAGGATGGAGTTGGGGCAAAAGGAGAGCCAAGAGGCTGTGGCAGCTCTCCTCTTTCCAGCTGCAGCCTGGCTGGGTGACCTGTGCCATCCCAGTGCCTCAGATTCCCTGGCTGCAGGGGGGAAGAAATGAGAGAACCCGAGCCCAGCATGAGGCCAGGTGGAAGCGACCACCCTGCTGTTCAAGGTGTTATTATCGGTTTAGTGCAGTGTGCTCCCAGCTTCCCAGACATGCTGACTATCAGCAAATTGCTCTTTCCTTCTCCAGCTTTCCCTGGATGCCATCCCCCTTCTCTCTGAGATGCCAGCCCTTGCCCTGAGGTCTAACAGCATTTCTCCATCCTCCCCAGTGTGCCTCTTTTTAACCCCTGCTGGGGTCACTGATAACTTTTTAACCCTCACTGGCATCCTGGCTGCAGGAGCCAGGTGAAATGTCAACTGCCAAGGACTGGACATGTGGCCTTGGCACAGCCAGGTGGGGTCTGTGGGACAAGGAGAGTGGGGTGGGCAGAGCCGTGACAGCTGTGACACACCCAACTCTGCAACACGGAACACAGACTGTTCTACAGCACTGCATGAACACAGGAAGGACTGCCAAGAGGAAAAGAGGGTGGAGATGTGGAGAGAGAGAGAAAGAAAATGAATGTAGGGAATAGGAACACTCAGGAATCTAACAGCCCACAGACTCAAGGTCCAAGCCCTGGCTCAGGTCTGGAAATTGCTCACCAAGAACTGAAGGAGCCCTCCAGGTCACGGCTGCTCCCCTCTGCCTCTGCACCCACTGAACTCTTTTGGATTCTTCAGCCCAGGATCTCACAGGGAGAAGTTCAGGGCTTCACTCAGAAACAGATGGTCTCTCTCTTGGGCCCCATCTGCCAGGCAACGCTGGAGCAGTTGGTCTCTGCAGTGCTGAGCAGAATCTTGTTTACTTTCCCCTCCCATCCCCAAGGTGATCGTGGGGCAACCCAGGCCTGCTGTTTCAGCCGAGATTTCCAGGAACAGCCAGGAACTCTGAGGTGCAGGAGTGTAACCTGTGAGCAAGAGAGGGCACATGGCATCGGCCAGCCCTGATCTCTGTCGCTGTGCAGTGTTGTTGCAGCCCCTTTTTCCCCCTCAGGACACAAAGAGTCTCCATCCACCAGCAATGCAGGGAAGTGTCTCCTGACAGCATTTAGCACACACAAAAATAGCAGGTGAGACCAGCTCTCCTTGAGCAGCACCAGCCGAGATTGCTGCAGCATGCCTGATAAAAGAACTTTACTTTTTCTTCTGTGGGTTCTGCTGCTGCAACTCTGTGTCAAGGACTGGAGGATATCATCCATCCATGCACCAGCCCATGTTTTCCAGAGACCTCGGCCCCAGCAGCCAGAGCAGCGAGGTCCTGCTCTCTCAGGTTGCCAGGTTAGGCAGGCAGTGCTCTAATGGTGCTCGCTGAGCAGAGGGCACGGAGCTCCACTTTATCCCTCCCCCGAGGGTTCCCGTCCGCAGAGGCTCCAGCCGGGATGCTGCCGGTGGCAGCTCTGCGCTAATCAGCCCTGAGGCAGGAAGTGGAAACTTTCTGCTTGCAGCCACTTAGTTTCATTAGAAGCATCACGAGAGAAAACGGGGCCTCAGGTGGGGCAGGGAGATGCAGGAGGTGGGGAGAGGGCTTTGCAGCCTGTTTGTCGTGGCACTTGGCATGGCAGCTTCAGCTGGAGAGGAAAGAGGGGCAGACACATCCTGGAGCTGGGACCTGTCACCCACACTGGTCAGAGCTCTGGAGGTCGTGCAGCTGGGTAAAGTGGTTGTTGGATATATTATCCCTACCACTGCAAAGAATTTTCCCCCCATGTCTAGCCTAAATCTTCCTTGTTCAACCCAAACGTGGTACTATCCAGAGGTGGAATATTAAGCACTGGAGTCACTGCCTAATCATGTATTGATTTCAGTGGAGCTGAGCTCGATGAGAGGAGTCTGCCCAGCCTTGCTCCATCCCCCTCGTGCCCCAGGAGAATGTTTTGTGTGAGACTGAATGCCTCTGTAAGTGCCTCTCAGCTCCCTGCTCATTGAGAGCTGTTCTGCACAGACACATTGGAGCAGGGAGGGTGCAGGATCCTGGAATCACATTTCCTTTTGGCAAAGGGGATTTTATCTACCTCAGTCTCCCTGGGCAGTGTGTATGGTGGGGCTGCCAGTTCTCCTGAGGAGGACTAAGAGCTCAGCCAGGCAGGAATTCTGCCACCACCAGCAGCTCCCTACCCCTTGCCTCCCATTTCACTCATATCCTCACCCAACAGCAGAAATAAACTCAACTGCTCACCTCTAAGCCTGATTTCACTGCTCACATTTTTCACTAAGCCAGCTCAAATAAAGCAACACATTCAGGAATTGAACTTCATGATCCATGTGGGGCCCTTCCAACTGAGGATATTCTATATTCTGTGCACCCTGATGACTTTGGGAAAGCTCTGTGACAGGAACAGAGCTGGCAGGATAAATAAGACAGGAAAAAGTGACCAGAAGAACAGAGTTCAGATTCCTGAAATCTCATTCATGAAGAAGTATTGCCCCTTGTTCCTGGTTTGTGCCTCGTTTGTAAACACAGATGTTCTATAACTCCCACATGGATGAGCAGTTGTTTTCATGTGAACTCCTGTCCATCTTCCAGTTAAAGGGTTCGTTTGTTAGCCTTGAAGATTTCAGCAGCAATAATCCTGTTTGGAGACACCCACGCAGTTCTGCAGGAGCTCTGCCCTGGGATGGAGAGGAGCTGGGTCAGGGAATGCAGCAGCCAGGAGATGGAGCAGCTTAGCTCCTCAGCACGGAACAGGAGCAGGCTCGGGAGAGAAAGGCCAGGCCCTTACAGGGCTCTTGTCCCTGATGGAACAGATGTGGCAGCTGCTTTGTGCCACAACCGCTGCGTGTTTGCGAGCGGCCAAAGGACTCCCCGGGCTGTGCCTCGGGCTGGCACATGGGGCCTTTCATTTTCCTCAAGGGCTCTCGAGGAAGAGCTCATTGTACCTGCTCGGAATTAATTCTGCCAGTCCCCAGCCTGCTCACGGACTCCCCGTGCTGGAGTTCAAGACATGCCTTTCATTTTTTTCCTTCTGTCTGGGACAATTGATATCCTGGGATGGAGCTGCATCGACAGCCAGGACATGATCCTTGTGAAGAACATGCAGATCTGACTTGGAGCCTCCAGGAACTGGATTTTCCAAGTCTCCCTGCAGCAGCAGCTGGCTGACAGCTTTGTCCCATTCCCTGGTTGCACAGCCCTTGTTCCTCCAAGCCCAAGGATCCCCCTTTGTGCCCCATCAGCTGGAAGTGCTCTTCTGTTTGGGGCTACCTCAGAACTGCTGGCACAACAGAGCTGTTTTGGTTCTGGCTGAGCACTCGGCATCTGAGCTCTCATGTGGTTGGAGCCCATTTTTTTGCAAGAATGAAAACAGTGGATTAATGAGCTGCTTGTGGCTAATGTGCAGGGTTTCTCAGAACTGGTGCTATTAGAGCCCAGCGTCATGTAGGAGGTAAATGGCAGCACACGGTGAATAAAGCAGTGATATAATAGGTTTAAGTAGTCCATTTCCCTTTGGAGTGTTACTGATAACAGGCCCAAATGCATACAAGACCATTCCCTTAATGAATAAGACTGCTCTCTAGCAGAGCACGCTGCAGCGCCTCACAAGGGGTTTATTTTTCATCATTTTCATCCAAAACAAGGCTTGGGTCTTTCAGTTGGAGTGGGGTACAGGAAGGACTATAAACATGGTCTGACTGCTCCACAGGAGACACATTCTAATCCCAGTGTGCTGGTCCTGGATGTAACCAGAGGAGGATGCTCAGGACAGGTCACAAGGGCGTATAAAGAATAAGGCTGCTCCCACCTCTGGTTTTGTAGCTTCCAGCAATTTGTGGGGTCTGCTTGGGTGTTGCATCCAAACTATTAAGTTTAATCATCACTGAGCGACCAAACCTCCATAATCTTGTCTAAAACCTTTTGAACCTATTTATATTTTCAGGCTACAAGATGTCCTGTGGCAAACGAGCTCCAAAATTTAATTATGTGCTGTGTGAAAAAGCAATTCTTTTTGTTTGTTTTAAACTGGTCTGGTAATTTCACTGGGGTACTGACTCCTCGTGTTGTGAGAAACAGCATCTAAAATACCTGAGGGAAGCAGAATCCCAGATTTTATTGGAAGGGCATGTGATTATGACTTCTATGTGTTAAAAGCACATCTGAAAATGGAGCATAGGTTCTACTTTTAATGCTTATGGAAATATTGCCTCCAGTGCTCTTGTTTGCTCTTCAGCTTGTTTTTATTTATTTAATTTTTTTCCCCCTTAACCTCTCTTTACAAGCTGCCCTAGTCCCTGACAGATCCAGTTCTCAAGCTCCTTGTTTACTCTGTTTGCATGGGCTTTATTTTTTACAATATTCTCCTTTTAAGTGCTGCAGCAGGCGAGAGTCTCTTGTGGGAGCTGTGAACACAAACCCCACCAAGGACAGGCACACGCCTGGGAGCGACCTCTTCCTCCTCATTATGTTTGTGATGGTCTCAATGTCACCGGTTCAAGCACAGGCACACGGGGTTCAATACAGCACCGAGATAAAGGCAGGAGAGACATCCCCACTCCCCCGAGGCGTGAGCGACTCTGCCGCTCCTTGATTGTGCCTTTGGCAGACACCTCATTAAAAGTGGGTTATTCCACACAAACACCCCCTTGTCCTTTCGCAGGCGTAATCTGAGCGTGGAGGGAGAGCTCAGCCCCACACCAGGGTGTCTGAGTCTGCCCAGACCTTGAGTCTAACGAGCTGCTGTTCATTTGTAGCCTTCTCTGCCCTTCCTGGACTTGTACTTTCCTGGTGCGTGCTTAACTTGCACTGTCTCGCAGGCAGTTTTGATCATGCCTCCTGCTACTAGAATGAAAATTAGCATTACCCAAACCAAACCCAGAGCACTCCTCTTGCAAATCCTTTGGTCTTAGTCCAAATAACATTTCTCCTCAGTCAGATACACCTCCTGCATGAAATGTTCCGATGTATGACTAAGTTAGCAGGTAGAGGAACCAGACTCTGAATCTTTCCCACCATGTAAATGGTTCAGTGGAAGGTACCCCTGCCTGTGGCAGGGGATGGGACTGGAAAGTCCCTTCCAACCCAAACATTCTGTGATCCTCTGTCCTGCAGCCTCCTCCTGCTGTGCTCAAAGCTGTGGTTCTGAGTACTCTCTGCACTGCAGCGAGCTTTGCAGAGACTGCCCGTGCCTCAGTTTCCCTTTCCACTGGAAGGTTTGTAAGTAGATTTAGCAGTACTGAGTTAACAGTTGGACTCAGTGATATTAGAAGTCTTTTCCAACTTAAAGTTGCGTGTAATTCTCTGGTCTGTGTGCGAAAAGCAGGGATTACAGGCAGGCTTGCCAGGCAGGGATGACACCAGGGCTGTGCAGCGCTCAAAGCCAGCTGTCTGCAGGTAGCGCCGAGCGTACGGGAGGGATTGTGGAGGGAGGTGCGAGGAGCTGCTGTTCGTGGAGGCTGCCACGCCTTTCTGTGGGCAGAACTCCAGCTGCATGTGCAGGGAAAGGGGTTTGGGGGAGGGAGAGGAGATTGGTCTACGTGGGAACTCTGTGCCAGCCTGCAAGGGATCCAGGTAGGCTGGATCTGCGCGTGCAGCGGTGGAAAGCTTCCATCGAGGCCTCTGTGATTGTAAGAGACTTTTAAAACACACCTCAGGAAAGGGGTCTCAGACGTGTCCTCGATCTCCTCTGTGCAGAACTCCCAGGGAGAGTCTCAGCTCTGGAGCTGTTGTTCAGTTTGTGGTGTGGTTTTGCTCGGATGGGCGTGTGTGGGGTGCGTGGGCTGGGGCGGGCGTGCAGCGGCAGCCGGGAGGGCTGAGCCAAAGGCAGCTCACGGCTCGGGGAGCCGAGCACGCTCCGCGGGGCTCTGCCCGAGCCGCTCCGCCAGAATCATCACCGAATTCCACCTGAGTGCTTTCTATTTCGGGTGTTTCTCCGCGCACCTTTGCTCCTGTCTTCTGTCCGGCTTGCGTCAGGCCCTCGGGACCAAACCGCGGCTCTCCCGCACTTGTTGAGGAGCATCGGCAGGAGAGGGAGCGGTTCCCTTGGAAACCTCTGGATGCCCAGCAACAAGTCGCTGACAGCTGCCATGTGACCAGGTGCATTAATCAGAAATGTTGTATGAATCAGGTCAGATGGGGCCAAAGTCCAGCACGCTCCCCCTCCGCTCCACTGCTAATTACTGCGCCGTGAGGGCTGCTCCGAGTACGGGGTGGAAAACAACTCAAAATAATTAAATCAAACGGTGACCTTTCTTGTCGTGGATTCTAAGTTCATCCCAGACTTTCTCGATGAAAAAAATCTATCCAATCCCTTCTTCCACTGAAACAAATCTCAAATGCAAATGAGTGAGGCAGAGGAGTCTCCCAAGGTGGAAAAAACAGGAAGAATGAATGCACCATGGACACAGAGAGTTCCCAGCTCTCTACTCAAAATAAGCCCAACATTTCAAATGAATCTTTGGAATAAGTAGACCAGGCTTGAGGCACTTTGGGCTGGACAGGTACAGCTTGTGTTCATCACTTGAAAATGGTATTTCTGAAGCCTCAACTGAATTTGCTGGCCAGCATCACAACTTAGAAAGCAGAGAAAGGACTTGAGTCCAAAGTCCTGCCCAACAGCCCTAAAAGAAGAGGCTGCAGCTCTCAGGAAAATGTGCCTGTGCACATCTCATCCCCTGTGAACAGCTGCAAAATGGCTCTGGAGCCAGGCTGGGAGAATTTGGGCTGTTCCCTTACTCTGGGTTTCCTTTCTAGTAGGATTTTCTGAGGGAATTAGGTATCCAAGGACTTCAGCACCCCTCAACATTTTCTGTAAGATCTTTACAGCTTCAGCTCTTATTCTTTTCGTATTTCCCCCAAATTTCTGCTTTGCCTGGACAAAGTGAGGGCAATGGTTTCCAGATTTGCCTCCTGAAGGAAAATCTCTCACAGACGCACGTCCAAGGTCAGGCACCAGCAAGGCTGTAACGTCTTCTCTTACCCCAGCACCAATCTACATTCTTTTTGCTGTGACTAATCCATGGCAAGGTCATCAGGTCCTGCCAGGCTCATGCCCTGCTGCAGGGTTTGAGCCTGCCAGGCTGTTCCCTGATTTGTGTCACACACATAGGTACATCCTGCCCCAAAACAGCTTTTATCTCCATCAAAACAACGCTGTCGCTGTGGCTGGGCAGGGCCTGGGCTGGTGGAAGCCAGACAAAGGATTTTGGCCCGTGATCCATGATAATGGGGGAAAACAAACAAAAAAAGTTGGAATCAGAGCACCTGTCTTTATTGTAATCGCTCTGTAATTTGAATAGCATCCAGGGCCACTCGAAATGGGCTCCTTCGTGTCATCTGCTCTTACTTACAGGTCTTAAGAGCCCCATATTTACCCACAGGGATCCATTTGTAACAGAAATTTCCCAAATCAGACCTGAATGTGGGTCTCAAATATTACCCAGAGATCTCATCTGCTCTTACTTACAGGCCTTAAGAGCCCCATATTTACCCACAGGGATCCATTTGTAACAGAAATTTCCCAAATCAGACCTGAATGTGGGTCTCAAATATTACCCAGAGATCTCAAGTATTAATCAGCCCAAGCCTTCAGCTCTGGACCATTTTGATTTCTATCTAATTAATGTTAATGCCACCAATTATTATTTTTCTGTTGGTGTAATTTCTTTGGTATAACATCCCATGCACAGGATATACCAGAAGAAAAAGCTTTACTCAACAGACTGACCATCTAGGATAACTTAGGGCAATCTTGAAAAATTGGTGTCTGCAACCTGTGTGTTTTCTGTCTTAGAGGTGCAGCTCAAACCCATCCCTGCTGACACTCCATCAAACCCAGGAACACGAGTGTTTCTGGAGGTGAGGGTTAGGAAATAAATTTGTTCTGAGTGCTGAACGCTGTGCTCCTTGGCACAATTGAGGGAATAGCTGTCTGACCTCCTTGCTCTGGAAATAGGAGAGGTCCAAATGGGTTCCAGGTACTCAGATCTGGGCTGTCTTTCAGTTCAGTGTGTCTGGGAAGAAATGAAGGGTTGAGGTTTGTGCCAGCCCCGAAAACAGGACGACAAGGGCTGAAGCTTGGCTGTCCACTGGAGTGGGAAACCAGAGGGTACGAGGGAAACCAGGCCGAGGGACACTGCGGCAGGATGGAGAGGACAGACTAGTGGTGTTCGGTCCTAGGGAATCCAGGGCGAGTGAGCCCCCACAAAGCAAAGCTTCCGTGCTCTCGCTGGAGCCAGGTGGGCTCTCCCGGCGGGCTGTCCCTGCTGTTCCCCCTGCCAGGGAGAGCTCGGAGCGCGCTCCGCCGGCACTGCCCGCTTTCCAGGGCTCGGTGCTCCCCGGACGGACCTGTTGCCGTGTGCCCCCGCTGCCGAGCGCCGGTGAGACTCTTACACTGAAGGCGGGCGGTCCCATGATGTAATGCTGCCGCAGCTGCCCGGAGCGGCCGCTGCCGTTGGCCGAGGCGCGGAGTCCCCGCCCGGGCGCTCCGCCCGCCGCCCCCCCGGCGGGCCATAAAAGCCCCGAGGCAGAGGCAGGGCAGCTTTCCCGGCCCCTCCGCCGCTCAGGTGACCTAGGGACAGGTGAGCCCCGCAGGAGCGGAGGCGGCGAGGGGACGCTGCGAGGGTCCCCCGGCCACCTGTGGAGCCGGTCCCTCCTCTGCCGGGCTCAGGGACCCGCCGGGTGCGGGGAGCGCTCGGGGGGAAGGCGCCGCTCTACCCTGGCCTTGGGGACAGCCGAGAGGAACCCGGGGAGATCCCGACCGGATCCCGGCGGCGCGGCCGCGATCAGCACCACGGACAGCGCCCGGCGGCGCCTCCCGGGCGGGGCTGGACCGGGACACGAGCCCGGCACCGGGAACCGGCAGCGGGAACGGGCACCGGGCACCCGCGGCTGCGGCGGGACTCTCCTGGGACATCGCCACCACCCAGAGCCACCGAGGCAGCGCTGGACTGTTCGCCGGGGCCAGGGTGAGTCCAGCCCGCAGGGGTCTCTGCGGGAGAGGGGAGGCAGGAGAGCGGCAAAGGGGAGTGGCACAGCCCGGTCACCTGCCCGCAGGTACCCGGTGCCGGACAGGGATGCCCGGGGCGCGTCCCCATCCAGCCCTGCCCGACACGGACACCCAGGGGCCGGGAGCCGTCCCACAGCCCCGAGCACGGCACTCGGGGGGTACTCGGGGTCTGCTGAGAGCCAAGGGCTGGCTGAGGTGGGAAGGGACATTGGGATGGATGCGTTTTCCAAACATCCCTGCCGGCCTCAGGTAAGACACACTCACAGCCTCGGGTAGGGCCGGGAATAAAAACATTTGGGAAGCACGGAATGATTACGTGAATACAAATGTAACCTGCACATCTACTCAACATCAAAGCTTTATGCTGGAAAACCCAACACTCTTGTTTTGAAAATGTCTGACTGGTAGTTCATGTGTAAACTTGCTGTTAAGATTCCCTAGTTTGTAGGAGAAACAGGACATTTCACCAAGATACTGTTGGGAGGTGATGCTTCATGAACACTTATTTGAAATTAATTTTTGTCTGTGGCTGATTCTATCTGACTACTCAAAACCTGCCTTGCAGTAGTGGCACGCTTTGGGTCCATTGACAGATTGTGTTATATTGAAGTGCTTGATGGCTAAATCAGAGTGGATTTTTTTTCCCAAAAATTTCTCCCCTCCAGAGGAAAAAAAAAATTAAAATTTGAGTGTGATCAAATGATCAAAGTGGTTGGGTTTTGTTTTTAATTTTGACAAAATTAAAACAGCAAAGTACTTATCTCTGGCCCAGAATGAAATAAAACATTTTTTTCTCTTTAGATCATTAAACCAAATATCGAATAAAGAATATAAAAAAATATAAAATGCTCAAGTGTTTGAGCGCTTTGGAAATTAAGCATTTCACAAAGCTATTGCCAGCTGAAGGGATTTGCTGCACTTTTTTAATCTCCATTTTTGAAAGCTGGGATATTCCCTGAATGAATCCCTGTTCATTGGAAATTCTCCCCCAGCTCTGCTAAATGTGTGTTTAAACACTTCGCTGAACAGAGGTTCAAGGTGATTTAGTCCAGGCTCAGCTTGGCCACATCTCCTTTCCTTACACTTGCATTTTTCCTGAGTGATGTTGGTCTCTGAGAGGAAAAGGAAACAAGCTGTTCTCCATTTTAAGGAAACTCCTATTTGTTATTTCAGAATTAAATGTTTTGGGGAAGAAAGGAGAAAAACACTTGAAAAGAAAGTTATTTCCTTTCAGGCCTTGAATATCCACACAGCCTTTAGACATATTTTATAGACATTGAACAAAGTAAGAGTGGTGGTGTTTCCCTATGGAACTGGAGTGGAGAGATATCTTTTGTTATCTCTCTGTAAATCTTTTAACATCTCCCCTCAGTTCTCTGCACACAGTGACTGTGATCTGTCCTGAATGCAACAACTACTGAGATTCAGTCTGGGCAGTGCCTTGTCTCTGCCAACACTAAGACCAGGCTTTTCCCCTTGAAGTTCAGCTGTAAAATAAGGGAAAAAACCCCATAATCTCCACCTCCTGCCCCAAAAAGCCATGAAAGAAGCCAAGAAGAAGCCAGAAAATGATATTGCACCAAATACCTATTCCTGCTTTTATAGGTTTATCTCCGTATTCTGGGAAATTGCCTAATCAGATTTCATATTTCATATAAAAATAGTAGGACAGATGATATCATATCCTCAAAGCTAACTAAATATTGTATTGTGCAGTCTTGCTTAATCAACGTTTCATTTCCATTTGTTCAGGGTATATTTTGTCACTCTTTTTTTTCTACTGGCAATTTTCTGTAGATCTCATAGATGGCTCCAACCCAGAGGTCTCTGAAGAACAGGGGACTCGGGGTAAGGTCTGAACTTAATTCAGTTTAATTCCTGACTCTTTAAGTATTCCTCAGAATGAGTAAACTGGAAATCAGTCTGGCAGGAGGGTCCCACGTCACTCGCTGGAAGGAAATATTTGAAGTTTTGCTAGAAATAAACACCACACAGACCTCCAGATTTTTGTTGTTTTAAAATTCAGTAGAAATAAAGCCTGTTAAAGGCAGGATCCCCGCTGCCCTCTCCCCCTCCCACCACACAGACAATGTTCCAGGCTCCTGGTTCTGTGTGCCTTGCACAAATATTTGTCTGTGTGTCGCTGCCACTCCACTGCAATCGTGGCATCTGGTAGTAGCTGGGAGACTGGGAGGTGCTTGGGAATCTCAGCAGGAAAAAGAGAGTGGATTTCAGACGCAAGATCTGCGACAGCTTTTGAGCCTGGATAAACAGGGCGAGGTTGTTGTGCTTTTGGCAGGGATT
The DNA here is from genome assembly GCA_013400435.1 of Pycnonotus jocosus. Lineage (NCBI taxonomy): Eukaryota > Metazoa > Chordata > Aves > Passeriformes > Pycnonotidae > Pycnonotus > Pycnonotus jocosus. Next base: position 17,572 of record VWYP01022452.1, read on the forward strand.
TGTTGTGCCCCAGACACCTGCAGCGGGTTCAGCCTCTCTCAAACCTTGCACTTAGGCTGTGCCAAGCCCAGCCCTGCCCTGGGGCACACCCAGCCCTGCCCCAGCCTGCACCCACCCTGGTCCTGCAGGGTTCAGGCCACTGTTCAGGGCCACAGTGAGATTTCAGAAAAGTCTGAGCAAAGGATTTGGTTTTTCTGCTCACCCAAATCATAAAATCACAGAATGGTTTGGGTTGGAAGGGACCTTAAAGCTCCTTGAGACGTGGAAATTTTGTTCCATGTGTGTTCAGCACTTAAAGATTCTGACTCTGGGACTCTGGCTCAAGGGTTTGGGAAGGTCAAAGAAAAGATCTTTCATGGCACAGTCTGTGGCTCTGCAGGTGAACACATGGGCCTGCAGCAAGCCAGCAAACCCTGCATGTCCTCAAGGACAGAACTTTGCCTTTTGATTTATTTTAATTTGTAGACACAGAATTTTTCATAAACCTACAGTAACTTACACAATGTCAGGCCCCACTTCAGGAGAATACAAATGCACTTACACAAACTTCAGCATTGAACTCCCTCAGGAATCAAATGAAAGTCAAGCACTTGGCTGCACTGAGGATTAAAGGATGTTTCCATAATGTTATGCAAAGATCTTCTCTTTATCCTGTGTTACTTAAGGCTGTACATTCTTCCCAAGTCATGTTCAGAAACACAACTCCCTCCCCTGTGATTTTCTAAAGCATTTTAGTGTTTTCAGGTGCCCAGCATGACATATTCCAATTAATCCTGATTTTCAGGGATTATAAGCACCTGCCTTTTGTAATCGGTCCCTTTCAGAGTGTCTCAAACACAAATATAAGGTGTCCAAAATTGCCAACTTCTTTTGAAAATCCAGAACCATGATGAACAGTCCACCTACAAGATTCCAGCCCAGGTGAAAATTGCATGGATCCAAGCCCCCCAAAATCAGAGGCAATAGTCAGTACCTGCTCCTATGGGATGACAATGCACCCTGCCATTAGAGCAAAGTTTCTCTTAGAAAGGAGAAAATTGCACCATTCCCAGTGAGAACAAGTGCAAATCTTTTCAGTCCAGCTCACAAAATTATTAATGTTGTGGTCTGTAATTCTGGCTGATCAAATATTCCATTGCTCCGTGCTGCCAGTCGAATGTTCGCGGAGAAATCAATGCCACAAAGAGATGGAAAACTTTCCTGAGTTCCTCCCCTCAGACAAGGAGTCCCCATCTGGAGGGCAAAGGCTCCATCAATGGGCAAGGCTTGGACCTTGCATGGATCAGGAGCAATGGGAATTTCTCAGGAGTGAGGAGAGCAAAGGCCAGTTCAGACAAACCCTTTCCCAACTGGGAAAGAGTTGGGAATATTTAAAGAGTTTTCAGTTGCTCCAGTGGGTTGTTTAGATCTGCTCAAAGATAATTTTTGCAATTCTAATCTGAAACCTAAAGCCATACTTAAATAAGGCACTTCAGATCCCTTGTCCTTAAATACAGATCTTGTGATCCCCATTTCCAGGGTACCAGAAAACCAAATTCAGTGATATCTGTAAAGCTCTGGTGATCTGAGAGCAAATGGAACCAGAGAACAGAAAAAGGTGATTATCCTGTCAGGTTTGGCCTGGGAGGAAGATTATCCATCTATCTTGCCAGACCTATTTATCGTCTGATTTTCTCCTGGCTTAGCTTTTATCACCTTTCTAATCCTCCCCATCTAATTCAGACAATATTTTATCTCAGCAGTTCTCACCCTGTGCTGACGAAGGTGGGCTTGGAGCTCTGGGCAGGTTTTATGTGACCTCACGAGGGGCTGCACAGGTGGGTGGAACATTAAGTGCCAGCTAATGAGTTCACAACTTTCAAATATAAATGAGCTGGTGTATTTTTCTAGAAGAGAAGTGTTGTATCTTTCTGCTGGTTTGTCAATGAGGGAACGGGTTTGGAAGAACTCCTTTTCTGGAATTTTGAAAGGATGAACTCATTCCATGTAACACACAAATTTAAATGTGTGTGTGTATATCTGTACCTGTTGTACAAGGTGTATTTTAGTGGATGTGATGTATGAAATTGGTTTCTGGGGTGGGAAGCACTGGCATGCATCATTTGAATCAAGCAGGACTCAAAGATAAATTTGAGGCAGATGATGTTTTTTGAGTATCGCTCATGATTTGAACTCACTCAGAGGAAACATTGAAATTCCAGGGCTCCCAATCTCTCACAGGGTTCAAGACCCAAATCCCAGTGAGGTGGAGGTTTCTCTGGATACCACAGCCCTTTGCCTTTTCCCTTTTCACCCCCAATCAAAGGGCACTTTCCCCACCTTGTTGCTGGTGAATGCATTAGGAGCTCAACTTTATCATGTCTGCAGCAGTTCCTGGAGTAGCTGCAAGCTGAGCACTTGGTTAGGGCCACCCAGGAGGCTGGGAGAGATGATTACCTTCAGGCAGTCTCCGTGGAACATCCCAGGGTTCCTACAGGCACAGCCTAATGCAGGATTTAGGATGCTGAACAGACTCCCATTACAGGGCCAGCCATCTCCACACTTCCACACGGACAGACCTCCTTGTTAACATGCACACCAGTAGCTCCAGAGCACGGCAGCCCAGTCAGGGCTCGTTAGGGGCAAAATCATTCCAAGAGACATTGTTTCTGAAAGGAAAGGTTTTAATTCTCTTGGGGTTGGGGTTGAGTTGCAAAGAGCCTGGGGTTTTGCTCAGAGTTGTGTTGGAAGCTGTTCAGAGTGTGGAGCTCGGCTGTGCAAGAGGCTGAGGTGGGGTTACCTTGAAAGGCACCCACAGCATCAGCTCCAGAGAGACCCTGGCTCACATCAGGGGCACATTAAAATAAATCTTCGTTAAAGAGGTGACTTTAAAGCCTGTGTGTCCTCTGGGAATCAGCAGCTGAGGTGGGAATTGCTCAGGCATGAGCCACAGGCTCTGCACTGCTGATGGAGGCTCTGTTTGTGTGCCTGGTTCTGCTCTGTCCCTGCCCCAGACCTGCAAAGCTTTTGAGACCAGGAGGGGAGGTTGGGAGGAGAAAATCTCAGTCCACTTTTATCAGCAGGTATTAAAAACCCCTAAGATTTATCATTAATAGATACAAATGAGTCACTGCACAGCTGAAGTGTCGACTTTCTCCTGTTTACCATGGAACGATCCACTAGAACACACAAGACATCCAATGCTTTAGTAACACACTGCAAATAAACATCTAATTATCAGGTCTGAGAGGGGAAGGACTAAAAAGCAACAAGGATGAAGCCATTTGTCATCTCAGTTTTATTTTCTGTACAGAGCCCTGCACAAAGTGTGCTGGTAGCTCTCCTCTCCTCTCCCGTGTGTGCCGCCACTCCTCAGGAATAACTCTGATGCCTGTTCATTCAAAGCTCAGCTCTATTTTAAAAATCTACTCTCTCTGAAAGGGCTGTCTTTAAAAAAACCCCAAAAATTGTACAGGAAAAAGGACAAAATTGCTTCTCAACAAAAGGGCCTATCAACAGCCTGTCAATAATGTGCCAAAGGCCAGAACCTGCCTTTCAAAGAGGCTCTGAAGCCCCGACGTGTACTTTGAGAGCAATTAAGGGATGTAAGCAACATGATGATTATCTCATGGGTGACATTTTCATCGGCTCTTTGGGAAAAAGGAAAGATGGGCTTGAGATAGCTGTGATCAATGTTCATCCCAGTCCTGCAGAAATGGCAGGAAAACGTGGTAGATGGGCCTGGAAATCAAAATGCACAAGGAAAGGAGGGGTGGGAGGAAGAGGTGATGAAGACAGAAGGATTTTAAATCACAGAAGCTGAAAGAATGGGTTACATGAGAAGGAGAGAACCTGAGAAATGTGAGTGGGAACCTGTGACTCTTCCCATCTCAGGCCCTGTGTCTTCTACCTCCTCACTTATCAGGGCACAGCTCCATCCCGAGCGTGAGGAAAGAGGAACAGAACATTGCCAAGGACTGAGGTGATTCCTCAGGGCTGATGGGTGTTATGGTCCCTCTGCTCTTTCTCCAGAGTGCCATTGGACTCTCCATTGAGTGAGTCCAATCATGAACCATTCCAGCAGATCCACCCTTCTTTCCTTTCTTTCCTTCCTCCCTCCCTCCCTCCCAGGTTCCAGCACAATCCCAGGGTCAGGAGCTCGGGGGCAGAGGGAGCTGGAGGGACACAAGGGGTGCAGGACAGGACTGCAGGTGGGAACCTCAGCCAGAGTCCCATTGCTTGGGATAATGCCTGAGGGGTGAGAGGAGCCTGGACCCTCCCCCAGGAGCAGCAGCTGGCTCAGGGGGATGAGCTCAGCCCCAGCTGAGCTGTCCCGGGTGGACTGGGAGAGCAGAACCCACATGGACTCTGCTGCCAGCACCAGAGCGGGACAGAAGCCAAGCAGAAGCTCAGATGTTGCCCATACCCAGCTGTTTTGAAGCTAGGCAAAATGTTTCATGGAAAACACATCTGCAAAAGCACATTTGGCTACACTATTTCCCCAGTTTGCTGAATTTCTTGTTTAGGAAAACAAACTTAATTGCAGCAGAACAAAAATGTTGCTTAATTTGCTATAAAAATCTCCTTCCTACATTTCATTTTATGAAAAAAAATTAGAAATGTTAATGATGAGTGAAAGAAATTATTCTTTAAATGTTTGGAAATCTCCTTTGTCCCAAAAGATCCTGTTATACTCCCAGCTCCTCTCTGCATGTATCAGCACAGAGGAGCAGATATCCAAATTTCTGTGTGCATCCCCACAAGTGTGCACTCACATCCTGGGCAAACAATTCCAGCCAGCTCTGACAGGCATAAGCTGCTCTGCATTCTCCAGGAGTGCCTTTTGAAGAGGATCTTAATAATAAAAATAATGTTATGTTACTAGTTAAACACTGGGAATAATTCCTTCATCACAGGCAAACTGTGCTGGAGCCGGGAATGAACCCACCCGTTCCCTGGGAGGAATCCCCAGGGTCTCAGCAGGATGCATTAACAGCACGTCTCTCCAGTGAGCCGTGATGGGAAGAGCACGGAGCAAAAAAAAAGGTAAAGTGGTTAAAAACAACTTGTATTTTTAGAGCCCAGTCTCCCACAGAAATCTTCCGAGGTTTTTCTGAGCTCTCCACTTCTGATTTGCAAGGAATAACAGTTTGGAAGCCCAGCTGAGACTCCTGGGCTGTAAATTTTCTGTAATGTTTTTCTCCAGACCCATTCGCTGTCCTGCTAATTAATCCAGGTAATGGCTGGGTTGTTTTTCTACCTTCAGCAGCAGTTTTCCTTTTTGTTAACACGAACAGAGAGAAGCAAAGAACCGATCTCTCGAAGGATCCTGGCTGGCAGCAATATCACCATCTGACTGAAGAGAACTCAGCCACACGCATAATCCTCGGGAAAATTCATCTCCACCCTCCCGCAGACCCCGGTGAGAGCCCTTGAAGTGGTAATTAAAGTCTATTGAGTGGCAACTGCACCTGTTTAGAGAGGAGAGTGCGGGTAAGAGGTGCACAAAGGGAGATGAGCAGCGCGGAGAGAGGAACTGCTGGAGCTGGGGAGGAAGAGAAGTGGAAAGAAGGGGGAGAAAAAAAGTGTTGGTTTGTCGAAGTCGATCCAATCCGTTGTGCGTTTCCATCCTGCCCTAGATTTGCTCCCTCCCCGCTCTCGCAGCCACCGATGGAAACTCCGGGGGGTTTCCCCACCAGCCCAGCCCCGGCCCCGCTGCTCCCGTGGGTAAATCCGCGGTTCCCGCACGGTCCCTGCGGACTCGCTGCAGCTCCCGGCTCCTCGGGCTGGCTCCGGGACGTGCCGGGTCCTGTCCCTCTGCCCCAGGAGAGAACAGGTCCCTGTGTGACAGCCTCAGCCCCCGCAAACCTCGCAGCACCGCGGGAGGGAAGCACAGGCGTTTGCAGCTTCTGCCAGTAATGTGGTCTTTGTCCCTTGTCACTGCAATTTCATGTGTGCCCCAGGATCGGCTGGCCTGAGCCAGGATTCCTGGGGTGAGAACAGGAGGGGACAGAGGTTCATCCTGAGAGCACCCCGAGGCTGAGCTGAGCAAACGAGTCAGGCAGAAGAATTCTGCCGCTGTTGGCAAATTTTTCTCTCTCACTGGACTTGATGGCAGCCAGTCCCCTGTGAATCCCTGACCTTCACACTCCACAGGCTGCCTGGGATGGCTCACAGGAACCACAGGAGATTTTTTTCCTGTTCCTGATTGTCAGAGCACACAACAATTCTGGTGTGAATGTTGTTGCATCTGCTTTGGACAAGTCCTGTCAGCAGCACCTCTGCAGCTTCCCAAAGCTGTGCCAGGACATGCTTTGGTGTGAATGAGGATAGGGAAGAACTTGCACTCAGAGAGCCACAGAATCCCAAATGGTTTGGGCTGGAAAGACCATAGAGCTCAACCAGTGCCACTGCTGCCATGGGCAGGGACACCTTCCACTGTCCCAGGCTGCTCCAAGCCCTGTCCAATTCCATTGACTGTTCCAGGTGGGATTTGAAATTAGTTGTGTGTCTGATCCAACCATTTGGCTGCAGTTTGTGGAGACAGATGGACATCCCTGGACAACAGGATAAGCTGCCAGTCACGTCCTGTCCCAGGGTGAGAGGAATTGTTGTGCTGATGGGCAGGGAGGCTACATGACAACACTGAAAACCCAACTGCCATAGAATCATCCCTAAAATACCCTCCTTGCCTCTTAAACTCCAGTCTTGTGCATTAACCAACTCATTGGGTGGATAACTCACCTTGTTTCTGCCTTTTGACTCCTAAACTCTCCTCTCTCATTTTTCCCTTTTAGCCCTCCTGTCCCTCGGCCCTTCTCTCTCCACCTTTCCTCTGATTGCTGAGCGGCTTTTTGACTTTTCCATCAATAAGTCTAAAGAGCATTTGAACCGCTCTGGTCCCCCTTCTCTCCTCCCTCCAGTTCCAAATCAGGCAAGCTCATCGATCAGAGGAGCTCAGGAAATATCTGGTGTTTTGTTGTCAGGCTGATAATAACATTGCAGTTGTGAATGGGCTGCTGCAGGCCTGATCATGGACACCTGCAGGGTTTGTTTAATTGCATTTAATGACAAATCCTATACAGAGGAGCATTGCCAGAGAGATTTATTATCCGCCAAAGAGGCAAAGCACAACAGCTCAAAATATAATTTGCACTGAGCATTTTTCCCCCTGCCTCTCTTTAAAGCACGGTAATAAATGACAAATCGGGTAAAGTGGGAGACACGGGGCTGGGGAGGAGGTGGGGGGCAGAGGACAGAGATTGAAACCAGAGGAAATAACAGCAATAAGGCCACATTGTTCTCTCTGCCCTCCCTGTGCTCTGGTGTAGAGGAAATACTGTTTGTTTAATTTACAGCCTGGAAGTGCAGCTGGGGATCTCTCCGTGATGAGCCTGGTTGGAGATAGCTGGAGGCCAAGAGTCCCCACTCTCTCCAGACAGGCTTTTTCCCGTGTTCTGGAGCTAAGTTTAGCTCCCATCCATAGAAACAATTACCGAGGAGCCTCCCAGGGCTGGGGAGAGGGGCCAGGTCCAGCTGCCACCAGTACAAGGAGCCACGTCCCTGAAATCTCTGGGACAAACCAGAAGTGGCAGATCCCTTCCTGACAAATATCACAGGGAGAAATAGGGCCCCACAGAGACAGTCTAGACAGAAACCTCCCAGCCTCGCAGTCTGTGATTTATGTGTCCTACTGAACACCTCACTTTGAACAGAAAATGTCTGGGTGTGAAACCAGGAGAGGAGCTCTTGTTCACACGTCTCCTATCTTGATTTTTACCTGTCTAGCAATGATTTGTGGTAAATCCCTTTGTGGGGCTGTGTCCCAGAACAAGGACTGAAAAGTGTCCTTGTTACCTGGAATTCCAGTCCAGTTTAGCACTTCCTAAACTGTCTTTTCTCTCAAGTTCATTCTTCTTCACAATTCATCCTCTCTTCCAGTTATCCCAGGCCAAAGACTGAATTGTCCTGAATTTCTATTTCTAAATATTGTCTCACTCCCCAGATGTTTTCACTGCACACTCAGTACTGTTCCACTTGATATTCAGATTAGAATCACAGAATATCCTGAGTTGTAAGGGACTCGCAAGGATCATCCAAGTCCAACTCCTGGTTAAATTTTACCCAGGAGGTTTGGGATAACAGCAGTTTTGTACAGCACCACATCCCCCCCGTGTTCAGCAGTTGGCTCTGTCCTTACACAAACACGGTGTTGGGTAACACCTGGACCCGGTTTTATCTGATTTCCTGGACAATGGCAGTATCACTAATGCTCCCTGTTAAATAAGACCACCTGGACATCTCCTGGTATCAGCCCCAGCTATCACAAACACTCCTGCTACCTAGGCCAGCACAAAGGGCTGTTATCTCGGAGCAGCACCAATCCCCAGACTGAAACTCCCATCTGGAGTTAGAATAAAGTGTCCATAGAAAGCACATCTGTCATAAAAAAAGGAGAGAGAGGGAGGGATGGGGCTGCTCCCCATGAGCTCCACAGGGCACAGCCCCTGCCAGCAGCACCAAACCCAAACCCTCTCCTGTTGCTGCACACTCTTCATCCTCCCATGGAAGGAGCAGCCAAGGCTGCTGAGGAATGGTTTTATTTCTTTCCCTTTTTTCCTCACCTGCTTACAAAAGTACCCATAACAGTTGGGTGAAGATGGAAGAGGCTGTTCCCTGCCTGATTTCAGTGACTGAGGTGAGTAAAGCTCTACTGGACAAGGAATAGAGTCACGTCCTTTTCATGGGCATGAGCCAGCACTGTCCTTCCACACCTCATCCATGTGAGAGATTAACAGAGAAAAGCTGGACCTGAACCAAAGATTGCTCATCAGCAAATCCAGAGAAAGGGAACAGCGAAAGGGGTTTGTTTTCCTTGCTTAAATCAGCCTCTCAGCGGGATTCCAGGAAACTCAGCACTATCATTATCTTTCTCTTTGCAGAGTCCTTTTCTCCAGCGTTCCCCAGCATATATTGCATTTGCTTATTGTAGTCAGACTCAGATACAGCTGGGAGACAGACAGGTTGACAGAGCACTCCTGGAGAAGTTTATCACAGGGTAAGGCAAGAGGAGCCCCTGCTGAGCCCTGATGTCCCTGTAGAATCTCCAGAGTGAGAAAATGGAGCAGAAACTCATGGGAACAGCACAAATTGGAGAGATGATTACCGAGAGATTTGATGTGGTCTCAGGAGGAACACTGCAAAGGGCAGCATCCATCCCTGAAGGAGAGACAGGAACAAGGATTACAGGATGAGAAGAACTGAGGAAGGATGCTGGGAGAAGATGTGCGGGAGGACGTCCCTGAGGAGGAAGCGCTGCTCTCCTGGCCTGGCTCTGTGTGGAAGACTAGTGATTTTGTTGTTGTGTTTGTAAAGGTGACAACAAATCATAGCCTGCCATACAGCCCAGGCTGCCACGGCCCGGGTGTGCAAGTGTTTTGGGGTGCTGGAGCTCCTGTTGTGGCTTATTCTGCTCCTCAGTCCAAATGCCCCCCAGTTCCTTCTTCAGCCCCATTTATATCCTGAGCATGAGGTCCTAGGGTCAGGAACAGTCCTGGGGTCAGTCAGGGACAGTCCCAGGCACCCTCAGCCCCTTCCCAGCGTGGCTGGATGAGGGCAGGAAAGGCTCTGAGTGAGCTCAGCAAGAACAAAAACATCTGGGAGTTATCAGCTGAGTTATCAGTTCAGCACAAACCCAAACACAGCCCCAGACCAGCCATGGAGAAGGAAATTCACTCTGCCCCAGCTGAAAGCAGCACAGGACCCAAGGAACCTGCCCCAAACACAGCAGAGCAGGGTCAGGGCACTCAGACACTGCCAGGACCTCGATGCCTGGCAGGGCTTGTTTGCAGAGTTGAGTCCTTTGCTTCCAACAGGGCCTAGAAATATAAAAAGAACAAATTTTCAACACCACTCAGAGCCTCCATTCTCAAAGGTATTTAGGTGTGAAAATGAAACTCCTGAATCCTGCCAAGGCTAGTGGTAAAAGCACTGAAATATCTTTAATAATTTGGGTTGTTCAGGCTGTTGAACACTTGTCTCTTTTTCCTTTTTTTTTTTTCTTTGAACTTGCCCACATCACTGGCACTATGGCAGGGGTGATTTAGGAATCACAGGATGGTTTGGGCTGGAATGGACCTTAAAGCTCTCCCAGTGCCACTCCTGCCATGGCAGGGACACCTCCCACTGTCCCAGGGTCCTCCAAGCCCTGTCCAGCCTGGCCTTGAACACTGCCAGGGATCCAGGGACAGCCACAAATCTGTTCCCAGTACAAACCTGTACAAATCACTGTCATTTGATGGTGCCTGAAAGAAAAGATCCAGGTTTCATAAAGATCCAGGTTTCATAAACCACAACGACTCTCTCTCCCCCTGTCTTTTACTTCCCCACTGACAGATTAAATCCACACAAAATTCCGAGGGCAGCAGCGCAGCCATTAATGCTGCAATGGCCAGGCTGGTGTCTGATGTAAATGAAACTTTGATTTAGTGTTCCCCCCCAGAAGCCTCCCCAGCGTGTTCATCCTCTGCAGGCTGATCAAAATCCTCCCTCCCAGGTACCTGCAGCCTCGTGCCCCACATAAGCACAGAAAATAATGTCATCAGAGCCCTGCTGATGGAGGCAGTTACAGGACAAAGGCCCTGCAGCAAGGTGGGGATTGGGTCATCGTTCCTGCTAATGTCAGGGTGCCATTTCTCCCTATTTTTAGAATTGTTCCCTTTGTACAGCAAATTGTTCAACTATAGAGACAATCTGGTGTTCACTGGCTCTGGGAGTAGGGACCCATCTTCCCTGGCTTCAGGAAATCACAAAAACTGCTGAAAGCTGGAGATGGATAAAATCTGGGTACACAGGAGCCTGCAAACCTCAATTTACACTGAAAAACCTGAGGAGCTGCTGCAGCCCTGACTGAACACAAAGGAAATTTCTGCAGCTTTCTAAATTACCCACTCTCTGCTTCAGAAGGAACTCAGGTATTCAATAAATCAGTATGGACTCTGCTCCTAAATTATTTTGATGCTTTTGGAACTCTTAGCACAGCTCCAAACTTCTCCATATTTTGAGGGAAGAGATGGGGAGCAATGGATGAGGAATTCTGGAGCCTTTCCCACTGAGGATGTTCCAAACCATCCATCCCAGCCTTTTGTTATTCTCCACATTGTACATCGTGGTTGTCCCAGACGCCTCAGCATGGATTCAAGGCAGAGCAAACACGAGCTGTAAATTCCGACTTTGCAGCCTAAATAAGCCAGGCAGACAGAGAACAGTTATTATTCCCATGTTATTGGCAGGGAATTGAGACACAGGAAGATTAAATGACCAGCCCAAGGTCACCAAAGAAGCCTCCTGTAAAGGTGAGGGCTCAGCCTGGATTTCTGAAGTCTCTGCCCAGTACTTCAGCCATCCATTCACTTGCTCTTTAAGTACCCTGTCATTATTTCCGTGAAGGAAATTATGCTCCTCCTGCAGCAGCCAGCACCGTGTAATTCAGCTTGTCTGAAAGGGAATATGAAATGGCAGTTTCACAAAAAATTAACCCTCCTGCCACGCAGCCTGGCAGCCCTGTCACAACGTCTCATTTTTATCTGCTCTTCCTCCCATGGGGATTTAACTCCCCTCTTATTCCCACAACTCTGGCTGGGGCTTTTTCTGTGCTCTCCCAAAAATCCTACACAGGTGTCCCCTGTGGGGGCCCGTGGTCTGTAGGGGAGGGATGTGGGGAGGTTTGGGCCCCTGGTTCCTGCCCCAGATGTGGGGATTCACCCACGTTCCTGAGCTGCTGTGGGCACGGGGAGGATCCCAGCAGATCCTGGGAAGAGCTGGAGCTCAGCAGGAGAACCCAGGAGCAGCCACATGTCCCTGACACCCTCAGAGGGACTGCACAGATCCTTTGTTCCCAGCTCTTGGGTCAGTGGAAGTGGGAGCTGTCCAGGAAAGAGGCTCCAACTTTGGAACAGCCTGGGAGAGCTGGGACAGGACACAGGGAATGGCTTCCCCCTGCCAGAGGGCAGGGCTGGATGGGATATTGGGAAGGAATTGTTCCCTGGGAGGGTGGGCAGGCCCTGGCACAGGGTGCCCAGAGCAGCTGTGGCTGCCTCTGGATCCCTGGCAGTGCCCAAGGCCAGGTTGGACATTGGGGTTTGGAGTCCTGGTCTATAAAAGGTTGGGGGTGAGGTCCTGAGGCTCCAGCACATTCCACATCCAGGGATCCTCAGGGAGAGGCTGCTGCGACACTTCTCCTCTTGCTCTTTATTCCCTCATTACTGAGAAATTTCTTATTAATGGAAAAACCATTTCCATCAGCTGCACTTTACCCCACAACATCTCTGAGCCCACCCAGGAACGGGGGGGCGGGTTTTGAGGTGGATTTGGGACCTAAAAACCTGTGTGGTGTTCTGGTGAATTCCTAATGGATTCTATGGAGGGGAAATTAATAGGAAGCTTTGGTTAATAGATACTTCAGATAAAAGAGCGAGTGCATCTGGTCACCATGGCAACACGAGAGCCAGCGGGGAGAGGAAATGTCACCGTGTCTGTGCCTTGACCTGCAGCACAAACAGCCTGGGAGCTGGGGGTTTGCTGTTCACAGAGGGGACAGGGACAGGGACATGGACATGGCACTCCCAGGGTGGATATTCACAGCCCGGGAATACCCAGACACACCCAGAGGGTTCACAGTGTTCAAATGGAACTCGTGGGGCTTTTTCTGGGTGGAAACATGATGAACTCATGCCCAGAGTTGTGTGTTCCTACAGCCCTGAGGGAGAGGTTGGACTTGGTGATCCTGGAGGGCCTTTCCAGCCTCAAGGATTTCCTGGCTCCTCCTGTCCTGGCATGCAGGGAGCTGCCCTTGCACAGCACAGACACCCTGGAGATGTTTAAGGGACCTTTGCCCCTTATCTTCTCAAAAATGAAGTTGCTGTGTCACAGAATTCCAGAAAATTTTGGGCTGGAGGGACCTTAAAGCCCACCCAGTGCCAGCCCTGCTATGGCAGGGACACCTCCCACTGTCCCAGGCTGCTCCAAGCCCCGTCCTGGACACTGCCAGGGATCCAGGGGCAGCCACAACTGCTCTGGGAATTCCATCCCACCCTCACAGGGAACAATTCCCAGGACCTTGTGTGGGAATTCTGCCACGGCTACTCCAGCTCCAGGAGCAGCTGCTGCTCCCGGGGACTTTCAGAAGCTGCTGAAGTGAAAATTGGGCTCCTGCTGCCTCTTATGCAAAAGCTGTTTCTTAGCAACAAAAGTGAAATTCTGTGTGAAGGCAACAGGCATCAGTGGGATAATCCACTGTAATTCCAGACAAGACCTAAAACGAGTGGATGGACTGAATAATAATCATGACAGACAGAATAGTAATAATGGAAATAATGAGACTAAGCTTATTTCCCTGGGTAGGAGAAACCCAGCTATAAATAAAATACAATGGGAGGAACCCTGTGCCAGTTCTCTGTATAAAGATTAGGGACACTTAAACTCAATTTATGCCCTAAAAATAGACTCTGGTGAGTAAAGCTTTGCTCATCTAAGCTGAGCTATTTATTGCTTGAGTGTTTTCCCTCGCTCCAAGCAGGTATTGTCATTCGGGGATGGAGCGAGCTGGACATAATGTTCCGTGGGGGGAACTGGAGCGAATAAATTTGTGTTCGCTGATGGGGACAACGCAGGAAACTCGTACTTTAAAACGCACCGCCAGACCTGTGCAGGGCCGTGGGCTGGACTGCGTCATCCCTGTGGCTCCGTTACAGCTCAGAACATTATGACTTCATAAAACCTGCAATGAAACCGCGCCAGATTAACGCTGTGCAGCCGCCGTGTTTCGAAGTGCCAAAACATCAAGGAATTTAAGAGAAATCAACCCGCTGTGGCACCAGCACACGCTGGGAGTCACAGACACACCTGGACAGCGCCTGGCCCGCGCGGGGCGCACTGGGGAGCGTAGTCCCGGTGCTGGTGAGACCCCGTCAGCGGTGCCAACCGCAGGGACGAGAGGACTACACTGCCCAGCATGCCCCGCGAGGAGAGGCTGTACGTTCTTCCCCCACCCGCTCTGCCTTCTGGGAAACTGAGTGCTGGCGATACGGGGCCGGGCGGGCAGTGCCGCTCCCGGGACTACAGCTGCCATCGTCCACCGCGCGCCCCGCTCCGCCCCGCGCGGCGCCATTTTGTTCCGCGGCGCAGCCTGAGATGGCGGCCGGGCCCGGGCGCTGAAGGTCTCGCCGCGCTGAGGGCAGGGGGGTCCCGCCGGCCCCCGGCCGCCCCGCNCGGCCGCTGGCGCCATGGACCTGCGCACGGCCGTGTACAATGCGGCCCGCGATGGGAAGCTGAAGCTGCTGCAGAAGCTGCTGGGCAGCCGCAGCCGGGAGGAGCTGGAGGCACTGACGGCGGGGCCCGGCGGCGGGGGTGGCCCCGGGGCCGGCAGCACTCCGCTGCTGATCGCGGCCCGGCACGGACACCTGGAGGTGGTGGAGTACCTGCTGGATCACTGCGGGGCTCGCGTGGAGGAGGGCGGCTCCGTCAGCTTCGACGGCGAGACCATCGAGGGGGCCCCGCCGCTGTGGGCGGCCTCGGCTGCGGGGCACCTGGGGGTGGTGCGGAGCCTGCTGGACCACGGCGCCTCGGTGAACCAGACCACGCTGACCAACTCCACCCCGCTGCGGGCCGCCTGCTTCGATGGGCACCTGGAGATCGTGCGGTACCTGGTGGGCGAACGCGGGGCCGACCTGGAGGTGGCCAACCGGCACGGCCACACGTGCTTGATGATTTCCTGCTACAAAGGGCACCGGGAGATCGCCCGGTACTTGCTGGAGAAAGGGGCCGATGTGAACCGGCGCAGCGTGAAGGGAAACACGGCCTTGCACGACTGCGCCGAGTCGGGCAGCCTGGAGATCCTGCAGCTCCTGCTCCGCTCCAAGGCCCGCATGGAGAAGGACGGCTATGGCATGACCCCTCTGCTCGCTGCCAGCGTCACCGGCCACACCAACATCGTGGAGTACCTGATCCAGGGGGGGCTGCAGCAGGATGAGGCTGCAGGGAGCCAGAGTGGGACCTGTGCCTCAGGTGGGAACCATCAGAGGGGCTGTAGTGAAGAGGGCTGTGAGGGATGCGGTGCTTCAGCTTCCAGTCAGGACGAGGTCCCGAACGTGTTCTGCACTCGAGAGGCTGCTGTGGAAGCGCTGGAGCTGCTGGGTGCCACGTTTGTGGACAAGAAACGAGACCTGCTGGGAGCCCACAAGTACTGGCGCAGGGCGATGGAGCTGCGCTGTGAGGGTGGGAAGTACCTGCCCAAGCCCGAGCCCCGGCAGCTGGTGCTGGCCTACGACTACTCACGGGAGGTGAGCTCTCTGGAGGAGCTGGAAGCCCTGATCACGGACCCCGACGAGATGCGCATGCAGGCGTTGCTGATCCGGGAGCGCATCCTGGGTCCTTCCCACCCCGACACCTCCTACTACATCCGATACCGCGGCGCCGTCTACGCCGACTCCGGCAACTTCGAGCGCTGCATTAACCTGTGGAAGTACGCCCTGGACATGCAGCAAGGCAACCTGGAGCCCCTCAGCCCCATGACTGCCAGCAGTTTCCTTTCCTTTGCCGAGCTTTACTCCTACGTGCTCCAGGACCGTTCCAAAGGCACTTTAGCCACCCACCTGGGCTTCTCCGACCTCATCGGGGTGCTGAGCAAAGGGGTCCGGGAGGTGGAGAGGGCCCTGGTGCACGGCAAGGACCCCGTGGCCGACTCGGCGCAGTTCACCAAGACCTTGGCCATCATCCTGCACCTGGTTTTCCTGCTGGAGAAGGTGGAGTGCACCCCGGAGCAGGAGCACCAGAAGCGCCAGACCATCTACCGCCTGCTCAAGTGCAGCCCCCGTGCCAAGAACGGCTTCACCCTCCTGCACATGGCCGTGGACAAGGACACCACCATGGTGGGGCGTTACCCCGTGGGCAAATTCCCGTCGCTGCACGTGGTGAACTTGCTGCTGGAGTGCGGGGCGGACCCGGACAGCCGGGACTATGACAACAACACCCCCCTGCACGTGGCTGCCCGCAACAACTGCCCGCTGATCATGAGCGCCCTGATGGAGGCCGGGGCGCACATGGACGCCACCAACGCCTTCAAGCAGACGGCCTACGAGCTGCTGGACGAGAAGCTGCTCACCAAGAGCACCATGCAGCCCTTCAACTACATCACCCTCCAGTGCCTTGCTGCTCGCGCCCTGGACAAGCACAAGATTCCCTACAAGGGATTCATTCCCGAGGAGCTGGAAGCCTTCATTGAGCTGCACTAGGGTGTGGCAGCCGATGGTCCCCAGCCTGTCCCACCCCGCTGAGGTTGTGCAGCTGGAGGGCTCGGGCTGGCTGTGCCAAAGTGCCCAGGGCCGTCGCTGTGCTGAGCTTTGTCCCCATCTGTCACCACCCAGCTGGCGTGTTGGGGCAGGGGAGGAGGAGGCCCCAGAGCTCATGGCTGTCCCTCGTTGTCACCTTCAGGTACCAGCTCTCTCCAGTGCACTCTGTCCACAGAAGGCCACAGCCCTTGCCCTTCCCCATGCCACCATCATGTCCTGAGAAGGAAGGAGATGGAGATTCCCTGGGACCTGCTGCCTCTCCCTCTAGTGCTGGATTAACTCAGTGTTCAGCTTTGGAACAGCTACACATCCCCCACGTGCTCTGGCCCTTCCCACCCCACACACCCAACAAATAGAAAGTGAGTGAGGAATAAAACACCCTCCAGCTAATCCCTTCCCTTCTGTCAAGTTTGGGACAGCGAGGGGCTCGTGCTCTGCCCAGGGATGGCACAGGGCTGGGTGTGCTGAGGATGGGGTTTGTCTCTCTCTTGGTTGGCCCAGTAGCAAATGGTGTTAAAGGCCTGAGATTTCCATGATTGTGTGTAAAGCTGGGATGTTTTTTCTCTTGTAGAGCCAGGCCCTATCTATGCTGCAAGACTTCTCCAATCCTGTAAGATAGAGGAAGGTCAGTTCTGGTTATACAGTTTCATCCATAGATGTTGTAGTTTATGAATGGGGAGGAAAAAAGAACTTTAAGAACAAAATCCTGATGTGGTGTTCAGGCCCTTGGCTTGTCCATTCCACACCCATTCCCTCCATTCCCAGTATGTACGAGTTTGGCTCCAGAGGGCAGCAGGGATTGAGCTGGAAGGGTGAATGTGGACAGTTTGGGAGCCAAAACAGCACATTTTTGAACTATTTTCGAGGCTGAGCTCTTGCAAGCCCTCTAGGCCAGGAGGTACCTGCACTGTGGAGGTGCTTGGAGGGGGTTATGAAAGCAAGTGAGTGTCTGTGGTGGGCTTGCACCAGGGTGGGCTGAAGGAAGAAGCAAGAAATGAAAGTTTAAGGTGCCTCATTGTCCTTCTGAGGTTTTAGTGTCACCTGCTTGGGCTCTGTTATTGCCCCATTCTGAAACCTCATGCAGTGGGTTCTTAGCAGCTGGTTTGGGCTTTTGAGTCTTCTTTTTTTTTTCCTTTTTAATTTTTTTTTTGTGACTTCACTGAGGATGGTGCTACTTCCAAGGTGGAATTTGAAATCTCACCTGGCTGCTGTTTGGGCAAGCTCCTTCCTTTGATGAGGATCTGCACCCACCTTGTTTTTAACTCTGTAGTTTCAGGGCAGGTTTTTTTGCCTCCATGAGCTGAACCCTCCGTGGTGGAAAACAAAGAGTTTCCAGCAGTTTGTCCTTGTGCAGGGGGCGATGGGCAGCCCATGGCTCCTTCCCTGGCCCTGAGCAGGGTGGGAAGCACAGCTGAGGGGGGAAGCAGCTGCCTGGAGCTCTGGGGAAGGTCCCACCTGGGAGAGCAGACCCTTGGCCCCACCCTCGCTCTCTGTGCTACTGAAGCTTCTCTACTTGTATTTATCAGCCTCAATAACCATGCTCTCTGCCCCTTCAAGTTATTGTAGATCTGCCAGTACATTTTGCAGTGTTAACTATAACATTTATTTATAAAGCGAGGAGGTTTAACTTGAATTGAGCTGTAAAGTGCAGAGTTAGTTTAGCTGCCTTCTATTTTATTTTTTTTTTTTTTCCTTTTGGCTGAAACCTGAACTAAACTGCAGGAATGGGATTTGTTCCTTTGTGAGCTGATGAACGCTCTTAACTTTAAATAATAAAACAAAAAAAATGGCTGCTAGAATGCAAGTGCCTTGGACTTCTTCCTGATAAGCCTCTCTATTCAGGTGTTTTCCTCTATTTTCAGTTTGTTTCCCAGGGATGGGACACTGTGTGTATGGAATTCTGGGGTGTTTGCAATTAACAGGCATGATTGGTTCGTTTCATGGTTGTTCCTGTGAAAAGCCAATCTGTGCTGCAGTGGCAAACATTTCCCTTGGAAAAGAGTAATACTGACACTGAAATAACACCTCTTCTTCTATGTTTTGCCTTATATTTTGGTGTAAATGTGAGAGGATCTGTGTTGACTTGGGTATGACCTGGCTTACACATGTTGGGGACAGTGGACACAGCAAGCACAAAGAGGGACACACTCATCAGTTTGGTTTCCAACCCCAAATCCATCAGAGATGGTGAAAACAGAGGAATTAATGGTACTGGAGTCAGTTCCACACAGGAACCTGGATCCCAAAAATGCTTGGTCTTCCCCAGGGAGGGTGGGTGGATACAACATTTGAATGCTTGTCCTGTGGTTTATTGCTCCATCCCTAGTTCTTGATGCCTTGATGCATTATGGTGCCTTTGTGCTAAAAATGCCATTTAAGCAGTGTCTGCAGAGCCTGGAGATGTGCTGCTCCCACCCAGACATTCCTGCTGTGCTGCAGGTGATCTCCAGGTGTGGGGTGAGCAGCTGCCAGGCAGGTACAAGGAGCCAGGTGGGCTCAGGACCGAGGCAGGGGCTGCTCAGGACAATTCCATCTGGGCTGCTGGCAGGAGAGAGGTGGGGAGGGAGGAGCAGCTCTGGAGCTGGGCTCTTGTGGTCAGGGAGCTCGGAGATCCAGTCAGGTGCAACAGCCCAAGGAGGAGAATATTCTGTGTGATGGAAAAGGCTTCACTTTTTTTTCAAACACATAAATAATCTGTAATTACATAGAGAGCCCAGCAATTAAATGTTGATAGTAATTACAGGGTGGGAGAAATCAGTGCATGATTTAGGGGTAATTACACTGAACAGGCCTGATTGACTGTAGGGCCAGCTCCGTGTGGGCAAAACACGGAGTTGTGGAGAGCAGGGCGATGTTTCAGTGATTATTTTGTTAATTCTTGGACAGAGAGGAGTTTTTTCTCCACTGTGGTGGCTGCAGGCTCTCCTGTAGCCCAGACACAGCTCTCCCTCCCCTGTGTGTGATCCAAGCACGCTGGATGTGGCTGTGCTGAGGTTGTTTACAAGCTGGAGCAGCTTCCAGTTGATTTTGCATGATTATTTATAGTAGGAGAGGAGCTGGGAAAGGAGGGGTGTGAGTGCTCCCAGGGGAAGGGACTGTCCTGTACCAGCTGCAGGGGACAGGAACTGCAGTAACACAACACCTCAACGGTGCTATGGAGGAGAGAAAGCAGGAAAAATAAAGGAATTTGAGCACTTGGAGGATGCCAGCAGGCTCTGGAAGGAGTAGATGAGTTAAGCCATTGTCACTGGGTCCTGCAGAGTTAAAATCCAATCTGAGAGCTGGAACCTGAGAGTTGGGGGCAGCCCAGAGTCTCCTCCAAGGATTTAGTAACGTCTGTCTCGCTCAGGGGTTGGTTTGCATGAAGGCTGCAGCCCAGAATGGGGCCTGAGAGGGCCCAGCTCGGGCAGGGCCAGGGCTGGGATGGGCTCAGATCCTCCTGGAACCTGCTGGGGAAGCCAAGGAGCGACAGGAGCACACGCAGAGCTGCAGGAATAGCTGCAATGGGGTCACTTCCCCGTGCTGATCTCGGGGGCCCTCGGCATCCACGCTGGCAGGGAACCTGCGAGCTCTGCCCTGCTCCTGGCACAGGCTGAGCTGGCTCTGGGCTCTGCTCCGGGAGGGAACAGCCCCATTTCCAACCTCTCGGTGGCTTTGGGGTGACCTCTGCTGACGAGCAGGAAAATGGCTGTGCCTGGAGCAAGGGAGGAGCGAGGGCTTTGTTCCAGCGTCTCAGCTGGTGTTAAAGGTACCAGTCTGGTACAGCCCTTGCTCACATCCTGCAAAATTACCCTTCCCACTCCGCATTCCTGGATTTCTCCACCCTTCTTCACTACTCTGCTCATTGCTTTTGGGTTTTCATTGCACTTTTTCCTTAAAAGCAGCTTCCCAAAGCATCCCTTGCAGATTATCCCTCAAATCATTTGGTCAGTGCCATGTCCCAGCCCCTCCAGCCAACAAGCAGAATAGTTTTCCATATATTCCTTACTATCCCTTTTCTAATTCTACAGGAAAGAACCAGAGGAACACAAATAAATTAATTAAAATTTATTTATAAAATCTTCAAGTAGCTCCAGACAATCAGGAAAATATTTTTCTCAGTTACTTAAAAATAAGCCCAAGGAAGAACAGTACCAAGAGATCCCCACATCTTTTTTCCAACAAAAAATGAAGTTTATTTTCTTCTTCAGGAAAGTTGCAGTCTTGATGCATAGAATAAGAGTCCCAGTCCCAGCAGAATCATTCCAACACAGGATTTGAGATTAATTTTGTCTCTGAGCTTGGCAGCCCTGGGTCAGACCTTGTGCCTGGTTTGCTCCTGGCTGTCCCCAGGCTCAGATGGGGCAGTTCCCACCTGCATCACGTTGTGGTTCCCGATCTGAACCATGCGGGCATTTTGGATGATGAGGGGTGGGATCCCCCCCTGGCCTGGTGTGAGGTTGTAGTGGCCCGGGGGGAGCTGTGCTTGGGCAGGGGGAGGTCCCCTGTGAGCAGGCAGGGGGACAGGAGGACACCAGTGCTGCACTGATGGCTCTGCTGGAGGCACCCAGGGAGGGGAGCTCAGGTTCAGGGCAGCCAAGTTCTGCTGGGCTTGCTGCCGTTCCCACCACGCCTGGAGCTTCCTTCTCTGCATCTGCTCCCACGTGGCTTTCTTTTCCATGATCTTCCTGTGATTAAAAGTCTTGAGCACATTCGTGGTGAAGAGAGGGGAGCTCTCGTTCAGGGTGACGAGCGCACGGAGCACCATGGGGATCTGGCTGCGCTCCAGGGCGTTTGCCTTGGGTAGAAATGGGATGACTGAGTCTTGCTTGGAGGGATCCAGGATGGACTGCATCAGAGCAGTGTCTGTCTGGAACTGGCACAGTTTGCACAGGAAGTTCTCAGTCAGCAGGAGGATGATGAAGGCAGAGTTTTCCAAGGCATCCTGGAAGCAAGTCATGTGGCTGCGTCCAGCAATGGAGAAATCCTCACTGACTGTGGCACCATTGGACACCCCCAAGCTCTCCAGCAGGGTCTTGACCCTTTGGGCCACAATCTCATCTTCACTGGCATGCAGGACAACAAACGTGAAGAACTTGGCACCATCTGGCTCTGATGGATCCAGGAATCCTCCAGCGGGAGGCCAGGCTGGAGAGGGGGATGAATGCAGGGAAGAGGGATAGAATAGGTTGGAGTGAGATTCCTGGAGAGGAGGAAGAGTTGAGGAGAAGGAATAAGTAGGAGGAGGAAAGGAACAGGTTGAAATAGAAGCAGGTGCAGAGGTACAGGGAATGCCTTCTGGAATGTAGGAATCCTCTATGGGCACGTGGACAGGAGCAGTATCCACTGCAGCCCTTGGGTCTGGGACACCAGTAGATAATTGCTTTTCATCCTGCTTTTCATCCTCCTCTTCTCTTGGTGTGTGGGGCTCTGTCACTGTGCTGGACACGTCACTGCTTTGGGCAGGCTCTGAGGGCAGCAGCGTCTCAGGAACAGGAAGAGGGGTGGGGTGACAGCCCGCGAGCTGCAGAACCTTCTCTGGCTGGGGCCCTGGGGCAGCTGTGTCCTGCCCAGGGGGAGAGCTGGGTGTGCTGGCCCAGCTGGATTCCTGTGGGCCATGGCTCTGTGTCCCTTCCTCGGGGTGTCCAGCATGGCTGGCCCTGGGGACACACTCAGGGACAGAGGGCTGCGTGTGAAAAGCAGCTGTTGGTGATGTACTGATCTCCAAACAGCTGGACAAGGAGGAGCTCTCCACAGAGCACAGGGTCTGTGGGCCTGAAAGGTCTGAGTTGCCTCTGATCTGCACTGGTGAACTCCTCACAAGGTTGTGGGAGTTGGCTGTGTGGGGAAATCCTGCATCCTCATGGGATTTCAGCGTAGAAAACCTGTCCCCTGAGCCCTCGCTGGCTGCACAGCCCTGTTTGTCCTGTTCCTTGGGTGGGATGTTGTTGAGTGTCCCCCACTGAGTGTCCTTGCTGGCATTGCAGGCTTTTTCCCTGGCCTCAGGACTGCACAGCTCTTCCTGTGCCAGCACTGTGTACACCTGTGCCAGCAGTGCCATGGCACCTGCATCCAGCTGGGGAGGCTGCAGATGGTCCTTGTTCTCCTGCACTCCTGCAGTGCCCAGTTTGATCTGCTGGACGTACTGGGCTGCCTGGTTATCCCTCAAGGCATCCAGACAAGTTCTTGCATCTGTTTCTTTCCCCAGAGTAAGCAGGACCATAGCTTGCAGTAACTTGCTGCAGGGCCCAGGTGTTGAGTGCTTCAGTTTGAGTTCGAGGCTCAGCAGTTTCTCAGCTGGGGCCTGGGACAGAATATTGAACACATCCTGGAAGCTGGGCTGCAGCTCAGCGCTCTGTGCCATCTCAGCAGCCGCTGGACTGGAGCAGGGATGGGAAAAGCATCTTCTGCCAGAGGGTTGTCACCTTTGTGGGGCTCGGGGTGCCCCAGCCACGCTGCTCTGTACCACACAAACCCTCTGGTGCCCAGGGAGACTCTGCTTGGAGCTGGGAATCTGTGAGGAGAAGAGAGGACAGCGTTCAGAGGGGTGATGTGGGGATGCTCCTGGAGCTGCCAGGCTCTCTCTCACACCTCCCAAATATTTTCCCATCTGTTCCATGCTTGCAGCTGTGCCACTGCTCTGTGCATTATTCCAACTCTGTGATTAAGCAAAGAGCACATTTTTTGAGTTCATTTGACATTAATTACAACTGGTTTGAAATAATTGATGAAATAATGCTATATTTAGGTAAATCCAAGTGTCTCCTCCAGGCAGCTGGTTCCAGGGGTCTCATAGGCTCCTTGTGATGGCAGTCGAGGAATAAAACCAGTGTACAGGAAACCCTTTCCAGCCGATAACCTGTGTTATCAGGGAAGAGTCACAAGAAATAATTCCTTCACAATATCCCATCCATCCCCGCCCTCTAGCACTGAGAAGCCATTCCCTGTCTCCTGTTCCTCCATTCCTTGTCCCCAGTCCCTCTCCAGCTCTCCTGGAGCCCCTTTAGTCCCTGGCAGGAGCTCTGAGCTTTCCGTGGAGCTTTCTCCAGGTGAGGACCCCCAGCTCTCCCAGCCTGGCTCCAGGGCAGAGGGGCTCTGGCTCTTGGAGCAGCTCCGTGGCTTCCTCTGGATTCTCTCTAGCAGCTCCACCTTCTTTTGTCATTGGAGACTTTATATCCCCATCCACCGGTGATCCCTGAGCCCCTGCACTCACCCCAGGCCTCTGATGGGATTTTAATTAAACAACAGGAGTGTCTGGAAGGGAAGAGTGTGTTCCTGGCGGGACACTGCTCCAGGCGCTGCCTGAGCCTGCTGCAGAAACTTTCCCTATTTAAAGGCAGCCCCAGCAAACGCCCCGGAATAACTCTCAACTGGGGAAAGTTTCCAGTCTCAATTTTCTTTTCCTGTCTCATGAAAACCCTGCAATTACCCAACTGCCCTCCCTCCCCGGGCCGGGCCAGCCCTGCCCTCTGTCCCACAGCGGGCCCGGGGGTGCCACGGCCGAGCTGGAGGAAGTTGGAGCGGGGAGAGCCCAGCGCCTCCACCGCTGCCCGGTCCCCCCCGGGAAGGGAAGGGATGAGTCGGAAAAGGAAAGGATCAGTCGGGAAGGAAAGGGATCAGCCGGGAAGGGAAGAACCTACCTGCAGCCGGTGCCCGGGACAGGCGGAAGCGGCGCGGGGCGATGAGCACAGAGGGCGGAGCGGGGCGGAGCGGGGCTGGGGCAGCGCTCCCGGGAACCGGGACAGCACAGCCCGGCCTCGGGAACCGCGGCAGGAGAGCCCCGGCCCAGGTGAGCGACCCCCTCCTTCCACAGCCAGGGCCAGCCCTGCCCACTGCCCCAGGAGCCAGGGGTGGCAGAGGGATCTAGGGGTGAGGAGGAAGAGTGGGGCATGGACAGACGCGCCTGAGCCTCAGGGAGACAAAATAATTAAAGCATTCTTCTGCTTAAGGAAGCATGGGACTTACTAAAGGCACTTTGTTTTTCCCCTTCAGCAAGAGTAGGGAACAGACAAGCTGGGCGGGGGCACGATTTGGTAAAGGCAAGGCTTCATCCCAGCTCAGGGAAGGGGAGAACACAACCCTGCAGCTTTAGGTACACACAAACCCACATGGCTTTGTACGCAGGTCAGCCTTTATTCCAGTGTCTGCTCACCAGCCCTGGCACAGGGACAATGCCAGGAACAGTTACCAAAATCAGTTACATTAGAAATTATTACAAAGTAGTATTTTCTGGGAAAGAACCAGCACCTGGATTACCCTCCCCCCCGCCCCCAATTTTAATAAGAGGATATCCAAATTCTATGGCAGAGTAACTCCTGGGAAAAGCTGCCTCATTTAATGGCTATGAAGTGTTTCACACATGGAGTTACTCACAGATAATCCTTGAAATCATTCACAGAAGTAGGAAAGATGATTAAAGAAAACCCCACACTGCCAAGTGCTTCTCCATGAAGGAAAAAGTGTTTGGCTGATCCATGAAGAGAAATCTCTCCTTGAGAAGCAGCTCCTTGCCCCCAGCTGTGCTGCAGGGCCCACCTCCCTGGAAAGCACAACAGGCACAAAGGAAGTTGTTCTGGATCTTGTATTTTTAAACATGGAGAAGGTGGGAGATGGTATCAAAGGTCAGGCACAGCATCTTCTCAAGAGTTCCACAGCTTGGGTGAATTAAAAACAAATCCAACATTAAAAATAAATTGAGATTGCTTCTTCTCTCAGCAAGATTTAGCCACTCCCAGCTACAGCTGGGCTGAGTTAAAAAGCTGAAGTGCAGGTTCCATCTCCCCTTTCAGGACAGCAGTTGGATTTAAGAACAGTAAATCTAGATTCAGAATCTCCCCACCTTGGTTATCAAATCTCCTTACAACTACATCTGACTCTAAGTTCAGAGAGCAGAAGCACTCGTGGCACGAGTGGCCACACAATTTGAAGATCCCATGCTGTTCTAGTCAAGTAGCCTTGGCCAGAAGAGCTGGGATTTATCAGAGATCTTCCTTTGGTGCACTGGTTTTTATCTCCTTTGCAGCCAGGGCCACCTCTGTGTCCTTCCTTGCCTGCTCCTCTGGCTTCCCCGTCTTCTCCTCCAGCTTCTCTAGCACTTCACACCATTTTTCTGAGATCCTGTTGGTTCCCTTTGGCTCTTCGGCTGCCTTTGTCACCTCCTGTGAAAGTGGAGCCATTTCCAGCTTGGGTAGTCTTCTGTCACTCCCCATCTCCTTCTTGTGCTTTCTGCTGTCCTGTGCCACCTTGGCCATGGCCCTGAAGGGCCCCACAATCCAGTTCAGAGGGATGTTGTGAGTGACATACGCAAAGAGGACATCCAGGGACCTCCAGGCCTCTGCCACACGGTCGTGGCTCCGGGCCAGGGTGGTTCTGGAGAGGTCCTGGAAGGACACGGCCCTGGAAAACGAGCTGTGGAGCTTGTGGATGTGCCGAGTGGCCCGAGACACAGCTTCCTGGATGCTGCTGGGGAGGCCGTGGATGCTGAGCCTGAGGCGGTGGTAGGCGGGCTGCAGCTGCTGGGTGATGATCCTCAGCATGGCCAGAGTGCGAGGCTCCACCTGCCGGGAGAGAACAGCTCAGTTACGGGCCCGGGGAGCGCCGGGGCTGCGCCGAGCACCTTCCGGGGATACCTCAGGCTGGCACGCCGTCCTGACTTGGTTTCCTTTGGGCTGGGTCAGGCTCCAGTCCACCCACAGCTGATGGAGCTTCTGCTGCCCCTCCAGCAGCTTCTGGCCAACCTCCTGTTTCACAGATTCAATCTGATGGGAAAAATGAGAGGAAAGGTTGTAGTGCAAGCACACACAGAGAGGCCCAAGTGCTTCCCTGCCAGGGAAGGATCCAGGGTGACGCGGAGCTGGTGTGGGATGGAGGAAGAGCTTCCAGCTGGATAGCAGGGCAAGGAAGGCTACAGACAGGAGGAAGAAGGGCAAAGCATGTTGGTACCAGTTTTATTGCCAGCTGCAGCCGTGAGAGGGTGTCCTGGGTGCGGTGCCTGAAGCCCTGCAGCTTGGCCAGGGAGTAGTGGTAGGCTCGGTGCCGGAGCCTGCCCGAAAGCGAGCCCAGGCGTACAAAGTAACTCTGCTGCCTCTTCTGCTCCTCCACGGAGGCCACGCCAAAGCCCTGCACCGTGGTGGCCAGTTTACCTGGAGGAAACAAGAACAGAGCTGCAGCTGGATGAGGTGGAAGAGGCTGGATCACCCATTGGAAAACATGAAGGCTGAAGCTTGCTGTGGGAGCAGGAGGTTTGTAGTTGCTCATGTGTTAAAGGCAGGTTAGTCCCTGCTCAATTTTCAGGTAGGCAGACTTGATGGAGAGATTGAAGCGTGAACCCACGTGTTTATTTACTTGGAGGCTGATGGGCAAGGACCAGCCAGCAAATGCTTGAACTCTGTCCCGTACCATGTGGCAATTTGGTGTTGAGAGTCAGTGACTTGGTGACAAATTCAGAGCTACCTGTCTGCTTCAGAAGCTGAGTCTTGCTGTGTCAGGTGCTCTCTACTCACATGGGAAAGGACTTGCATTTACAAACGCCAGGTAAGTATTTTCTTACCTAGCTCCTCCTCAGTCATCGGGAGGTAATGATCCACCAGATCTTCTGACATCCCCAGGACAGATTCCACACCCCCAGCCACTGCCTGGCTCACTGCCTTGGCTTTGCTTATGCTGTTGGTCACCACTGAGTTGGTCATCTCCACACCCTCCTGGAGAGCCTCCCTGCCCTGCTCCAGGGCTGTGTTGATCTTGCTGGTGATGGTGCCATAGGCAGCATCCAGAGCTGTACTGAACGTAGAGGTGACCACAGATTTGGTCTTCTCAACACTGTCTTGAACAGCCCCTTTGGTCAGGTCCACTGCTTCGGTCACCTTGTTGGCCACCAGGTCCTTGGCCCCTTGAGCAGCCTCCACAGCATTGACGATTGTAGAGGCAACTGCAGACTTGGTCAGGTCAACGCTGTCTTCTACAATGTGTTTACTGAGGTCCACAGCCTTGGTCACCTTGTCTGTCACCAGCTCCTTGGCCCCTTGAGCAGCCTCCACAGCGTTGACAATTGTGGAAGCCACTGCAGACTTGGTCAGGTCAACACTGTCCTCCACCATGTGCTTGGTGACATCCACAGCTTTGGTGACCTTGTCCACAGCATCTGTCACCTTGTTGGTCATCAGGTCCTTGGCTCCCTGGGCAGCCCCCACAGCTGCAGTGATGGTGGAAGTGACAGCAGACTTGGTCTTGTCAACGCTGTCCTCCACAAGGTGCTTACTGAGGTCCACAGCCTCTGTCACCTTGTAGGTCACCAGCTCCTTGGCGCCCTGAGCAGCCTCCACAGCGTTGACAATCGTAGAGGCCACTGCAAACTTGGTCTTGTCAACACTGTCCTCCACCATGTGCTTGGTGACATCCACAGCCTCTGTCACCTTGCTGGTCACCAGCTCCTTGGCACCCTGGGCAGCTTCCACAGCACTGCTGACAGTGGAGGTGACCACAGACCTGGTCAGCTTGACACTGTCCCCAACAACATTCTTAGTGAGGTCCACAGCTTCTGTGACTTTATCAGCCACCACTTCCTTGGCCTCACAGGCGGCGTCCATGGCAGATGTCACCTTGGTGGACACCAGCTGCTTGGTGTCTGAGATTACCTGCACCAGGGAGAGACAGAGAAAGATTTTGTTGTTGTTCCAAAATCTGTTTTCCCTCCCTGAAGAAGCTTTTCAGCTTGGGTTAGTTGTGCTTGCAGTCTGTGGGAGGGCTGGGGAGGTGAGCACATCTGCATTGACATGGATGTATTCAGTGTTCACTCCCACATGCTGAGGGCACCTCTCCAGCTTTCCCTGCTGCTGGGCTTTATTTATTTCCCCATATTCTTCTGCAACCATCAAGCCATGGCTTTCCCAGGAAAAGCCTTTCCCTACCTTGTCTGCTGGCTGCTGCAGGAAGGGCAAGGTCTCCTCCAGCTGATCCAGACCTTTACAGGCATATTCATTCACAAGGGCAACTGGAAGAGACAGCAGGCACCAGTTTATTCTCACACTTGGGGATGGGGTTTTGACCCTACAATGGCCAGTTCAGGATACACTCATGAAAACAAGCCCCCCAAAAATAAATCACCATTCTAGGGTGGGATGTGTGTGGCCATCTTGTTAAAACTGAACAAACCCGAAATTTGGCAGGTTCAAATAGTCTCCATTTTGCCTTCCCAGCTCTCTAACTGTGGTTTTTAATCCAATTGCAGTGTAGCATCTGCCCTTGGTGGGCAGGGCATTGGGTTTAAAGGGTTGAAAAATGTTGGGATAAACCAGACTGAGCTCTATCCCAGCTCCTACCTGGGATGGTCTGAATTTGGAGTGAGAGGAGCAGGGAGTTGTTACTTGGTAACACAAAGAAATCAAACCCTGTTTCTGCTGGAAACAGTTTCACTGCCGGGCAGTTCAGTGTGGGGGAGCTGCTGAGCGGGAGGCTCGGTGGCAGAGGGGAAGGTGCTGCAGGAGGTGGGATGGCCCTACAGGCACATGAACCCCCCCTCCCACCTGTCCCTCTGTCCCAGAGTCCCTCGGTCCTTACTCTGTGGCTCCAGTTGGCTCAGGATGGGCTGTGCCCCTCCGACCACGCTGCCCACGGCCACGGCAGCCACGGTCTCAGCCACGCTGCAGACACCACTGAGGCAGGGGTGGGACTCCTTGGTTTGGGTGTAGGCAGAGGAGACCATGTTGAAGGCAGAATTGAGCAAGGGCAGGCTGGTGACTCGATCGACAGCGCTCTAAACCCAAGAGAAACAGGGATATTAGAGCCCAGCCTGAGCTGGTGGGTGAGCACAGCTGTGTGTCTGTCCAGAAAGGTCCCAGCAAATCCAGCTCCTCATCCCTTTTCAACTCAGAGTGGGGAGACTCATCCAAAGGCCTCCACCAAGTGAACAAGCCAGGGTTAGGAAGTCTGAACTCTGTGAATTCTGAGTCACACTGGTTTCAGCACCAAACGAGATGTGGAAGTAGGGCCTGTAACAGCTCCTGTTTCAGAACTACTTGCATCATTTGGCCAGCCCTGAAATTGCTTCTTGAGCAAAATAATTACCTTTTGCACTGAAGGGGTTTTGATTTAGCCACAGCTTCATAGTGCTAATCTTTCTGTCCCCCAGCCTGGTTTTGGGGTGCTGGCAGAGGTTTACCAGCACATGGGAGTGGGTGATTTAACTGCTGTGTGTGCCCTGGCACCTACCACACTCTGCTGCTCCTCAGCCTTCAGCAGGTCTGGGGTTGGGGTCTTTCCTGAGGCCATACTGACTTCAGCTGCAGCTGGAAAGGAAAACAAGACTATCATGAGCATAACTTCATTGTTGCCAAAGAAATATAATCCTGCAAAAACAGAGGAAAAGCAGAGGGCAACAGAGCTGGGATCTGTCATTCAGCTGCTCTCAGGAAGGTTCAGGTTAGAAATAGGTGAGAACTATTTTATCTATCTTGTGTTTTCTCTTTGGGGTGGGATGAGTCTGGCTGGACACCAAAACCACTCCATCACTGCCCTCCTCAGCTGGGCAGGGGAGAGAAAATATAACAATATAACCAGTTTGAGAAGGACATGAAAATCCTGTGGAGCTTTCCCTGGATTTCCCTGGAGGATGAGCTGGGTTTCCCAGCTGCAGTATTCCATGGCTACCATGGCTTCCCATCCTACTGACAGGCAAGGCAGGAAATCTCCCTTCCTGTGAAACCAAGGCTCAGAAACATTCTCATGACATAAAGGGATTGAAGAAGTGTAAAATGTTGCAATAATCCCAACGGGTATTGGTTCCTCAGCACAGATCTCCTGTGGTATCTGGACACTTCTGTACTTGTGATAAACCCAGGATTACTCTGAGCCTTAGGCACAGCAGGGATTTCAGCACATTTGTTCTTCAGGACAGAGTCTGCTTTTCTCTCTTTTGCCAGTTAATTCCTATTCTTAGACTGGCTGTGACATTTTCCAGTGGAAAACCCTCAACCCCTCCCAAACTGGATTTCCAAGCCTCGCACTGCTCCAGGCTCACTGGCAGACTCTTCCCAACAAAACTTGCCATCTGAGTTGTGGTGGAGCCCATTGTCTTGTTTTTTTGTGTTCTTTGCCTCCTCCAAGGTCATTATTTTGCTGAGAAAGAGGAACAGAGAGATGGAGAAAAATAGTGAAACCAGCATTTGTGGCCCTGGGACTGGGCTCTCACACTGGCCAGGGGCATCTCAGGGGGTGACTTGGCAAAACACTAAATCTTGCTGCATTAACCACTGAATTAGTCAGAATTCAGTGGGATTTGAGCAGGGCAGGGATGCTGAGTGCCACATGCCTATAGCAAAAGCTGTCACACAAGTTGTCACCTCCAGCCTCTCCAGTGAAAAGCTGGGAGCTCCTCTGGGAGCCCTCCCCAGTTTATCAGCACGGCAGAAACACCAATGGATCCTCAGCAGGCTGGGAGAAGTTGTAAAAACCTGCTCCAAACAAAGCAAGGCTGAACATAAAATCCAAGTCCCAAAGTTCACAGGGTTTGCTGTCAGTGGCTGTCCCCAAGGCTGTTCCTCTTGCTCTGCCTCAGGGCAGGTTTGTTCTTCTTTGGAGCCAAGCAGGGTTGACTTAGGAGCAAAGCACAGCTCTTTCAACACCATCGCAAACAACCCCTTTGCTCAGTTATTTTACTTCTGGATAGGTGGAAAAAGCTCAGACTGTGGAGTTTGACACCATGGTGGCCTTGGTGTCAGGGCCAGCACAGAGACACTGCAGCAAAAGGAAAAAGGGAGGATTCTTTTCAGAATAATTCAGGAGTAACTCCTTGGCTGATGTAAAAAACTGGTGTAAGGTTAGATGTGAAGTACAGGGATCCCTGTTAATTGTGGATACAGCCTGCCAGAGAAAATCCTGCAGCACAGTCATGTTGGAACAAGGCTTGTTCTCTGCTGTGTAGGAGAAATCCATGTTTTGCAACACCCAGATTTGCAGTGCAGGCAGATCTCCGCAGCATGGTTTTATTTTCTCTTTCCCTGCAGAAGTGCTGAGCAGCCCTTGCTTTACTTCAGAGATTGCAGGAAAGCCCAGTGCTTGGCAACTCTGGGTCAGGTGCTTCTGACTCCTTTGGAGAAGCCACAGCCAAGCCAGGATGGTCAGGAGTGGAAATCCCACTGGGCAGAGGAACAGAAACAGCACCACTTTGTTTTGGTTGTGGTCTGCTTTGTATGAAAGCAATCATCAGATGATTTCACACCATTGCTACATCCAAAATATTAGGTCACTGCTGGAGAAAGCTCTTGAGACAGGTGGTTTCAGAACGATGAAACTTCAGTCCTCTTTTCTAGCATCAAGGTCAAGAGATTTTCTGGCCTCAGGAGCTGAACTCCTGATCATTGCTCAGTTGGAGACAGTGAAAGAGCAAGGGCTGGGACCAAACAGCTGGACAGGGGCACCAAACCCACCAAGCTGCTCCCTTTTCCCTGCTTCATCCCTCACTGGCCTGGCAGAAGAGCTGGAACTCCCCTGCTGGGACCAGCACCTCCCTGATTTCTGTTATGGAAAGCTGGTTCTTTACTCCCCTTGGCTGGAAAGTTTCCCTCAGCTCCATGAGATCAGGCTGCTGGTGTGTGGTCCTGGAGGATCTTCATGGTCAGGAAGCTCCTCTCCCTTCCAAGGGATTTTACCTTGGGATACAAAGTGAGCCACAGCCAGCATGGCTGGTTCAGTGGCTTAACTGGCAATTCCTTAATGACCTCTGAGGAAAACAAAGCTAACTTTAGTGCTTTAGATGTGAGCAGGGAGGGCTAATCAGGGCAGAGGAATTCAATTGTGGTTAAAGCACCCATTTACATTCTTTGCAAGATTTGCCACTGATACCCCCGTTCCCAAAAATGCAGAACTGGGTCATGGGATGTCTGTGGGGAATGGGCTGCAAATGCTCTGAGAACAGAATTAGTTTTAGGAGGAAGATAAAATGATTTCCAGCTTTGACCTGAGGACAGTAGTTTCAGGAGGGCTGGCAAAGGTGCCCATCTCACCTTTCTGGATAAACCAGCAGCACTAGGAAACCTCAAAGATCAAAGCCATCCTTGCTGATGGATGCAGGGCTTTCCCCACACACCTCCAGCAAGTTAAACACCACAACAGTGGCCACCACTGGGTCAGTAACTGCTTGGAACAGAAATATTTTAGGAAAGAAGAGAGGAAGTTTTGACTAAAACAGCTTCTCAGTACTTCCCAGTCTTTCCAAGAGGACAGAGCTCTTGGTTTCACCTGGAAGCTGTAACTTGCAGAGCAAGCAGCTCAGCACATTTCCATCTGGAATTTTCAGCAGAACCAGCTTCAGAAACTGAAATCCTTCCCAGCCATGCACAGCACATAGTCATGACCACATTTAAAGCCTTGTTAGTCTTGAGAAACACTAATCCAGTTTGCCAAAGCTCCCTCCAGGAGCTGGCAGAGCCCTGCAGGGACAGGATGCTCCTGAGCAAGAGTTCTCTTGTCACTCAGCTCTCGTGTCTCCACCAAAGGATCACGAGAAACAGCCCAGGCAGGGCTGGCAGCGCTGTCACAGGAAGGGAATGCCAGGCTGGTCACCTGCACCTCCTGTCCCCAGGGTGTCACCTGCCCCTGGAGCATCCATCCTGTCCTCACCATCCCAAACACAACACCGGGTTGTGCACGTGAAGGTGACTGGTGGGAGTCACCTCCCATGGATCCCCTCAGCCAGGATCCTCAGCAGAAAAACAGAAAAGAGCTTTCAAACCCCAGACTACTCAATCACAGGTCAGAGATCCATGGAGTTACCAACGAGTCACCTCAAGGCTGGGAAGAGTTTGAATCCCACCACGGTTTGGGTTGGAAAGGACCTTAAAGATCACTCAGTTCCAACCCCCAATCCTCTCAGCTGTTACCCAAGACAGACACAGAAAAAGTCACCTTTGGCCTCAGAAAACAAAGCCCCCCACGCACAGAAGAGCAGGGACACAGGGGGCAGCTCCTGCTGTCCCAGGGGGCTGGAAATGTCCTGTAGCACACACAGCTCCCACAGCAAGGACCTCTGAGCCACAGCTCCTACAGCCAAGGGCTATGGGGACAGAGCCGGGTCCAGCCCAGGCTCCCACCCTGGCCAGGGCNTTCCCACCCTTTACCCAGCCCAGCCTTACCTGGCTGCTCGGCGCCCGGCACTGGTGAGACTGGGAGCACTGGGCGTCGCCGCGGTTAAATACCCGCAGGGGGCTGGCAGTGATGGAATCAGCCTGGCCAATGGGGAGCGGCAGGGGCGGGGGGCAGAGGGCTGGGCCTCAGGTGAGGGGGCGCAGGTGAGGGGCTGGGCACCCCTGGGGGCCATGGCGGCTGTTGGGAGCTGCTGTTTGTCCCTCCAGCAGGGACAGACCTGGCAGGGTGTGCAGGGGATCTGGCAGGGTGTCCATCTCCTGGTGCTTTGATCTTGGGGCCATGGAATAGTGGAATACCCTGAGTTGGAAGGGGCCCACAGGGATCGTTGGTCCAACCCCTGGCCCTGCACAGGCATCCCAACAATCCCCCCTGTGCTGGGAGCTTTTCCTGCAGAGAGCTGCCCATGGAGGTCAAGCACTGCAGCTGCTTGGGGACAGCTGCTGGGACAGGAGCTGAGCCCCTCTTTGTCCCCCAGCTGGGGACAGAGGCTGCCCTTGGGCTGCTCCTTGCAGGGGCTCACAAATGTTGTCACCAAGTCCCAG
The DNA here is from genome assembly GCA_013400435.1 of Pycnonotus jocosus. Taxonomy (NCBI): domain Eukaryota; kingdom Metazoa; phylum Chordata; class Aves; order Passeriformes; family Pycnonotidae; genus Pycnonotus; species Pycnonotus jocosus. Next base: position 51,557 of record VWYP01022452.1, read on the forward strand.
GGAAGCAGGACACGGTGTTTGTGGTGTGAACCATCACCATCATCATCATCCCGATGTTTTCTTGGCAGAGCTCCCCCTCCCCACACGGGGGCTGCTGTGCCTCTCTGAGGAGCCAGAGGGGCTCTCCCACCTCAGCCCGTGCCAGGCCCCAGCAGGCACCTGCTGATGAAACTTTCTGCTTCTCCTCTTTGCTGGGATGTTCAGTGTAGGAGTTGATTTATGTTTTTTATCCTTGCAGAGGGCCCAGCAGTGCAGGACTCCTGGGAGCTCTGGGCTGTTTACCAGATATAGCAAATACTGAAAACTCCAGTTAATGCTTTTCTTTTCCATTTGTGCCTTTTCATCTCCAGCTCTCAAAAACTGGTTTGAAAACATCAATTAAACTTCCTGTTGTCTGTTTTCAAGATCAGCGGGGGAGGAAACTGAGGCACAGGTAAAAATTATCTGAAGTCTTCTAAGGCTATTACAGTGATTGAGTCACCTTGTTTGGGCCACTGGATGCAAGAGACCTTGGCTCTGTTTCTGGATTGCCATTCAGGCAGGGGGCTGCCAATGGTTTTTGAAAAATGTGCTGTTAAGCTGACAAAAATGTAGACAATTGTCACTCCTGAGCTTTGGGGTTGGAAGGAATCCGTATCCTGAGGCTGATTTAGCTGTGAAAGGCTGGAAAGGCCTCTGGAGCTCAGGCACTCCTGGAGAGCTGGGATCTGGCAGAGTCTGGAAAGCTGCCAGGGATGGAGATCTCACACAGCCTCCCTGGCTGTTGGACCCCTTGGGTCTGGTCTGCATTAATGGAGAAGCAGTTCCCAATGTCCACTCTGAGCCTCTCCAGCTACAAATTGTGGCTTTTGCTTCTCGTTTGATCACCTGCACTGCTGCAAACAGTCCTTGTGCATTTGTGTGACATAAACTCCATGTTCTGTCATCACCTGGGAACCTGTCACAGGATCCCAGAATGGTCTAGGTGGGAAGGACTGAAATTTTTGATGCAGTTCTGAAGTATTTCATATCTTGTACTAAAACTGAATGGCTTCTAACAATTGTGATGTTTGTATGGGAAATAAAAGTTGTTCTTGTCTGTCCTGTGAAGAGTTGATGACACAAAAGGTTTTTTTACAGGAGCAGGGAATCAAGAAATGAGTGCTGTGTATTTTGGAGTGTTGGCCTGGAGTGCTGCATCCTCAGGTAACATGTCAGTGACCCAGCTGCCAGGTGGTTCACGGCTGTGAAGTGCCCCTGTGGGTCAGTTGTGGTGGGGATGGTGAAAGTCTCATGGGACAGGTTCTATTTCATCCCCTAAGTGAGTGAGACAGTCCTGTCTGCATGATGCACCTTCCTGTGCCTGTCAAGGGGCACAGGAGAATGTGAGAAGTGATAACCATTAATTAAAATTAACTAGGGAGTGTTTGATATTTAATGTGTCGGTTTAATATTAGGGTAAAATATCAGTGCTGGGATTTCCTGCTGGGTGGCAGAACTGCCTGCAGGGTCAGGACACGATTTGGGGGATTGCAGTGCCAGAGCAAAAGTTTGCACAATTGTTACTGTGACCCTTGGTGCTGGTATAAAAGGCACAGATTTAAATCTGAGATTAAATCATCACTAAGAGGTTTGGTGGGCGTGGGAAGGGCGTGGGAGGAAGTGGAGAAACACGTTTGGGGAAGGGAGAGGAGCTGTGTTGGTTGGAGCATGCTGCATGTGAGTGAGCTGGGGTAGGGTGATGCTGGTTGGTTTTGGTACATAGGAGAGGAGATGTCACCTGGGCTTGCTAAATGTGATGAAATGTCACCTTGGCTTCCCCAAGTGTGGCTGAGACCCCAGGTCCTGCTTCCCCAGAGCCACAGGCCTCCTCTGCACTCCCCAGCCCTGGGCTTTGGGCAGCTTTACCTCTGTAAAGTGCTGCTTGTTCAGCTCCCAGCACTCAGAGCTTGGCATGGAGGGAGGGGAAGGTGGAATCTGGAGAGTTCCTGGGGGCAGCATGACTCTGGATCATCCCAGAGCACGTGGGGCTGGAGCAGCCCTGTGCTGCTCCCCCTGACCTGCAGCCTCACTGCTCACCTGGGGGCAGGTTCCTGGCTGTGCTGCGTGTGACAGGCCTGAATCATCACCTGTCCTTAGGAGCAGCTATGCAAGGAATATGTATTTATGTACATAAAAGCATAAGTGCCAGTGCCTGTGTCCTGGTTTTGGCTGGGATAGAGTTAATTTTCTTCCCAGTGGCTGGTCCAGGGCTGTGTTTTGGATTTAGCATGGGAACAGTGTTGATAACAACCGATGTTGTAGTTGTGGCTGAGTTGTGCTTACTCCAAATCAAGGACTTTTCATTTTCCCAGGCTCTGCCAGCAAGGAGGGGCACAAGGAGCATGGCCAGGAGAGCTGACCTGGACTGGCCACAGGGATAATCCATTCCAGAGAACATCCTGCCAGTACAGAGACTGGGGGATTGGGACCTGTGTGTCAGTGGGGTGAGCTGGGCCAAGGGTGGTGAGCAACTGTGCTGGGCAGCTCTGGCAGGGAGGGATTCCTTCCCAATATCCGAGAACCCTCTGAGGCTGCAGGAAGCGCTGTGGTGGGTTCAGGTTAATCCTCCAGTACATCCACAAGGGCGAGAAATGAGTTTGCGTCGAGGCAGAGCCTTGAGCCCTGGGAGGAGGTGAAGCCTGGCCACTGCAGTCTGTGGGTCAGAGACATGGCCTGAGTGCTCCAACCCCCTCCGGCCCTGATCTCAGGCAGGCCTTGGCTGCCAGCCCGGGATCTGTGGCTCATCTGTGGGGCCCATGGCGGGCCCAGGGAAGGAGTGGGACAGGGCAGAGGCGCTGCCCTGCTCCTCCTCTGCAGCAGCCGGCAGGGAGAGCACCGCATGCCCTGGTTCCTGTGCTCTGGTGCCGAGGGGAGGCTGTGGGGGCAGGCAGGGGAAGCTGTGTTTGCTGTGTTTGTTGGGGTTTGCTGTGTTTGTTGGGGATTGCTGGGGTTTGAGGATTGACAGCATGGGAGCTGGGTTTTCTGTCTTTACCGGAGTTTTCTGGGTTTTCTGGGGTTTGCTGGGGTTTGCTGGGTTTGCTGTGTTTACCGGGGTTTGCCGGCTTTGCCGGGGCCTCCCGCGCCTCGTGTTCCTTTGTCCGCGGAGCCGGGCGGGCGCAGCCTCGCCGGGGCTGTTCCGGCCCAAGCCGCCGCCATCCCCACCCGGCCTCTCTCCCCCACAAACACCAACCCTTGGCCTTTCATCCTTCTCTTCCAGCAAGCTTCTCTCAGGGGCCTCTTGGCCACGCTTTCTCCCATCCAATGGTTGCTTTAAGCAAATATTATCGTTTTTAATTTCCTCATAGCATCAGTGGGTTTTGGGGATAAACATCCTGCAGGATCAGCCCTTTCTTTCGGCTCACGCGGCCGCGCCATGGCCCTGCCGTGTCACCCAGGCCACGTTGTCCCCAAAGGGGCCCTGCATCAGTGCCACAAGCCCTGCTGGAGCTAACGGCCTGGGGAGTTAGAGCCCTGTTGCGGATTGATTGGTTTATTTGGATGCCTCTCTTTATTCGAATTCGGTTATTCGGATTATTCGCATCATTCGGATTATTCGGTTTATTCGAATCAGGGTAGGGCCTGGAGGCCCCTGGGGGGACAGGACCCTTCCTGGATTGCCCCGAGGGGACAGGACACCTCTGGGAAAGGTGGCTGTCATAGGGGGGTCATTGAAGTCTCCTGTTCCCCTAGGGCTCACCGGGGGCCAGGTTTTAGGACAATAACCGGTGCCGTGCCCATGACCCCGGGGGCTGCAGGGCGATGGAGCCCTTGGGGATCTGGGGGGTTTCGCCCCCACCATCGCAGCGGAGTAGGGGGCACCGGGCCGGGTCGCAGGCGGGGGATCCCCGTTGTCGCCCCCGGTTCCAGGGGTGTTTTCCCTGTCCCGTTTCCCCCCAAGGGCCCCCCCCGGTCCCGGGAGGCGGTGGCGGTCCCGCCCCGCCCGCGCGTTCCCGCCAGCGGCGGCCAATGGGCGCGAGCGGGGCGCGCACGGGGCTTTTCCGCGCCAAACTCCAAAGCCCGCGGAGAGCGCGCGGTACCGGCTCCAGCACCGCACCCCGGTGAGTCCTCCGGGACCCCCAGCCTCGGCACCGCACCCCGGTGAGTCCGCCGGGACCCCCCAGCCCCGGCACCGCACCCCGGTGAGTCCGCCGGGACCCACAGCCCCGGCACCGCTGCCCC